>JAPTHL010000039.1:3048589-3658307 GCA_028455855.1 Meloe dianella
TGGCATTTTTATTTGTTTCCAAAAGGAATAATGAAACAAAATAAGGCAATATGGCTAATAGATCAATAATATTCAGGCCACCTTTGAAAAATTTCCATTTATTCGGCGATGCACTAAATCTTAATATATATTCTAATGAGAACCATGTGATGCATACAGCTTCTACCATTGCTAATTGTGGATTATCTTGAAAATTATCCTTTTCATCTTTGACCTGCATACTTGGAATGGTGTTGAGCGTTAGGGCGATAGTGGATAGCACAATAAACAAGATGGAGACGATCGCTATTACCTGGAATAATTAATGCCGAAAAATGTTTATATTACTTTTCCACAATGTCATTAGCCTCCATTGAAATATTAACCCAACCATTTCCTTGAGACATAAAGCACAAGTCACAACAATTTTGGACAATTATTAGAAAAATTAACAATAAATTATATCAATCCAAAGTAATGTGTATGTATAGAGAACGTACAATGTGTAAAATTAGTATAATAGCAAAGCAAAATTAATGTTAAATTAAAGCTGAGGTCTTATAGGAAGCGCCAAGGGATGAGGAGAAAATGGTGGATTTTTCCCATTGTATGTTACTTCAAAGCATTGTAGAGGTCTTGAGATAGGAAGCGATGTACATTTAACTCGAACCCTGTGTCAATCCAAAAACCAGCCTATATTGGCGAACTACTCTCTTTGTCAATAAAAGCTCTAAAACGACTTTAATTATTATGATTGTTACTATTAGGAGCGTTGTTAATAAAAGCTTTTCTACAGAAGCAGAAAACTTTTATTATTAATTCCACTGCTAATATTAAAATCATTATTTCTTTTATTTTAAATGGTGTCACATATGTTATTTTTTTTTATTGAAGAAACTTTGATTGACGTTGAATGTTGGCCAAGGAGGCTAGATATTGAATGACATCGCATTTTAGGGCTCGTGATTGCGCATCTGGTCGTCGCGTTTGCCCATCGCTATCAATACGGAAAATTGAGAAAAACGTTAAAAAAGAACGACGACGAGGACGTCGACGACGGAGACGACGCTGTTGCTGTTGCTGCTGACGACGATGACGACGAAAAAAGAAATAATAACATAAGCTTTTACACAGCGAAATAGTAGAATGTAAAAGAAACGAAATAATATAACATCAAGTCCTTCATCTTCTGTTTGTAGTTGGGTGGAAACATCTAAAACAGTTATCAGCATAAAACATATAAATGGAAAAGAAATTCGAGCATCCGAACAAAGAAAATAGAATGAAACATTAAAGCCTGTAAACTTACGATATTTATTTTAGCACATCAAAATGGAATATTTTATTTTTGTAAATAGCATGCTTTTTTGTTAGTGCTTATTACATTGTTCTCAAATTAATATTGTCTAATTACAACAATTTTGAAGATATTGAAGCTAATTTGTACAATTTGTCATGCCTTTTATCAATAATATTTGACATATCTGGGACTGTATCAATGTGACTGCTTTTTATTTGAAAATAATACTTTCTTACATAGATTTTTACAAAGTTTTGGTGTCGTTGGTCACTCACCCTGGCAGCAATTGACGTTGTCGGTTTCTCAAGCATGTCCCACAGCCACTTCTGATATTGCGAACACTTATCATCACCAAACTCTTCTTCGTCTCGTTGTCTAAGCGATTCGGCCTCTTTACGCATTTCCTCATGGACATGTTCTTTACGTTGATGATACTTATGTTGGCAGCAAGATTCCAAATACAGTTCATCAACACCCCAATATTCTAAATCATCACTAAACGCAAGTACACACATTTCATCCACCAGATGTAATTTACCCGTTCGATAAAAATTTAATATTGAACTAAACGATTTTGGATGTCTATCAAAAAAATATTCGTTGTCGATGAGCGAATAATCATCACATAATTCGCTCAGCGCTTCATGTGTATTGCAATCTCTTAAACGTCCTAGACGTGTATGTGGTAAACGGTCCAATGTCCTCCAAAGGACCTCATGCTTAACACCACCAACATTAATAAGGACGCGTCGATTTAGTGCTTTAGAGCGCATAATCATGAAGGGTTCTGGTGGTAAAGAGGACATGGAGCGTGAATAGGGTCTTTGTAATTGTAATGGCAATGGTGGTGGCGGTGGAGGCCCTTCTTGTAGTTGTAGTGGCGGCGTCGATGTTTGTGGTACATTTGTATAACGATAGGACATGGTATCCGCCATCGTCGCCATCGTCGTCGTCGTTGTTGTTGGTACCGTTGTTGTTGTTGAATCCCACCGCACGGCCAGCCCTTCGCCATCCCGGTCGCCCACCATGGACGGCAGCTGGCTAGGTGTTGCTGTACTAGCCGTGCTGGCGCGTCCTCATCCACCGCCAGCATCATCACTGCTCCGCCACTGACTCATTCTGATCTGGAAAACGAAAAATCATGACTCCATTTTATTGCAAACTATTACATTGCTATTACAGTTAATTACACAAAACATTATTACACTTCGAATCTAGATTAATGTTGATTTGTTGGCAAAATGCGGAACAAATGAACCGCATCCCTAACAAGTTGATTGTCGGTTAATTAAAAATTTGCACCAAATTTAATATTTTTAAATATACACAAGATAACATTCTAACCACGCAGTTGTATAGGTATACATCTTTAAATTCGTAAATCAAATTTTCTTGACGGAGCCATTTACCTTACAAAAAAAAACGATTTAATTAAACATAACGTCAATTTTTATTTATTTGACTTTTTTGCTTTTAATAGTTGCTTCGAATTCAGCACTTTAATTAAGCATTTTAGCCCATTCTTCCATCTAAAAACATCAAGAATAAGCGTAACCTTTAACCTTTAGCTTTACACATCCCTGGATCCTTATACATCAAGTTTTAACCTGATGTATTACCGTTTCTTGTCGATAATCATTTGAAGTATTTTCAGTAAAATTGTGAACGTAAAGAAAAATAAATGTACCTACAACTGGAAATATTCATTAATCCGCGTAATTTTTACTAACATTATCACTTGGAATAGAATAGAGGCAAAATTTTCACATTTCATACGCGTTTGTTCAAGTAACTTGTTCAATTACATGTGTTCTAGCTAATTGAAAACAAACGAATACATTGAATCATTGAAGCGTTCATTACACCTGATAATGCTGGTATTGTATATACATGCAGTAGTTTGTAGATGCACTTACAAGCTTGACTTGTACAAGCCAACAAATGTAAACTTAGTTTGAGTTTATAACATCTAACGATAAGACAGTCTCACAACTGAAAGTATTTATAATTTATTTATCGTCGTGATTCTATCAAAAAAGAATTTTAATCTCTTAAATGATACACATGTTTTCGAGAACACTTTGGAAAACAACCAACTGATTCAAATATAAATGTGATAATATCGTGCCAAATCTATTCAGCCATTGTTGTTCCTATTCTCATCTTGTAAATTATGGCAGGTTTTTCTCTCTTATAATCCTGTTCTAAAAATTTCGCAGTATTCTCGTCTGTATACTTTCGTCATTTATATAAATTATAACACAGGCATTTTTAGAGCTTGAATAATACAAAAAAAAATCGGAATAACGTACAAGACACACCTTTGGTACGGTAAACTACAATATAAATATTGATTTTAATCATTCATTATCTCACGGGTATATAATATATTGATTGTTCATCAAGATAAAAGATCTAACTAGACACAAAACACTATAGTTACATCAATTTTGATTCATTTGAAATCGATTTGTTTGAGTTTTTCTCGTTTGGAAAACGTTGTAGTATGTCAGATAACAATCGCATTATTAACATTAAAACATATCAAATAGATATGATGAAAACCGTTTTGCAAAGCCGGATATGAAACCTGTCGCCTCTCATCACCTGATAATTCATTCAAATTCTATTTAAACATGTTTGATTATTGATTGAATCATTCAGAGAGGATTTATCGATTTATTTAATCTATTATGAAATATAGTATAAATGGCGTACAGTTCTAAAATTCTATTTCTATCTATTTCATCTTCTTACAGAACAATAGTTTGAATTTCATCGCAAAGAGAATGGAATAGCGTGGTTGGTTGGCAAGAAATAGAGTGAAAGGAGTTGTGTATTATGAAAATTCATCAACAATTTTCTACGCAGCTTTTCCAATCTAAATCCAATTGATTGCCGTCAATATAGAAGCGAATTTCTTATACATCTTGAAAGAATCTGGATTTTTATCAGATTAGATGAGAAAAATAGAAAAATTGGAGCAGAACAAAAGTGACAATTCCTTAATATTGTTTTAGTTAATAAATTTATAAGTTTGTAAATGTAGAATTTGGCTGTATTCCAGAAATATTCAATTGAGTAGTTTCCTGTGTTTTATCCGTTTTTGGACATGTATACGCATTGTTATTAACTGGCATAAATATCGATACACTGTAGATTTTATCAGTTCAAGATATAGATGATAACAACAATATAATAACCAAATTCCAATAAAGAACGTTGATAAATTATTCAAATATTCGTTCCTAGATAGTTTTGAATATTATACCACTTATCGATATGATATCATATGGAAATATGGAGGATTTATTGAGTTTAATACAGCGTGTCCATTGATCGACATACTTCTGTGCATTTTAGTGATCTTTATGCTCAAATAAGATTGAAGTAAACGACTCAGCATGAACGCTCAATTGCCGGCAACTACACAAGGCGAGAAAGTTTGCCTCTGTAGATAGCCAAAACGAACTCGATGACGACCATGTAAAAAACAGTCGCCACTACAAAAGGGTTGCACGTGGAAACGGCTTGCCTTCGACTTGAGCATATCTAAACCAATAACTAAACAATAATTAAATAGAAGCAGTTCTTTTTCAATCCAGACGCGTATTGATTGGCACAAAAAATATCGAATAAGTAGAACGAACCCCTGTCGAACTTTGCAGAAGCATTTTAATTCCAGAATGTTAGGTTAATTTTAATCAAAAATTGCTTCAGTGAAAGAGGAACCTCTTTTTCTTCATAGTGTTACCAAATATTTTAGTGTTATTTCGTGCTGTATAATTTTGCATTGTACACATTCCGGATATGAAAAATGTCATGTTTTATGCACGGCTACGACGTGTTCCATGATCGCACTCGAGATCGAATTTACCTATTAGTAGATTTGGGAATAAACGTGATAGGTGAACACTCCACGGTACCTGTAAACTTTTGTTTAAATTCAAT
The DNA here is from genome assembly GCA_028455855.1 of Meloe dianella. NCBI lineage: Eukaryota > Metazoa > Arthropoda > Insecta > Coleoptera > Meloidae > Meloe > Meloe dianella. The sequence goes on from JAPTHL010000039.1 coordinate 3,053,820, forward strand.
CTAATTATAAAATCGGATATGTTGAATATTAAATCAGGAAAACAAGCAATCAGCTGCCGCGTGACGTCTTCACTAATTACATTTAGTTGCTGCAAATAATATCATACAGGCAAATTCAGACTAAAACTACAGATAGTAAATTATAACGCCATTGAAAATTCTATAAAATGCAACAAATTGAATCATGAAGTGTTAAAAATATAACGATAAATCTACCTATTATATAACATAAACTTTATTGTAGTCTCGATACAGTGGTAATAAAATTCATATTCTAGCATTCTAGCGCTTTTATTTTCTAATCAAAACCTCCCCTGATGCCTTTATAGTGCACCCTAAGGTTTTAGTTTAAAGTTCGCACTTCTACATACCTATAATTAAACGCAAGTGGCGGACAATCAGTCCGTTTTTTTTACTTTATTTGTCCTTAAAAGTAACATTTGTACAACAAGAAAAATAATTGTTTTTCTCCGAATTTCAGTTTTAACAATTTAGGGAGAGGCTTTTCGTCGCTTTGTCCTGCGATGTTTAACCTTTACATTATCGCAAAGGTCAAATTAGCGCTGATAATAAAATGAATATATAATGTTAATTTCGAATTACACAACAAGTGGTAAAACTTGGGGGCTATTTTAAAAGTGTTTTTTTTTGGTGTGAAAGCAAATAAATTCTCAAATAAATTAGAAAATTAAATTGGAAATTTGAGACGGCACTTTTGTCCAGGAAATTCAACTACTTAATAAATTCGATTGAAACAATATTGGCAAAAAAAAACGAAGAAATTAATTTCATAACGAGCTTATATTTATTGGCAACAATTTTTAATTAAAAATCAACGTTATTATAGTGAATACCAGTTATAATACCATATATATATATATAAACGTTAATATGAAAGTCTATTTAATTCAACATCAAAGTTGGATTACAAGAGTTAATATTATTAGATATCGCTTTCATATCATGCTGTGAATAGATACGTATTGAAACTTTTTGAGTTTATCTTCAAGAGAATGTTGTAATAAAGTCAAAGTCAAAACGAATATCTCCCAATTGTATTATGGTGGACGATATTCCATTTGAAAGAAACATAGAAATCTACTTTATCAATTTCGAACGAATTCATGAAACTGGCGGATCAATAAATCAATTAGATAGTTGTTGTTCCAAAAGTGAAAGGGTTGTTTTGTTTTTTCGATAGAAAACCTTCAACTCTTTCACAACAATTGAGTATCTATTTAATTTATGAAAACAAAAACACCCTTACAAAGTATAACAATTGCCATACTTATAAAAACATTGTCGTGTTTTGTTGATGTATACGTCGTTGTGTGTTTTTTTTTATAATAGAATTGATAAAATATGAGGGAGCCTAACCGTATAATAAATCACTTCACAGAAAAGATAACAATAAGAGTATACTTTATCGATAACGATTTGAACAACAGAAAAGTCGATTTTTTCCGCCCCTTAATTAGTGTATACACCATAATGATCATTATTCTTTATTCATTGTCTTCGGGTTTTTTTCATTTATTGTTTATCATTCATTTGTGTCGTTTATTGGAAGAACTTGAATAGGATACAGACGAGCAGAATTTTATGCAGATTTGGCAAATAACAATGATGAATTGATAAAACCACTATTTCCGGGAAATATATATGTAATCCAGCAGGAAACCGGCAGAATATGAAGCGAGAAAAAACATATTCCTAGAAGAGTTCGTTTGTACCATAGAGATTATTAAGCATTTTAATAGAGCGCAATGTGAACCAATGGAAATTAATAATTTCACAGAAAAACTATGTTATAACAATATTTGAAGGATCATCAAACGTGTTTTTACACCAGAATTTACTCAATAGAAGGATATTCACATAGGTCACCCTCTCTGAAATGGCTATATTCTATAGCTATAACAAGAATAAATACACTTTTTGAAAAAATTATACACACAATACAATCTTTTTATTTAACGATAAGTCGCCGTGTATAATCAATCTAAATGATAGTTATATTTACTGCACGTTAATCCTAGAAACAAGCAACAATATAAATTTATTGTAGTCTGTGATATGAAGGCTCACTGTGACGCTTAAAACGAATGTTCCTACATCATCATACTGCAAAAAAAATTGATGAATCTAAATAAATCCAAATCTCCAGAGATGTTTATACAATCCGGCCAATAATCATCATCCATAACTGTATTGGGTTACTATTCGCATCCCTCGTATCACACACGTCCATTAAGTTTATTGAATTTTTGAACCTTCAAGAGGCCAACCATAGCCATAGATAAAATTGTTTATCCAAACAAAAATCGAAATCATTCTGTTCTATTTCCCAAATCCGGTGGCTAGTGTTTCTGTTTTACGATTTTCTCCATTTATTTTTGTTAATTACGCGTTCTATGTTTCTTGATCGCTAGGAAATCATCAGAAAATTTGCGAAAACTACCGGAAACGATTACCATTGAATTCTGGTTGTATTCATCAAAGATATCGCATCATTTTATTTTATTATAGTAGAAGAAATGATCAGTTATTATATGCCACATATATTTGGAGTATTCTAGTTTTAATTACATTATTGGTAGAAGTAAATAGATTGAATGATTGATAAGCTGGTATTGAAAGAGTAAAAACAATTATTGATCATTATTCATGAGTAGCCAAGGTTATGCCGAATATTTTTGTGATGTTATCACAAATGTGAATGAATTCGAAAGCGTTACGGACACGCGTGATAAATAATCACACATATCTAATATTTATTCATTTCAACTAGAATGTAATCACGTGAATGCCAAGCCAAAACACAAATGAAGCTGTTTAGTGATGCTAACTTTAGTTACAGCGACGTGCATGTTGACCGTGGATTGTTATTGTTCTCCAATTAATGTGAATAAAATTCTAATATTAACCATTAGACTTATTTGAATTATTTATTAATTAAAAATTTGATTAATGGTTCAATAATAAATCACATTAAGGGGAATATTTGTTCTTGATGTAGGTCAAGGGCAAATACTGTATACAAGGATCTTCAATTTGATATACCGTTCGTTTTCAAAATTTCGTAATCTAAAAAAATCAATAAATGTCAACATCCTAAGTTGCATGAGCAAATACAGGACAAAGAACTTGAATTACGGTTATAAAATGAATTTATTTAATTGAAATTCTATGGAAAAAAGCGTGTATTTATCAAGCTCATTTTTTTTTGGTTTAATTTACTGATAAGAACGTTAATAAATTAACGATTGAATTAAATAGAAACTGAAAAATTGAATTCTGTGATAAGATAACAGGCACTCACCTGGTGTTCCACATCCGGCCAACTAGTCGCATATCCATTATCCTGATCATAATCCATCTATTCAAATAGACCACAAAAATGAAATATGCTCGTTTAAACAAACCGATCATAAACACTTATTTTAGAATAATAACAAATCATCATGATTGAGCCGTTGATTTTCTAACAATTTCACGCTGAAAATGCCGATTAAAATAAATGGGAATGTAATTTACTCGAAGTTGAATTAAATATAAACTAATTGATGGAGAAATATGAGAACAAATTCACTTTCGTCCACTTTTAATCACTTTATCAGCATAAACTCTTTGTTTGTGTTTTCAGATCAATTGTATTATACTTCTCTTCTCATTTTTTTCTTTGAATAATGGTGTATCATAACTTAACCTGTTAAAATTATTGTGTGTTTCGAAAAGAAAAGAAAGAATAACACACCAATAGGTCTATCAAATTATATTTTAGTAACCGATGTGCACCTAAACTGGCCGACTTCGAAAGCTCTCTCCACGAAAGCTCTACACGAATTTAAACGAATACAGTTCGATCCAAAGCAACACATAGCAACCGTGCTTTCTCTATGTATATGCATACGAATGTGTTAGTGAATGGGGGTACCGCCCTCAAATTGTAGAAACAACAACAACAAAAAAAACAACAATAACCTCTTTGGTCGAAAAAAAGAAATTGAGGCAACAACAAACAGGAGTCGATCAATATTAATCGAATTGTTGGTTGATAGATAAATTAACACCGGGAAAGTCTTATGACAAAATCGTGAATCTGATGGTAATTGTTTAAGGAAATATACGTTAGTGGAATGCTTTAACGAAATGGACTGATATATAATTTACTAAAGAGGTCGATGTGGTTCAATTAGCTGTCATTCACTAGTGTTATTTCATTGTTCGTCAATAAATTACGAATCACAGACACCTTTATTACAAACACACATAACAAATGTTGATCGACTTTAGAATGTTCCACAGGATATTCAAACGGGACCATGATGACGTGTCTTCAATGATCGAATACAGCTTTGGATATTTTGATATATGAAGTTGATTCGATCGAATCATTTTGTATTTTTGTTCTCTTCCATACTGTTTTTCTTATTCTTCTATTTGACCATTGATTCTAAATTTCTATAGGTTTCTACTATTCTCATAAAATATATCACAATGTAAACAAATTCAAATATACATGATGATTTATGCGTACAATTTGTCCGAATACAAATGACAGGAATTTACATTTGTTTGTATGAAATAATATTTCGGATAATTCTAAAAATATCGTGTTCGATTTGAAGAAGCATATATTGTTAATGGATAATAGCCAAATTTTTAATTACGAACAGCAAACGTAATAGGCGAAGGCGTAATTAATTTCGTTATTTTATAATTAACATTTGATATACAAATTGTAGTTGGTTCTTAATAAGTCAAATTTATTACCTGATCGCGAATAGAAGGTGGCTAATACAGAACAAAAGAGAATCGTTTCCAATCGAATATACCGAGCGTCTCACGTAACTGAAATTAGTAGATGTTACGATCAATAGATGAACAACTCAACGTATGCTCCATGCAGTGTGAAAAAGTTATAATCGAACGCAGCAACTCGAATCATGGTTGTCCAATTACATAATTTCCGCCTTCTGATTTTATCAACGATTTTCTTAGAGTTGTATCACGTACTAGAGACGTTCTGTATAAAAAAATGCCTTGTCTGTTCCTTACACCTTACTTACGAAAATCATCAGATAGAAATTTTGTGGACTATCATTTCCAGGTCATATGACTAATGATTATAGGTTGAAACGAATCGTTTAACTAAATAATCCGTAAATAACGTGAATTATCGTAGAAGTATTATAAAGCAATACTAACTACCATTATTAAGAAACGAACGTCTGTAAGTGCTCAAATTTGATCACTATGCTGAACATGATTGGACACCCCAGCTACTAAACGCTTATAGACAATTATCTCAGCTTGAAAAATAGAGTAAAATCGATACGGCTAATGCATCACATCTTTAATGGTGAATAACTCGAAAAAGAACAAATTAAAGTAAAATTTGATCTCAATTTTTATCTAAATTACAATGAACGAAAATGAAAATGTAATTATTTCATAAATAATACAGTCGCTGACGTTGCACTTTTGTCAACTATCTAACAATAATAATCTTTGTTAATTTTAGTGACACCCTACAGTCTCGCCATCCATAACTAGTCGACTGGGATTGCACAGCGATTAAAACAGAACCTTTTGAAATTAATTAACAATAATACCTCAAAACTTGCTAAGCAGGTACATAGAAATAGTTTCATTAAAATGAAAATTATTGATCGATTTAGATAGATTAAATCCGATTACGATCGTAGTAAAATATTTGTTCAAGCATATTGAATTTGTTAAAAACGATCAATTTCCAAAGACAAATCACATAAAATCCTTTTATATTTCGTCTATTTTATTTAATTTTTTTCTTGTGAAAGTTGAAAAACACTACTGTATCAGTTGCTATTCGAGTGAAGAAAAACTACCACTGAACAAATAGTAATTTGCTTTTCTAGAATAAAAAACAACGAACTTATGCTAGTGCTAAATTTGGAAAGCGACAGTATATTTGATGATGTGTGTAAAAGTTACATTTGTAATTTATAATTGGAATTGACTATTCAGAATATAGTGGGTTGTTGATTACTGTAATATGCCACCATGTCCAACATTATTCCACACAACGGGATGCACATTTTAGCTGACAAATATTAAAGTTATTTATGGATTGAATTGATCCGCATGTAAAGATAATTTAAATTTAGTTACAAATTCAATATTATTGCATGATATCAAATAATAAACAATTTAAATAAAATAATTAGACATACACGTAGAATAATAACGATAATTGAGAGAAAACAACTTGACGTTCCTCAAGCAAGTTGTCGTATTAAACGTAAACACGATACAGCAGAAATTGAAGAGGAAATATTAGTTGGCATGAAGTTCGTGTAGATTACTTTTCAACCACAAATTAGTTGTATTACGTTTATAATTGCACAACTTTACTTTAGAACTTAATCGATTTTGACCTAAATTGAAATCAATTGTAGTCTACGATACAACATTTTTGAGGATATTAAAAATCCAACATTTAAAATTGATGAATTTAAACATAAAAAAAAATCGTAAAGTCTTTAGTTAATAACTATTAAATTTCTGTTGATATTTTGTTATTGAGAAATGTCTTGTTTTTATTGTAAATAGGGTAAAAATTGGGTTTTAAAGTGCTATTCTACGTTTCCGTTCTCGTTTGTGAAAACCATTGCACATTCTATGTAGGTGGAATTTCCAATTCTTGTAAAAATACAATTTTTTTTAATACCGTTCAAACCTTCTCCAAACTTCAAAATTACAAAACTTTCAGTATATGAAAATAATAAAAACGCTACAACGAAATCAATCAATTTTGTTAATCTAAACACAAACTTCTGTTCAGTAAGCAGTTTTATAAATTTGTTGTTTAAGCATTTTACCTTAAAATTACAAAAGCATCACCGTCATTAATTGACAGCCAATTTTATGAACGTAGCCCATTTACCAATACGTTAATGAGGAAAAAAAATGAGAATAAGAAGCAAATAAAATAATTAACAATAATTATTTGCAACAAATTGATAGAATAATGAAGAGCTTAAATGGTCCGGGCGCATCCACCAGTTTTAATTACTTAGCTTTATTAAAATTGTACATTTTTCTTTCATTTTAATAATTGTGGTAAAATGCGTATTCAAGTATTGGAAGCATTACAGGCCCACGACTCCATGCGCCACGTATTTTCATCTGGTTCTTGATACCTTGCCAAACTATCTATTAGTTTGCTCATGAATGTATTCTTGTCAGTGTTTTCTCTGGTTGTCTTTCGATTTGTTTATTCGTCTTACTTGCTAAGGAGCAATACGTGTCACGAACGTCGGCAATTGTTAAACATATTATTGTTTTGTACATATGCGTTTTTCCAATTTTTAAGGCATACTTGCTCTTAATAATATCCGTTAGAAGCCAAATTGCATTCGATTCGTTCAGCCTATTGATTCTTTACTTGTTCTTGTGAGTTATAAGTCAATCTGAACAATAATGGATTGTCTTGCCTCAAGTCTTATTTCAGAGCAGAATTCTTTCTCACTTTCTATATCAGTCAATGTTATTATGACTAACCTTATCTGTTAATCTTTTATTCTAATATCTTCCAAGGCGTCCATCAATTTATCTCGCACAACATGTACTCTTATATTTCCCCCAATAAATATTTCTTTAACCAACCACAAAATTCTATCCAATAAAGGAACACATCAAATTGTGGATGTTTATCACAAGGACTACCGGAAAATTGTACCAAAATCATAAATGAATAAAAGAAAGTAATACAGAAATATTGATCAGTATTCTCAATCGGGAGAAATAAATAATTATTGAAGCGTTAGGAAGAAGACATTTGAATTTGCCGGCGCATCCACCAAATTTGATCAAACGAGTTGTTTTTTTTTGGTAGAACTGTCTTTTTTTTAATATCGCTTTCACATCAGTGCGATTAAATGCGTCACAATGTTTATTCAAAATACAACGATTTAAATTTAAACTGTGTCATCTGATTCGCTCACACAATTTTAAATAATAATAATAATAGCTAGATAAAAAAAATAAACTTTGACGATTTGTTGTCAAGCTATTTAATTCTATTTTTAGCCGTAAATGATTTTTCAAATAAACTTCTCGAATTTATTTACTATACAGTTCATGTTTTTCATATATTTACCAAAGGATAGTGTTTAATTTGCTTTAACAAAACGTATTAAAAAAGCCAGCACCGGATTTACGAATAGGCCCACAAAAAATTACCGAATTATTAAATCTATTCAAATAAAGCCATTATTCGTAGTTTTTCTTTCAAACACGTATAGTTCCCAGAGGTTAATATCGATTTTGCCTTATTTCAAAATTATCTACGAGGTGCCTTCAGCTGTCAAGACACAAACACACTGACAATTACTGATAGCAACGATTGTATGTGTTGAACGTATAAATGTTAGAAACGGTGTTTAGCAACAAACGAGAAAATAGATTTATAATGGGCAATGCTATTTATTCTCAAAATAAGTTTTGTTTTCATTATATATTATTAAATTTGTGTCTGTATGTATTCATGTATTTGTAGGTGGTTCTTAACTTAAGTATGTTTGATCAGCTGATGGTTTAATGTGCGCGTTTTTTATTAAATAAATACATAAAAAAGGCGGATTTTTTTTACAGCAACTACACATCATTGACACTACACATCATAACACACATTCTAAATTTACATGGGACAATTTGTGTTTTCGATATACATGAATAGAATTATGAGTTTAAAATAAATATTTAGATATTTTTAACTGTTTTCGGAAAATCCCACATAATTTCACAGATCCATTTTCTTATTAATTTCAATATTTTTGGTGAATTGCCTTAATTAACCTTGATATTGTTGATATGAATGTGTTATAGATAATGTAATGAGATGCAAATTGTTGATGATGATATGGACTAGTTGGATGATCGCCAGTCCGGTGCTTACTAATTTAGATAAAATCATTTACAAAACTGTTATTAAAATTGAATTATTAAAATTAAATGGCATTTAATGAGCTCTGTGTTGATTATGGTCAATAAATTTCCAAAATCAACAATTAGAAAATCAAATTTTCTTTACTATATTCTCTTTTTATAACGATTAATTATTGAAAACATCTAAGGACACACGTACGTGTGTCAATTGTCACCCTGACACACATTCACAAATTTAATAATAACAGGGTGATTCTATAAATTGGAAATTGTTCAAAACATCCTAACCGGATTAGGTTGAAGTGTATACAATGGTGATCGTTGTTGAGAATTCGTTGACTGTGAAGGAATGGGCAAACTTTAAATAGAATTTTTTCAAAAACGAAGAGCACTCAGAGAAGATAAATAGAAATTCCGTATGTGAAGAATGTCCTTAGTAGCGTCTTTAACTGATTATTCACACTTCCTATTAGCAAATAGTAGATTCGAAACGTCACCTGTATATTTAAAAATAAATAGTTGACTTAACCTATTTGTACTTGATTTATTATGAAATACAAACAGCGATTCTAAACAAATCTTCATTTTACTTTCAATTTTTAATAGACTAATGCCCAACTGTGAACGGATAAATAAACTTCAAGAAAGGTAAAATTGGGATTAAAACTTGCTCGCAACCAATCTAATCTGAACATTATTCCATTTTAAGTTCAATTTACTGTAATACGATACATTTGTACATAGAAAAGCTGTATCCCAATAAACAATACGGTTCATGTTCTAAATAGACGCACTTGTCTGGAACAAATCATCTTTGTAGTGTGTACATAATAAATGATAATAGATACAATGCAAGTACATTATGTTCATTATCACCAACTAAACTCTGATTTGTAATTGAAATTTCAAGCTCTTTAGTACTCGAACTTAATTTAAATCATTAATTAACATCGTGTCAAGTTATTTTATTGATGATGATCGTTCCATTGAGTAATTAAGCTAATTAAGCACTCTATAAAAAGCTGGTTGAAATACATATGTGACACAGCAATATATTAAAGCTGTCGCTTTAACGATTCTCTTTTTTGTAATGATTTTTTTATAAAATTTTACTTTCAATAATTCGTTCAAACTTTTTAAATAAATATAATGGTTTGGAATTGGGAAATCAAAATCTCCTACTAAGCTGCTTATCGGGAAAATGCAAACACTTTACTGATAAAATATCATCAACCTTTTTTTACATTAGAGATGTGGTGATAAATCCTGATTTTAGTTGTAAGTAAAACAGTTATTTTATGTTTCCATCAACAACGGTTGATACTATTGAATTACAATTTTATTCATAGCAATTTAACAAATAATGTAGAAAAACGTAGGGAAATGTCGTGTATTTTCTGTCGAAATTCGGAACAATAGTCAGGCAAATTGTGTTGTTCCTTAGATTCTAAATAGTCGCAATTTGTTTGAGGATTTATAGAAATTGGCTAAGATCATACAGATAAACCAGAAATCCAGTCTCTATATATTTCATTAGACACTAAATAGAAACCGTTTGCAAGACATGTTGAAATACAATGCGAATTGAACTCTAGGAAATCAGTTGAATACAAACGAAATTCTCATGAAAATTTCCCATTTTGCCCGTCTTAAATCGATTCAATAAATTTTACAGATCAGACAAGTTAGTCTTGTAGCTGAACAGTGTCGAACACAAAAAAAATCTACAATGAATATTACAATACCAACGGATGTTTTCGGTAAAATCTAACCCTTAAGTTCCTCAAGATGGGGTTGAAATAAAAGAAATCTCGACTTTGTTGTAAACTGCGACACTAAAATTTACCAAAAACCGTACTAATTTGAATCTTTTTACCATTTATAAATTTATGTTTCAATTTCAAAATAAAAATGTAATTAAAATACTACTATTTCCAATTATTTTCATTTCCGTGTGTAAAAACAAAATTCTTTCAGTTTCGTAAATGTTTTCAGCTTTTTTGATCAATAGAAATTATAACGTACGCCTCCACAGAAATGCAAAACAGAACAAAAAAAAATGAAAATATTGTTTTATATTTCAACATTGAATTTTTTTTTTTTATTGAAACTGGAAAAATATTTATTCAAACCGTCAAATACAAGCATTTGCAATTGTACAAGAAAAAGAGAGCTTTATTAAACGGTAATTGTGTCACAAAAATATGGTGTAAAGCTGAACAATTGTTGAAATATGAAAAAAAAAGAAAACAAGAAAGCTGGAGGGTAATTAATTTTCAGTGATTAATTATAAAAATAACTCTCTTCCTTTTGGTGAAGTATGTTAATTTATGTGAAACAAAAAAGATTCAGGTTTTTTTTTTAATTTGTTCTTGTTGTTGAAAAACCGCCTGCAAAAGTTGTAACTTTATTATTGCAAAAAACAAGATGAAAAGTTATCCATCTTGAAGTTGATGTGTTGAAAAGAAATGCTTTTTGTAAATAATGGGAAGAAATTATAGAGTAGGAAACTTAACAATAACATTAACGAATAGTCGCATGTAAATAACCAATTAGAGCTGTTCTAAAATGGTTAGTAATTTGCCTCTTATCAGTACTTTTAGAAATTTCTCAAAATGAATGTAGTATGAGTTTGTTTTGACTTGGTGTACTTGACTTTAATGCAATACTAGTTTTAAATTCAACATCTAAGAAAAATTTCTAAACATGCATAACTGCTTTGTTATCGTTTCGACTGTTTAAAGTCGAGTAGATTGAATTTAGTTAGATGAGATGTACTATAAATTAACATTAGATCAAAATAATAGCGACTCGTTTCCGCCATTGTTGAAATTTCCAATTTATTAATGGAAGTGAGAAATTTTATAGGGGTTCAAAGGTTATATTTTAAAACTTTGGAATTTGTTGTGAGCTTGAAAAGATGACTCATAGATACATTTCAACGTGAAAAAAAATCTCAGTCGGAAACAATTGCAATCGAACGTTTCAATAAGCTCCAATTTTCACAGTAGAATAGAGAAAAACATAGTTTAAACGCTCTAAAACAAAGAACTATTGTTCTAATGATCCCGTTGTGTAAATACAAAGGAATCTTCCCACATACTGGCACTGTTAAAAGCTGGATAAACTCAAACAATTCGGCTGATTTGGAGCAATATCCTTACTAAATAAACCGACTAAAAGTATTTGGTTAATTTTAGTTTTTTCTTTTAAGAAACTTTCCACTAAAAATCAGAGAAATTTATCATCTGTGTGGCACTTGTCGTCTCCTAAAATCCATCTGTATAAAGGAATTTAATGAGGTTTATGGATTGACTCGAATCGTCGCTTCAATACATTTCGCTGCTATTCAACCAATTTCATATTCAATTCAGGAAGCTTATGTCAATAGTACAAACCATATAAAGGACTGTTAATGCAATAACTCTTTCTCTATAATTAATTATAAAGCCTTTACTTCACGCCTACGACTTTAAAGCGTTTGCACGCATCTAAAAGGAAATGTTAAAGCTTCTAGTTGACGACTAACGTGACCTAAATGTTATAAATTGATAGCTAAGTTAGGAAATAGATGTTAGATTTGGAAAATTCCGTGTAGCATGATTTGCAAAAAATCGACACCTTATTCTCGTGTTTCAAATAGAAAAAAAAATAACATTGAAATTATGTATAGACTGGAAATGTGATAATTGAATGTCAGACACTACCCTATCAATATTTCTGAACTTTCCTCTAACAATGGGCTAATTTTAACAATCCCTTAATGATATAAATCATTACAATGTTGTGTGTTAAAGCGTTATATGGAGGGTTAAAGATGTGTTAAATTTTACCTCTTTGTTTATTACAGAAAATTTAATAGGTTTGTAACGTGTGCTAATTTGATTTGACGGTGTAAATCAATTTCAAGATTAAAACGACTTTGGTTTTTTGTTGTAGTTTTTCCGTGTCAAGGATAAATTTAAAGCAAAAGTACACACCAATTCCAACTGGCAAAAGTCCGAATCTTTTTGGCTACAATTTCTAATAATTGTCACTAGAAATTTATTATCGCCATCCATGAAATAGTGACAGAAGAAGAAGAAGTAGAAAAACCAGTTACGATTACCAGCTATCAGATTTTCTGATAAATTATATTTGTGATTTTGCTTTTCTTTGGCGATTGTCCAAAAATTTTAGGCTTTTACGGTTTATAATTCTGTAGGATATAAATTCAAATTTGGCTAGCATTTCGAAATATCCACAACAGACAAGATTCAAATGAAAACAATATTATAAAGAGTTTCCTTTAGTAATATGTGAAGCTATTCGAAGAGCTTTACAAATACACTTAAAATACGATATGTTGTCTTTAGAGTTATTGATGATTGCTTTTGAATTAAACAATGGAAATTTATTTCAATAAGCAATAATTTTAAATCTATAATATCATCACGAACGATATTAAAACATATTTAAAATTAAACCATTGAGATGAAGAAAATATTTACACGAAAATTCATTAATACATCTGCTGATGTATACTCTATCGATTTTAACGCAAGATTTCTGACATTTTCACTTTGAAAATCTACACAAATATACTTGCGACAAATTCATTTTAAACAAATAAAATTCTTTTTAGGAATGCTTCTATGATTGCGGCTACAGAAATATCTTAAGCCGTCCCTGTGCTGGCCAAAACCTAAAAACCCATAACGAAAACAATAAAACATATCTACTAGATTGATCAGGCAAAATTCCGCTAATGTATGACTAATTATATCAATATTTAGGGCTTGTTTTTATCAATAATCTGATGGAAATTATCGATTATTCATAAATACAGTAATTTCAGACGGAAAATAATTGAAAATAACCATACATTCGCTTAATAATCACCTATGAAATGGAATATTCTTTTACATGCACGCCAATTACGATGAAGATAAAGAATCCAATGCAATTACAAAACGTTGCTGCATATCATATTTTTTATATTTAGAAATAATTGAATATATAAAAGTTTATTAGAACAATAACAACTTTTATGTGTAAAAATTATATAGTTTTAGTATACGAATTATAATAATTGGGGGTTTAAAGGCGCCCGTACACTATCATTCAACAATATCAGTGATTATTAATGAGAAAATGTTCTTTATTGCCCTTATGCCAACCCAATATCTCATTATTCTAGTATTGGCAATTTAATACAAATTAGAAATTAAATATTTAATGTATATATAAATATTAAATTAGTAAGGTGTAAAAAAGCTATTCCTGATCTTTATCACACATAATGAAATAGGAACAGATCGTTTTTCATATGTAGAATTATTTGCGGATTGGAAAATCTTAAAAAATGCCTAAACTTTTGGGAGGTAAACAGCCAAAAGTAATATATCATACTTTACAGGATTTATTACTTTACATACCATTTCTTACAAAAAATTATAGACTACATTTAATCATTTCTGTGTCAATCAATACTTACGAATAAAATAAAACGCACCGAACGAAATTCAAATGGAATAAAATGAAAGAATCGCAAATTATATTAAGATGAATGAGCACAAGTCATCATTAAAATGGAGCGTATACACGTTAGGCAAACAAAATAGGAACATAGATGTTTATACAATGTGTCCATGCTATTTATAAGCAACTAACCACAGTTCTATCTAACTTATGTGAAAGGGTGGGTGACGCTGGTATTTTGTCCAATGATAGTGTATAGTTTCCTTTACAATTGCTATATGTTGTCATCACTAAATTCAGTCATCTGTTTTAGCTATTCTCGTCGTCATCATCAACAAACAAATTTACTCCAATGATTATGATAACAGTCGATGTATAGAAAAGTTGCCAAAACATGTAATCGTACTGGTTATAAATTTAGTGATAATAGCTTCGCTTGAATTAGACTGATTATATTGCAACCCTTTTTGTTAAATTTAGCAATCACGTTGCATTATTCCCTTTCCACTCATGACATCATACAAGTTTATTCATACATCTGTTTAAAATTCCACTGTCAGTAGATTATGTGTGGATTGCATGCAGTTATCTTATCATTTAAAAGATAAATCATTTGTGAACTTGTTAATATTCCATTTAGAACATATGAATCAAATTGTACTCTCTAATTTAGAATGAATAACGAAACGAGAAAAAAGTTAGATGAAACATATTAGAAAACCATATAAATCAAAGTACTACTATAAGTACTAAAACAGTTAGTTTTAGTTTTCAACAGTTAACTATAATAAAACTTTTGTATATTTTTAAAAGAAGATTCACTAAGACAGTTATTAAGTTTAACAATTTAAGTTTATTATTTGCGGTAAATATCAAAAAGCTAATTTTGCTATTTATTTCATCTATTTTCACAAATAATAAACTGAAATTAAATTAAAACTAACTTAAGAAATTGTCTATTTTTAACAATTAACATTATCGAATCATTTTTGTTGAATGTTATTTTATTTATTTTAATTAGAATCGTTAAGAATTTTATATTTCCAACCATTTGATATCGAATCGACAATATTGCATAATATACCTACTACCTACTAACATGAAAAATATAATAGTTTCATAAAATATATATGGTATCTATTAAATATATATGTATAACGTTTATATTTTGTGTTTCAATTAATTCACAATATAAATAATTCGAATCATTTAAATCATAAACACATTCGTTGCGGTATTGCAGTCAGTGGTGTTCACCAATTAAAAAATGGG
Organism: Meloe dianella; assembly: GCA_028455855.1. NCBI lineage: Eukaryota > Metazoa > Arthropoda > Insecta > Coleoptera > Meloidae > Meloe > Meloe dianella. Next base: position 3,069,486 of record JAPTHL010000039.1, read on the forward strand.
AAGGGGTTAGAGCTTCGGAATCATATGGGTCTTCAGAAAGAGGTGAAAGGGGACGGGAATTAAGGATCGCTTCAATCATTGTCAATAGAGTGTATAACCCCTGGTAATTTAAAATACTCTCACCGATCACTCGCTTTTAAATGAAATTTGGTGGATTTCACCACACATCAAATGTGAAAAATAATCGTTTAATTCCGTTAAGACGAGTGGTGTAACTTCAAATTCATGGCCCTCAGGCAGACGATCTCAGTAAGTTTAGCAATGGAAGTTGTTTGATTTCTTCCCATTTTCCTTTCTTTTATTTATAGTAAGTCTTTTTAAAAAATTAAGCATCATTCAATTTAAAGTTTCCGATGAGACTAGTTTTGATTTTTAAAAACCTTATATCAACTGTCATATTTTTCGATTACCATCAGCCGTGCGGAAAAAGACCATTTTCGAAGCATGTATTTGAAAATGAAAATTTTAGCCAATGAAATACGTTTTTCCATGTTATTACACATTACTGCAATCGGCCACTTTTGAAACACACATGATGTTTCCGTTCGATCGTAGAAAAAAATCGTTTTCATTTATACGAGTTATTTTTATCGACGAATTAACGGGTCGAATGGTTCAATGGTAAAGGATTTGGATTTACATCCAGAGGTCCCGGGGTTCAGTTCGGCAGGGAATGAAAAAGGATTTTTGGAATTTTCCACTTCTCCTAACCTAATTTGTTAATTTGTCCATGCAACAAATTACATGAACCAGTTAGTAAAATTAGGATATTCCAGTCCCCCTTATAGGTCCCCCATCGCAGAAAAAGCGCCGGGATTTGGTGAAATGAACAGAGTAACCCATCCTTTCAAAATGGAAAAGCATTTGGATTTGGTGAAATGAGCAATAACCATCCATTCGAAACGGCACAAGCGCCAGGGTTTGGTGAAATGAGCAGTAACCACCCTTTTTCCCCTTAACGACGTAAACACACAATAAGAAATATAAAGATAGCGATTTAAGTATTGTGTTGTTTTTTTAAATAATAAGTTCTAATAATGATTATTGTGATCAACTTAGTCCTTATTTAGAAAACTTCAAGGTATCATCACATTCAATTATTGTTTAATTTAAAATATTTCAGGATTATTATATAGTATATAATATAAATGTATATATAAAATGCTGAAATTAGGGTGCGTCAACCATTAGGAACTTCAACACAACATAAAATTATGACTCAAGTTGTGTCACCTCAATGTTTCTTGAGTAGAGAACTTTCAATATATCGTAAATTTCAGCTCGGTGGGCCCACTAAAAACTTGGACCATGGAGACAGCTGCCTCCATGCCTCATGATAGTTACGCCACTGGTTAAGACAATGTTTAACCAGTTTCAAACAAACAAAATGTAAAACTGAAATTTGTATTAAACGAGTTTTATTTATCTTGTTCGTGAAATCTGTGTTTATGTATTAATTTGAACATGTTTAAATAGAAGAACATTGCTAATACCCAAATCAAGAAACAAATAATTGTAAAGATGATGGAATACAAGGTGAATCACTCAAATATGGCCCACCTATTCAAGAAAGTACGTTAGCAAATTTCATTTAAATTAATTAATAAACAAAAAAAGAATCAAGTGAACCATAATTGAGATTCGCAGTTGTGACAACATAAACATTTCCAGTGTCTATTAATAAAGCATGCAATGAATTTGATAAAATCATAACAGTCAAGCCTTCACATTAATATAAATAATGGAAATTGATAAGATTATCACTCATAATCAGTTACAAAGCCACATCATGTAGTCTATTTGTACAGATTAATGTGTAACAGAATCAATAGACTCATATGATATTTTGAATAAATATAGAATTTTTTTGATTTATTTCGATGTTCAACAAAGAATTCGTTTGTTCTATTGTATATACTTTGTCTCGTTCGATTTGGACAACGTGGCGCTAGAACTGTCACGAATTAATTTATTGATGCAAAATTTCATTTCAACGTGTGTACAAGCCAAAACCGTTCAATCGTTGTTAATAGAGGAACAGTTTGTGTCTTTTTATAATACTGTTGCTGTGTTTACTATCTTGAAGTCTAGCTCATTAGGCCAAAACATACAGACATCTGTAATGTATTTTAGTTATTTGGGAATTAAGCAGAAAATCACATCTAAACTGCGTTTGACCGTTAAATTGAGCTTCACACTAATCAGGAAATACTACACTAGAGATTAACATTAACTCTTTTTTTCTTAAAACGGAGAATTCGTAAAAATCCAAGCGATGTATTGTAACGAATATAAATATAATAAGATTTAAATATTGCTAACAAACATAACTTAAGACCCGCTTAAATATCAAACCTGAAACTACACTTTTTTAAGTACTCATTCATTTAATTTAGTATCGATAATCCTAAGAGTATTCGTAATAAACGCCAATAACTACTCAGATAAAACGAAGACCATCTAACCAATTGATGAAAAGTTTCCATTTATTTGTGCTTTTATATAATTGTTTGACACTGAAAATTTACATTAAAAAAGGGGGTTTTGGGTCAACCCTAATACCAGTCGTCAGTCATTGCGTAGTCAATGTCTTATTTTTAGACAGATCTACATTGACTGTAGAATAAAATTCAGTTTGTTTTTGTGTTATCATATGAAAAATTGCATGTGATTATCGGCTTTTCCTTTGTTTCCGCATAATTTTGGCGAGGTCAAGCTAACAATGTTTTATCAGTGTAGATATCAGTTAAAACAACTAATATTAGATTGGGAAAAAATCGCTTATTAACTGACAGTTAACGATTGGTAACGATTGTTTTATATCTTGGCTAACACATTAGTTTGAAAAATGATTTATTATTCTCGTTTTTTCTCTTCCTGAAAACGTACGTAAATTATATTAGAAATTATTAGAATTCACTTCAAGATTTCATCAATTCTGTTTTAAATAATAAATTTTGTTTAGATTCTGAGAAAATAATAATAGAATCACAACACTTCTTTTTCATATTAAAGAAGAAAAACAGTGATAACATAATGAAAAGTTTCCAGGAATACCAACTGTTTCTTATTAAATAAGTTTCTCTATTTGATCCGAACAGATCTAGGACAATTGCCCTGAAACTATAATGAAACACTTGGTTTGAAAATATCTTTATGAATGTTAGTTTCAGTTTAGATTAATCAAAAATAGTTCCAATGGATTCGGATTCTTGCTAACAACAGCGAAAGTAAAGAATGTCGTCTCTTTGATTGATCTTAGTATGAACATTTTAGTCATTTTGTTGCCGGCAAGATTCTGTTAGACAGCACAAATGTATTTGAATTTCTATTTGGAAAGATTTCTAATATTTCTAAAACTTATTACAGTAGAATCTACCTATAGGTGATGACAAGCCGGCCACTATCTAGGCGTTGTACTGTATGAAAGTGTTTCAATTTTTTGAATGTCATTTCTTTGACTTTGTAAAATTAACTTTTTTTTGTGAAATTTAATCTTCTTAAGAACATCATTTAAAATAACGATGTCTTATGTAACTGTGAGTCAGCTGTCAATGGTTATTATTTTCAAGACATTCTCTTACAATTTATAATTTTCATTATTTTTTCGTTGTTTTAATTAGATTTTCTCTAAATTAAGAGGAATAATTAGAATGAATTTTCTATTATTTGTCTCATCTCTGGCAAGATGTCAGTTTCTGCCAACATTCTACAAAATCTCTAATGACAACTATTTTATAAAAATAGATTACTAAATTTAAGTAATCTCAAAAAAATTTGGATGCTACTTAAAAACAACGTTCTTTATCATTAAATTATCAAAGAACATTGGTGATAAATACAAAAGAAAACTTAATGATTCTGAACTGAATAGGAAAAAAATTATTTCAGTCAACAATAGGTTTTTGTTTTGTGAAACTACACTGTGTTAAAAGTCTAGTTGGAAATTTAACAAATTTATTACGTTTCATAATGATTAAAATTACTTGTAAACAACTAAAATCGACAATTTCAACGATTTAAATTCGTTCAACTAACTTAACAACAAACTAAAATCTAATAACACAATTTCTCAAGCGAATTTAGAAATAAAATAGGAAATATCTAAAATCATATTTTAACGATTAACATGAAAATGAAACTTTCATAATTAATTGATCCTATGTATATATTATTAGCTACGTTGGGAAACATTCAAAATAATTTTATCAAGATGTATCTTGTCTTGTTAATTGGTTAAGTGTAATAAAACAATCTCTTTAGAAGTATTTTCCTTTAATCTACCATCATTATAGATGTGTTAACGAAATATTCTCAAATTGACAAAAAAAAACAACAAAATTAAACCTTGAAATTTATTTTTGAATTAAAGCAATCAAAAATTGATATTAACATGATTTTTCTCTTCTTTTTTAGAAATGATAAAACTCACATTTATCATTATTCTAATAAAATTCGTATTAAATGTAAAATTTTCATAAACATATGCTAGATTGTGATGCTAAATTTAGTAATTTAGTGTCTATTTCTAGTGGTAAAATACTATTAGTAGCATTGCAACAGGTTTGTTTTACATTCTAACAGATTTAGATGTTTTCTTTTTACATTTTTTTGTTCACCATTACCATTCCAATGTGAAAGAGCTGTCTGAGGAAAGTATAGTGGTCGCCTACTCATGAAAAATGACATCTCTCATCTATGTTGGCTTTCACTAAGCTTTTGCGGATATTCTTTACTCAATTATTAGATTCTTGTTAAATCAACAAGATGAATTCTTTAATAAATCATCATCTCTATTTTTATAAATATAGCATTATAGACGAGAATAAATGATGCTGTTATAGAATATCAAACTGCACATAAATAAAAAAACCACCCTTAGAAATTATGTGGAGTAGAAGTGCGTCAAACGTCTAACCCAGAAACACCCCCTTTGTTGATCACCGATCACATATCGAACATCAAAACATCAATCATTTACATTGTCCTTGTGCCTAATTTTTCTTGCCTATCAGTATTTCACAATTAATTATATTCATTTCTATTTTACGATAAAAAAAAACAACCCTTACCATTAAGTTAATCAATAAGTGAGAATTTATAAAAATATCTAGCCCAATTGTTTCTAAAAACCCTTTCAAATTGTCTTGAACAAGGTTGAAAGGTTACAGTCCCAAAAAAAAATAAGAACAGTTTAATATTCGATTATTGCATAAACAGGAAAAATTTGTTTAAATTAACATAATTTTCAGAAGTATGAATAGTAAATTTAGTGGTTTTCATTAAGTATTATTAAAGAAATTTTAGCAATTCCTTGGAATTCTTGAGCCAGAAATCTCTCTTCTAGTTGATCGAACACCGCTCAAAATTTAACAGAATTTAAATTTGTAATTGAAGAACTCACCTGTGTTCAACAGTGAAAGAAATTCCTAGCTATATTCTTGTACGCTATTAAATTTCTTCTCTACAACCACCGCCAGATGGGCACAACAGTACGATGAATCTATTTTCAGTGATCTACAGAACACTTTTTTCTCTCATTCTAATTTGCACATTTCATATACAAAAAAAAAATTATAAATAAAAATAAATGAACAATTAATCCAAAAAATCACATGTATAAATTATGTATTTTTTTTCTTTTTTGTATTTATTTATTTAATGTTTATTCTGTTTATTGTTAGATAGAATAAGTTACGCGACGCCGTATACAGAATGGGACTGGCAAGTGTATATAGAGATTGTAAGTAAGGTGGTGGCGTCGAGACGTGTTGAACAGGCGCCGTTTAAAATTTTCGCTAGAATATTGCAGTGAATTTATTTGGTGGAGAAACGCCATCTAGATTTGCATATGTGTAGCGTTATATACCATTCATTTCACTTGATAATTATTTTTAACAACGAACGACTAACTATCTAGTTTGTGGTATAAGTGGTAATTGATTGACTGATCTTTAAATAGTTAATGGTTTTATTGTGTATTAACGCGGAATTAAGAAATTTATAGTGTTTTTAGTTTTAAAACAAGTACAAATTATTTATTGTATTCTTTGTATTTGTACCTAAAAAATCTCCATTTAAATATAATTTGATATTTAGCGACTCAGAATAAATATAGCAATTAAATAATGAAAACAAGTACGCACTCATTTTGGTATTTTCTAGTTACTCATCGATAATTAAAAGTAAATTTCTAAAGCTTCCTTTATATGTAGTTCTCTTTGAACGTGGCGCATCCACCATTTTTGGTATAAGAAGTTGAGCATCTTTTATTGTTATAACCGATATCTCATTAGAACTGCTGCCGTCCTTAGGTCGGGGCGAGCGAGGCCCATACTCCGGGCCCCGCAACGTTGTTTATTTTATTTACAATTTTGCATGAAGAATTTTCGGATCTATTATAGAAACAAAGGTTTGCCTAATTCAGTAAATTAGAAACTCCAAATTACCAAAATTGATAGGATCCCTAAAATCATTTTGCTACGGGCCCCGCAGTGGCTAAGAGTGGCCCTGACACAAATATTGCATTGTTGACTGTGAAAATTATAGTAAATATACAAAGGACACTGCCAGAACGTCTTTGAGATGGATTAAAACCTTGAAGTTTGAGGCTCAACTATATTGAACGTGTTAACTAGGTATAGGACAACAAAAAAAGATTACGCGAATGAGCAACTAAATCAATGTAACACTCGCCTAATCGCTGATATATTACACACAACGATCTGACTAACAAGAGAGTAAAATATCGAGCGAGTAACCAGAAAAGTAGCTCAGTAAACAATTTGACTCACTTAACGTTATTATACTGAGCGAATTTCATCGCAGCGAATGGATGAACAAAGCAAGTAACTAGTAAACTCGTCCAATGTAATTGAACCTGAAAACTGGACTACTTTGATCGCTACTCGCTCGATATTTTAGCCATTGGATAGTTCGTGCGTGATTCTCTATTGAGCGAGTTGGCTACTTTTACTAGCTATCTGCAGCAATTACTGTGCAGTCTTGACATATTCCTACTATATTGCTGTAAGATCCAACAAAATTGCAAGATTGTAGCTGTATGGGGTATAATTGTAGCACGATCAGTCGCATAAATAGTTTTCAATAGACGAGTAGCCAGTAAACTCGCCCACTCATCAAATGTACACAGTTATAATTATAACTGTGTATAAAAGGTAGAAACACAATAGACAGAATTTCAATAATGCTAAGTACAATATATATATATACCCGTCTTTGTACTTTGTAACTCATGTTTGCCCCGGGTGCAATATTCCCGAACCGGCTCTGAAACAATGCTACAGAAGCATGTAGATCAAATGGTATTCAAATTCTATTTATTCTATTTAATCCCATCATAATTTTGACTTCAACGCAAATTTGGTCAATTATAAGGAGAAATACGAAGTTTCAATCAATATTAGACTCCCACACAAATGTATATTTACTGACAAGTGACAAAAAAATGGTCAAAAGGCTAGCAGGATTGAAGATTAAGGTCCATTTCATCCTGCCTTCCTTACTTGCTTTAAACCACCCTTATGTTACTTGAGCACAAGGTTCATTTTAATAAAGTAAAAACTAAGTGTGTGGCAAAGTAAAATCTTCAAGGAATTTTCGCTTTATATACTTCAGATAACATTGAGAATAAGACAGGCAAAATACACTGGACGTAAGAAACACTAAAGTTTGAACATGATTTGAAAAGTTGATCGCCCTTAAACGAGTTTGCGCCCCCTGAATTCTACCTTAATCCGACACTGTTCACCACAATTAAAACTAAAATTGAAAAGCAATTTAAATAAATCTTACCTTATCAGATTGATAACGAATTAGTAACACACGAAACGTTAATTAGAAAACGTACAACAATCAGTTAAATAAAACGGTTGCAAATTATTCGAATTTTGTACAAATATGTCTGCCTTTTTTCCATAAAAACACACCAGAGAGCGCTTCACTTTTCTTACATCATACACATTAATCACGTTTATTTATATATATTTCTAGTAATTTGATTAATTAACACACAAAAATACTAAAAACAAATAAAACGCATAATTATTTTTGTGTTTGTTGAGATATATTACCGATAGAAAATTTTGGGCTACGATTAGTCAACGGTAATGAAGGTATAAAAGCGAACTTCACGATTGTCCCGATCTCACTCCCGCTGAATTCGTTTCCAAGTATTAGAAAAAGAACACAAATATGGTATTTGTGAAATTAGTCACAGACGTCGTCGACTTAACGTGGGTAATTTTCAAAGTTAAACCATTAATTTCTACGAATTTCTTTATTTTAAATAACGACAATAATAAAAATCAATTATTACGCATTATTTGAATTAATAAAATTCGATAATTGTTGATATAATTTTATCAAAAAACAAAAAAGAAATGATATAAAAGTACAATGGTACAATTGTGTACGGCGTGATGGCGGCGTTCTTTTCATGTTACTTATCGATTCAATTATCTTGAATTATCCATGATTTAAATCATCATCCGCAAATCTGGTAAATATTATTGAATTTTACATTTTTCTTTCGATTATTTTTGATAAATATCGATGCACTTAGGTATCTCCTGTACCTGTATATTATTAGCGGGTATGGGTCGTAACCAGTGCAATATTATTGAAGTATATCCGCATCGTTGGCTCGAATTTAGTAATTTGTTGCCTGGTATTAATACTCGACAATGTTAATTAGTCAAATTTTTAAAAATTGTGGGCCAATTCAACTTATTAATGTTTATTATCGATTTCGCTTTCAGATAAATCTGGTAGAAGATGCATTTATATAATTTGACATTACAACGGGCTACGGCCATAACACATGCTATTCACGGCAATTTTTCCGGTACAAAAATGCAAGAGATTGTAATATCACGTGGTAAAAGTTTAGAGATTTTACGTCCGGATCCAAATACAGGAAAAGTTCATACATTATACGCAGTTGATATATTTGGTGTAATAAGATCGTTAATGTCGTTTCGTTTAACTGGTGGTACAAAAGATTATGTTGTTGTTGGTTCAGATTCTGGACGTATCGTTATACTTGAATATATACCAAGTAAAAATGCATTTGAAAAAGTCCATCAAGAAACATTTGGTAAATCAGGTGTACGTCGTATTGTACCTGGACAATATTTAGCAACAGATCCACGTGGACGTGCTGTAATGATTGGTGCTGTTGAAAAACAAAAATTAGCATATATATTAAATAGAGATGCACAAGCACGTTTAACAATATCATCACCATTAGAAGCACATAAAAGTAATACATTAGTTTATCATATGGTTGGTGTTGATGTTGGTTATGATAATCCAATGTTTGCATGTTTGGAAATCGATTATGAGGATGCTGATTCAGATCCGACAGGGGAAGCAGCACAAAAAACACAACAAACATTAACATTCTATGAATTAGATTTAGGTGTTAATCATGTTGTACGTAAATATTCAGAACCATTAGAAGAACATGCAAATTTCTTAGTTACTGTACCTGGTGGTGATGATGGACCATCTGGTGTATTAATTTGTTCTGAAAATTATTTAACATACAAAAATTTAGGTGATCAACATGATATACGTTGTCCTATACCAAGACGTAGAAATGATTTAGATGATCCTGAAAGAGGGATGATATTTGTATGTTCTGCAACACATAAAACTAAATCGATGTTCTTTTTTCTTGCACAAACTGAACAAGGTGATATTTTTAAGATTACTTTAGAAACTGATGAAGATATGGTAACTGAAATTAAATTAAAATATTTCGATACGGTACCTGTAGCTACGGCTATGTGTGTCTTAAAAACTGGCTTCCTCTTTGTAGCATCAGAATTTGGCAATCAGTAAGTTAATTGTTTCCACAATGATCAATCATAAACTAAACAAATGATTTATTACAGTTACTTATATCAGATTGCCCATTTAGGTGATGATGATGATGAATTAGAATTCAGTTCAGCTATGCCTTTAGAAGAAGGTGATACATTCTTCTTTGCACCACGGGCTTTACGTAATCTTGTATTAGTTGATGAAATAGAATCATTATCACCAATTCTATCATCACGTGTTGCTGATTTAGCTGGTGAAGATACACCACAATTGTATATGTTATGTGGTCGAGGTCCAAGATCATCATTACGTGTGTTACGACATGGTTTAGAAGTATCAGAAATGGCTGTTTCTGAATTACCTGGTAATCCAAATGCCGTATGGACTGTTAAACGAAGAAGTGATGGTGAGTAATAATTCTTTTCTTCAAAGTTAGGGTATATATCAATGTTGCTGTGGTGTTAGAATTTTTTTATCGAAGCCTGGTAGTTGGATATTTTTCAACACCAGTCGCTTTTTATTTCAGATGCTGAACGACATCTAACTACCCCATGCTGAAGAAAAGTAAGTAAAAAATAGAGAAAGAAACAAAATTCATGGTAAATAATATATTAAAATGATGACCGATTATCTGTGTTTCAACTGAATCATTGTGATTAAAACATCGTGTAACTGAGATTATTAATTAAATAACAATTAATTATAATTTTTATATAAAAAAAAATTAAATAATTTCGATTTGTTTATTTGTTCCAGATGAATTTGATGCATATATTATTGTATCATTCGTGAATGCTACATTGGTATTATCAATTGGTGAAACAGTTGAGGAAGTAACTGATAGTGGATTTTTGGGTACTACACCGACATTATCATGTTCAGCTCTTTGTGATGATGCATTAGTTCAAGTGTATCCAAATGGTATAAGACATATTTGTGCCGATAAACGTGTAAATGAATGGAAAGCTCCAGGCAAAAAAACCATAGTAAAATGTGCTGTAAATCAACGACAAGTCGTTATTGCTTTATCAGGTGGAGAACTGGTATACTTCGAAATGGATCCTGTAAGTTCTTATTTATTTATTTTTCAATATAAAGCATAATTCGTTGATTGATTATTTGATATTCATTAATAATTGATCTCCAAAATTGTGCAATATTAAATTCTATTTGTCGCATTTATTGTATTCATTCTCATAATACAATGAATTGAACAAATTTGGTACATTTTTGTTTTGTTTGTAAATATGTTGTTTTTCTAATTATAAATTTTTTAATTACAGACTGGTCAATTATATGAACATAAAGAAAAGAAGCGTATGAATTCTGATGTTGTTTGTATGGCATTAGCAAATGTCTCATCTGGTGAACAATTATCATTATTTTTGGCTGTTGGATTAGCTGATAATACAGTTCGAATCATATCATTAGATCCTAGTGATTGTTTAGCACCTCGTGCAATGCAAGGTTTACCTATATGTGCAGAATCATTATGTATTGTTGAAATGGGTTGTCAAGATCGTGATGCTGATAATGCAGCAGCAGCTAGTACAACAAGTACATTATATTTAAATATTGGTTTACAAAATGGTGCATTATTACGTACTGTATTAGATCCAGTATCAGGTGATTTATCCGATACAAGAACAAGATATTTAGGTTCTAGACCTGTAAAATTATTTCGAATAAGAATGCAACAATCAGAAGCTGTATTAGCAATGAGTAGTCGATCATGGTTAAGTTATTATTATCAAAGCCGTTTCTATTTAACACCATTATCATATGAAAGTTTAGAATATGCATCCGGTTTTAGTTCAGAGCAATGTCCGGAAGGTATTGTTGCTATATCAACAAATACATTACGTATATTGGCATTAGAAAAATTAGGAGCTGTATTTAATCAAGTATCATTCCCGTTAGAATATACACCAAGAAAATTTATTATACATCCAGAAAGTAATAATATGATTATAGTAGAAACTGAACATAATGCTTATACAGAAGAAACAAAACGACAAAGACGTTTACAAATGGCTGAAGAAATGAAAGAAGCAGCCGGTGAAGAAGAACAAGAATTAGCTAAAGAGATGGCTGATGCATTTTTAAATGAAGATTTACCAGAAAGTATATTTTCAGCACCAAAAGCTGGTCATGGTATGTGGGCATCAATGTTAAGAATAATGGATCCTGTACAAGGCATAACACATAAATTAATACGTTTAGAACAAAATGAAGCTGCTATGTCTATTGTATTGGTAAAATTCCAAAATCAACCACAACAAAATTTATATTTAATCGTTGGTATTGCAAAAGATTTCCAATTAAATCCAAGACATTGTAATACAGGATTTTTGGATACATATAAAGTTGATCCAATGGGTAGAGAATTAGAATTTGTACATAGAACATCAGTTGATGAAGTACCAAATGCTTTATGTGCTTATAATGGATTATTACTTGCTGGTGTTGGAAAAATGTTACGATTATATGATATGGGAAAAAGAAATTATTAAGAAAATGTGAAAATAAAGTGAGTGATTTCTTATTGAATTTATAATATCTCAAATCAGAGAACTGATGATATGGACTACTCTGAATAATATGCTGACCTGTCCTGCAGTGCTGATTCGATTTATCAAATTCTCTACAAAGTATTCTTTTAATACATTTTCTATATAATTTTATTGTTTTTTACAGCATGTCCCCAATTGTATTGTTAATATTCAAGCAATGGGTAAACGTATTTTCGTATCTGATGTACAAGAATCTGTTTTTATGGTTCGTTATAAAAGAGCTGAAAATCAATTGATTATATTCGCTGATGATACACACCCCAGATGGGTGACATGTACAGCAGTTTTAGATTATGATACAGTTGCAACTGCTGATAAATTTGGTAATATTGTTGTTTTACGATTACCACCAAATGTTAGTGATGATGTTGAAGAAGATCCTACTGGACATAAATCATTATGGGATCGAGGTAAATATAAACAATTTAAATTAAAATTACTAGGGACAGTACGTCAACATTATTTCCAATTCGATTGGAATTAATTATATCGCATATGTCCAAGAACATAGATGTGTACATTCATAGTGTCTAAATCTATTTTATTATATTTAAGGTTTAGATCTCTATTGTGCACCACATTTTATGTTAGAGAAATTCATTAATAATTGAAAATTGTATTGTTCCAATTGTGTTTTGTTAGGTCTTTTAAATGGTGCTTCACAAAAAGCAGATACAATATCAACATTCCATGTTGGTGAAACTGTAACATGGCTACAAAAAGCTACCCTAATACCTGGTGGTTGGGAATCATTGATTTATACAACTTTATCTGGAACTGTTGGTGTATTAGTACCATTTACATCACGTGAAGATCATGATTTTTTCCAACATTTAGAAATGCATATGCGAAGTGAAAATTCACCATTATGTGGTAGAGATCATATCTCATATAGAAGTTATTATTATCCAGTCAAGGTAGATATTATTTTTGGCTATTTATATAATTTAAATAGAATAATTAACAATAATCTGATGACATTTACTTTCACATGCTAGACTTATGAATTCGATTGATTATAAATATACGCTCTGAGATTTATTCAAATTTTTAAAAGAAAATTGTATGGTTTTTTAGATATTCAAATTGTTTATTTTTGTTGCAGAATGTCATTGATGGTGATTTGTCTGAACAGTATAATTCTTTAGATCCGGCAAAACAGAAAAGTATAGCTGCGGATTTGGATCGGACACCAGCTGAAGTATCGAAGAAATTAGAAGATATAAGGACACGATATGCGTTTTAATTTATTATTAGTGTATTTTCTTAATATTAGTTTTAAAAAATAAAAAATACATTCTTTTCATATTGTTTGTTTTTTAATTAATATAAACTAACTTCTTCAATTGTGTAATCGAATTTCGATCGATTTGCATTTTTATGAATAGATCTGCCTTTATGAATTTCACTAATTAATGGTACAACTTGATTTAAATCGTCTAAACATTCTAATTCATTACAAACTAAATTGTTGAATGTTTCCAAAATTTGTGGAATTTTCTCATCTTTTGTTAGCAAAAGTTTTTGATAATTAGCATCCAACAAGGCACAACCCCAATTAATTAATTGTTTTTCAGTATCAACTAGATTTGTAACATTTAACAAATGTCCATTGTCCGAAAACAAATAACAAATATATTCTAACATTAATAAAACGTCATCTAAATCTAATTCTGATCGCAAACTTGCATTCAACGATGTATCATTGAATTCTCTAATTAAAATCAAATCAATTAATTTCGCTTTTGCAAGCGGTTGTAGATTTGTTGGTAATTCATCGATTGTGTTTTCCGACTTTGTCCCAAAGACACTGTTATCTAAATTGAGGAAACATTTCAAAATTTGTACTAAACACATTTCCGGTATATCGGAAAAATACTGTAAGGAATTCTTTAAAGCTTCAATATTCTGCTTGTCAATCAAATCTGGTATTAGTTCTTGACAAACAAGATTCTCCGGCAAACCTTGACTGCTCAATTCCATAACTTTCTCTAATATTCTTTTCGGTATCTTCTTTGGGACATGTTTAATTTGCGTACCCCAATTCCCAAACTGGATTTTATTAATAATTAATATGTCAGGATCTGATTCGAGTATTCTGTGTGTTCCAACCAGTGCTGCTAATTGTTCTGTATCTAAATGGAAAGGAATTACCGCTAAATTCTGTCCAACTGGTAAATACAAATTGTTATCGATACATGATAGTTTCGCCCCTAATGTAAACAATTTGAATTCTTGTCGCGATTGAATTACTTTAAATTGAACGTTATAGATGATCAATAGTGCTCCCTCTTCGTTATCATTAGCACCATACATTGCGATATAGTTCTCATTCAATGATACCATTGAAATCGGATGTTTATGGGAGATTTGTTCAATGACTGCGAATAAATCACCGGGATTAGATACGTCCAAATCGGAATCTTTTAATGTTGTGGATAGAATACGACCATCACTCCCTAAAATATCAAAATATTTGATTAAAAATTTATTTGTACAACATTAAAATACTCACATAACGTTAGAAAATGAACAAAATCGTTATCGGCATGAAGAACGTAGCCGTTTAAATCATAATTTTGATCTCGTTTCAGCGGAATCTTTGAGAATTTCTCTAATTTATTGGATTCCGTAAATTTCGTCCACAATAAATATTGATTATCGTCTGATTTAATCAATAAGCCGATGTAAACATCTTGTTTGAAATTTCTGTATAAAATGTCGAGAATAATTTCGTTTTCATTATTGATCACATCTTCCGGATCTAATACTTTTCGATTATCGATTGCATCATTTAATAAACACACAGCCCCATTTTGGAATAGAATAAAATTACGATTATTACAACAGAAAATCGTGTAAATTTGCTTATTTAATTTGAATTTCTTCAATTTATCAACAAACTCTTTATCACCACTCCAAACACGCACATAAGTCTCATTAAAAATGGCCACATAATGTCCATTTTCCTTATCGTAGATTATTGGTGATGTGAATTTCTCTTTGGTCCGCCAACTATGAAGCTGTTTCTGATCTAATAACTAATGATAATCGTTAAAAATTAAAATAAATCAAATCTAAACTTTTTGATCAATTCTAACCTTATACTTGATTGCAATATTTTTACCTAATGTTACAATAACAATACCATTTTCCGTATCTGCGGATATACCTAAGAGACTGCGATGGTCGATCAAAGGGCACAAACTGTAATAAACGCCGAATTTTGCCATAATTTCCTTAAAAAAGATTATTATAACCTCAAAACTAAAGCACGTGAAGCTTGACAAACATAAATTAAAAGTTTCTGTTTTCTTCTATCTCATTGAGATCGTGTACATCCACCTTACTTTAATATAGATGTCGCTAGAAGGTGTGGTAAGACAGTTTGCTACTTTAACGATGTTGCAAAAATTAAAATTTTAAATAATTAAAAGTTATTTTCATTTATTAAAATCAATTAAAGTATTTGTTACTATAAGAACTTATCAATATTTCTGACAAATTGCTAAAATTACTACGATTTTAGATAATGTGTGATGATTTAAATGAAGTGGCCGTTGAATGTAATCATTTGTTTTCCAATATGGTGAATAATTTTTGTTGGTTTTTCTCCGTTAATTATCGAAAGTTCGTTAAAATCTGGCTAATTTATGATTGAATTTGGCTCGAAATTTAGCGCCTCTCGGTGTATTGATTATTTGGGAAAAAATACAATTCGCCACCGAAAGGTTAGACGCCGGCACTATGACGTCACAACAAACATTCACTTTGTCCTTGACTTAAAGAGGATGGAACTATTGATGTGACTATCTGCTTTATTAAATTGTTTCCACAAAAAAATATCAAAATATAGTTAAAAAACCACCAAATTAATGGAAAAACCATATCAAAAGTAATGGATACAAATAATATCGAAATATTTATCGGTATAAAGAATATTAAACGTTGGAACAGATTGAAAACGGCATTTTTATGTGAAACTAATGAAATATTTGTCACAAAACTATTAAATATTGCACAAGAATATTTAAATCGGTGAGTTTTAATTGATTTTTCCATTCATAAATTGGTTGAATCTATTTAAAAAGATGATCAAGTTAGCTGAGAAATTTGTCGATTGTATTTTGTTATTTGGCTGACATGTTGTGGGCGGAGTTTATTTGACAGATCAATAATAATAGCACGTGGGTTTTGTTTACATTTTGGGACATTTAAAAAATGAAAGTTGCGACAATTCGACAAAAAAACCTAACAATAATTTTTCAACAATATTGCAGGACAGGCTGTAAAGAACAAAACGATCAGAAACACACGGATCACACAAATGGTAAAGAAGCGATCCCTAAAAGTAAACGCAAGAAAAACGCTTCTAGAAAAGACAAAGTAGAATGTAATGAAGACCAAATCAAGGAAATTGATGAAAATACGGAAATTATTGAACAAAACCATGATGTACACAAGATCATGACAACGGAAATTGAGAAAAATACAGAAATTCCGACAGAAGAGAAATTGAAAAAGCGGAAATCGGAGAAACATTCATCAACAAAAAAAGACAAATCTCCGAAAAAACGATCGGATTCTGAACATGATATAAGAAAAGCACCCGAATTAAATGTACAATCTGAGATTAAATTAGAACATCAGAAATTAAATGAAACAGTTACAACGAACAGTAATAAAGTGGCAATCAAAATCAAGTTGTGTCAACACTGCAATAAACGCCATACACAAAATCAATGCCCTTTAGATTATCCAATAATTATTGAAGATTCTATAACACTATCAGAATGGGAAGAGAAATATAAAGATGATAATCTAAAAGACGAATTAACATATGCTTACATGTCATTGCCAAATAATCTCCAATTATTACCAACAAATTCACAAACACATGGTTTTGGTGTGTGGACATCGAATGATATTAAAAAATCCACACAATTTGGTCCATTGATTGGTAAAAACATTAAAGAAGTCGATATATCGGAAGATTCACCGATGAGAGATATTTGGGAAATACAATTAGATCATTCTAATAATAATATTTATATAAATACAGAAGATTTACTAAGTTCGAATTGGTTAAGATTTATGCGACCAGCTTCGAATCGTGATGAAAGGAATGTTACAGTTTCACGTGTTGATAATTGTTTATATTTTACAACAATTAAATTGATTAAAGCAGGTGAAGAATTATTGTATTGGCAAGATTGTGTTGTTACAAATAATAAAAAGAAAATGGAAAAAACTTGTAAGTTTAACGTTAATTAATTTTTGTTCCTGTTTTAATTAAAGTTTCTCATAATTTACAGCTTGTGGTGGTTGTAATATGACATTCTCGCATCCTTTATACTACCGCACCCATTGCTCAGTATTCCACGATATAAGATATAGCTTAACAATCCGAAAATATCATTGTAAAGTGTGCGGTGCTGCTGTATTAGGTAAAGAGAATATTATGAAACATGCAGCAGATTTACATAATGGACAAGGAGCGTATCAGTGTCAATTTTGCAAAAAAGTATCCCATTTCAATAATATTCAATTCTAGTTTGTTTATATGTAATTGTTGTAGTTTTTCTTAAGACTGAATTATTTAGAAATGCATCGTACTTATGGTTGTTCAGCAAATCCCCATCGTTCACGGCCATTATGTGATTTTTGTGGACGGAAATTTTGCCAACCGCAAAAATTAAAAGTCCATATAAAACGTATGCATAGTGATTTGGCTGATGTTTTAGAAGAATTCCAATGTAAAATTTGTTTAAAAATATTGGGTTCACGTGCTGCATTACAACGACATTTGAAAGAAGTCCATCAAAAACAAATGGATACATCATGTTCGTGTTCTAGATGTGGCAAACATTTTCAAAATAAATCAAATTTAAAAATACACATGCTAACACACAGTGGAATCAAGCCGTTCAAGTAATTTAAACACGTATTAATAATTAAAAAAATGTTCAATTTTGATTTTTTATAGATGTACTGTTAATAATTGTAATGCAGCATTTACGACAAAACAATGTTTACAATTCCATTATAAAAAAGTTCATAATTTTGATGAGAATATTATGCCGAAAATTGAACGTAGCGTCAATTACACATTTGAAGCATACAGTGGTGCTGATGAAACTACAGATAAACATGATGAAAATTCAAATAATCATTCGAATGCTGATAGTGAATCTGATGAAAACAGTATGGAAATTTCGTCTATTCGTATTTGATTAATCTTTTTAATTTTTATCAAATAATTTTTTTTTAGGTATGGATAGTCGAAATGCTGATGATCCACCAGCTGTACAATCACCATTACAAATAATCGAAGATCAATCGTCTGAAACCAATTACAATATAAATCAATCATCAAATGTTACAATGAAAATATTAAGTAAAGGTTCGAAAAAATGGATAGGCGATCAGCCGGAATTGTATCAAATCGATCATCGAACTGTAAAAGATGAATTAACAATACAAATACAACAATCTACAACACCACCACCGGTTGTATCATCACATCCATCACCTACAACAACACAATCATCCTATGATCGTACGAAATTAAATGAATTTAATCGACATGAAACATCAAATGCTAGTTTATTAGTTGAAGCAGCATTAGATTCAGTATGTAATGAACCAAATATTGATATTGATGTGAATTCAACAACAAATTGTACAGATGCATTAGTTAATAATTTATACACATTAGCACCAACAGATCCATTAACAGATGTAACATATAATGAGAATGTATGTATAAATGAGACACGTGATATTAATTTAATATCACCATCAGTCAATGATCACATATCAGTAACTGATGAATTAAATGATGAATTAAGAAACAATGAAAATATCAATATGGATTATTCAAGTTTTCAACAAGATGAATTCAGTCCTGGCAATAGTCCAGATATACAACAACATCGTACGAATTTCGTTAGGAATTATATTAATAATTTATCACCGGCAAATCAACAAAATTACAATCAAATTAAATCAGCAACATCACCAATACCAGTACCAAGTCCACCACGGTATGATTTTGGGCATACGGTCAATACTGAACATTTATCATCATCTGATGATAGTAATGGAATGGCAGCACAAAATTTAAGTTTACATTCGAAACACGATCTACAATTGGATTTATCAATTTATAATAAAACACCATATAAATTTGAAGCGACAAATTTCCAAATTCGACGAAAATTCGATGATGAATTAAACAAAAATAAGAATTGCAATAATAATTCGATTAATGGAAACGATGATAATGATGGTATGGAGAATGAACAAGTTGAATTAAACCATAATATTATTGATGAGAAAGAGAAAATCGATGAGAATGATCGTAATAAATATCCAGATGATTTATCAACAGATATACGAAATAAATTCGATTTAGATTTAGATATGCGAATAAAAAATTATGAAGTTGATAATGATAATTTACGTATATCTAGAATTTATGAAACAACAAATAATGATTTTGATTTTCGTAATAAAAATTACGATTTAATTGATACAAAACCATCTTATGAAAGTAATAATGGTATAGATACTGATTTTCGTACTGATCGTAATTTTGAACCGCTCATATTAAATTCGTCTGAATTACAAGGTCTTGATATGTCAGCTAGAAGTTTTCATAATTATACAAATATTAATCGATATCATCATCTTTATCCAGATGTTGAACGTGTTGATTTACGTTTAAATTATAGTCCACCAGTACCATCATATGCACATGCTGATATATTACGGGTGTCATTAGATTTAACATCACCAGGTCGACATAGTGTTGATTTAAGTTTAAGAACACATCAATTACATCAGATTGCAAATTCACGTTTATTAACTGATCATGCAATGCAAACAAATCCACATCGATTATTGGATCAAAGTCGTTTATTAAGTTCTGATTTAAGTACAGCACGACATTTAACTAGTTTAACAGAAACTAGCAGTCGAATCTTATCAGATCACACAACAAATCGTCTATTATCAAATAATGATCAATTGACAACAAATCATTTATTATCAACTGATCAAAGATTGTTAACAACAGACGATACACGAATTATCACAGAACAACCAAGATTATTAGAACAAAGTCGATTGATTGGTGATGGTAGGATTTTACCACCGCCTGGTACACCGACAGGAACGGTATCACCAGTACCAACATTTGGTGGATATACCGTTTCACAAAGTCCGTATCATCCGGCTGCTTTAGCACCACGGCCGCATGTATCATCATCACCAACACCAACACCTTATCATCATTATACGACATATTATTGAAGAGTGCTGAAACATTGTGATTATAGCCAAAAAAAATTCCGTTTTTGTCATTTCGTTAATTAAAACTAATTGTTTTCTAGTCATACGTTATACTTTATGTGTACATATCGATTATTTATGTGCCAACTCATTTAAGTAAATAAAATTTTAATTAATATAAAACAATAAAACCGACGTTTAAGGTTTCTACTACCAAGAAAATATCCTTACAACTGTCATAATTATATTTCTCCCTAATTAACTCAATTTATATTATTTACAAAAACATAATTACATAAATACTCTAAGAACTATAATACTTTCTTAAATAATAATTTGAGATTTATTGATGAATCCGCCTAATATTTTGTTCATCAAACAGAAATTAAGTAGAAAAAACTTTTACGTACAACAACTAAACATTTAATTCCATTTTCTAAATTTGTTTAGATTCAACGAGGCGCCGGTAGCGGCGGTGCATATGGAAAGTATACTGTTTGTGATGGTGGAAGTGGTGGTGGCGGTGGTGGAGGTAGTGGTGGTGGTGCATTAAAAAACATTGTGCCATTTGAAACTGTATACGATCCAAATGTACTCGGTGGTGGTATATGGTGATACGTTATTAACGGTTGAGGTTGTATTCGTGATGATGTCGATGAGGATGAGGATGACGATGATGATGTATTATTTCTATTATTAGATCTAGATGGACTTCTATCCTTACTAATACTTCTTGTCCGTTTCCGTCGACTTCTATCTCTAGAACGGCTACGATCTCGTCGACTGCTACGTTTTGGTGTACGTGATCTAGATCGTGATAGTGATCGTTGTGATTGTTGCTGTTGTTGACGATTTCTAGTCCAACGATTTCGGCCTAAATTAATTGATATACAAATAAGATTTTATTGATAATTTCAATAAATTAACCAACTAACCTCTTCCAGAATTACCATTCGAATTCCAATTACGATTATCGGCCATCTCTTGTAATTTTGGATTGATTACCTGTTTGGCTTCTTTTAATACAGCAACTAAATCGGCAGCTTTATTAGCATTACTTGGTGTGAAAAATGTGTATGCAGTGCCTGTACGTTGTGAACGACCAGTACGGCCGATACGATGAACATAGTCTTCAGAGTTGGACGGGTAGTCAAAATTGATAACAAATTTGACATCTTCTACATCTGGAAAAGCGATAAATTAATAAAACTAAACATGAAAGGATTGTTGCTGCTTTTATTGTTTATTTGTTTTCAATCACTTTAAGGATTTACATTTAATTTTTTTTGTTTTAAATATTGTTTCGATGTTGAAAAGGCAACAACAATCTGTTTTATGTATGCTTGTGAAATTGTCAATGATAGAAAATCACAATGAATGAAATTTCTTCTTCAAAAACAGAAATTGAAATTAAAAAAATTAAAATAAAATAAAATACAAACACATATCCTACCTATGACGGATTGGAAAAGGTAAATTTGACATCGTTATCTGAAAATTCTGATTGGTGTCTATACGAAAAATGCATACCAAAAATTGTGCATCATTTTTTCATATTGTTTCATTTTTCAATGGGGAATGTCAGCACACAAGTATTGTATAGACCACAGTTCGAGAGTATATCATCCACATCACAGTACATAGTTAGCCCCAAAGTCTCATAAGTAGACCTGGAGCTGGATCATGTGTCAATCAACGGACAGGCACTATGCATCGCAGCCAAGCCAACCCAATTTTTGAGTCCGGCGTAGAGGCAGCGTTGTAGATACTAGTGGGTAGGCCCGTCAAACGACCAAGTTATAGCCGGCAGTCCATGATATGACCACAGACTCCAACATGGCCGTCTTGTGAGCGCACATTGACCGCCGTCCGAATGTGTCAGAGAGAGGCACAGCCAAAAAATGACAAATTTGTATTTTGTATTGTTGTCATTAACACGCTTGTGCCTCTGGAAAAGAGAGTAGTGGCCATTTTATAATCGCTATTGCTGATCATATTCCCATACACATTGGTCAACAGGCTAATAATACTTGAGGTATTTTTAATCAAACAAAAAATAATGCCTACAGATAATAAGATATATGAGAAAAATATATAAAAACAAAATCAAAACTAAAACAAAAATAATCTGCAATGTTATTAGCCTGCTAAACATGTCAATGCTTCATATTTTTTTTATCATTATCAAATTAAAATAATACAGAAAAACAACAGAAACAAAATTAAATCTCTTCTTGATCACATACCTAAACCTCTAGCTGCTACATCAGTAGCCACCAATATTGGAGCCTTGCCAGATCTAAAATCTACAACAAATACTAATAATTATCAAATTATCTTTAATAAATCTTTAGAAATTACCCTGTAAAACCCAATCACGTTCTTGCTGAGATTTATCTCCATGAATACATACCGCTGGCCATCTAAAATAGAATTTCGATTAATGAAATCCCCACAACTATCTACGACTAACTTACCCATCCCTTTTCATTTTTCTTGTAATATCATCAACCCTCTTTTTAGTTTCAATAAAAATAATTGTTTTATTCTCCTTTTCTGACATAATTTCTTTCAATAAAGTACTCAATTTAGTTTCTTTCTCATATTCCTGACAAACATCAATAATTTGTAAAATATTATGATTAGCCGACAATTGTAATGATCCAACATTAATCTGAATGTAATCTTTTAAGAATTCAGCAGCCAATGCTTGTACTTCTTTCGGCCATGTAGCTGACCACATCAAAGTCTGTCGATCTGGTCGTATTTGTTCAATAATTTTACGTATTTGTGGTTCAAAACCCATATCTAACATACGATCAGCTTCATCTAACACCAAATACGTACAACGTCTTAGATTTGTACGATTGCTTTCCAAAAAATCAATTAATCGTCCAGGTGTAGCAATGATTATTTCAACGCCATCCATCAAGTCATTGGCTTGTGGTCCTTTTGGTGCCCCACCAAACACACAAGTATTACGTATTTTCGATGAACGTCCAAAATCATTAGCTACTTGTTGTATTTGTTGTGCTAATTCTCTAGTTGGTGCCAATACTAAAGCTATCGGACCATCACCTCTTAATAATCTCGGTTGATGATTAATATGAACAATTGCTGGTAATATATATGATAGAGTCTTGCCAGAACCAGTTGATGCAATACCAACCATATCACGACCGGATAAAGCTATCGGCCATCCTTGTGATTGGATCGGTGTTGGATGTTTAAAGCCGATTTTGCGTATTTCCGACATCACATAATCGGGAAAACCGGCTTCCTCAAACGTAAATACACAATCTGGTATTCCTTTACCTTTTAAAGAAATCTCTTTTGTACTACGCCATTCATCAACTTCATAACTTGGACGGTTTGTTACAACTGGATGGGGTACATAGAAGTCTTTTTTAAATGGTTCTAAACGATTCATATCCCAACGGGGTTTACGTAGATTTGCACCGGCGGCATTACGACGACTACTACTGCTACCATAGGCACGTTCACGGCTACGAGAACGGCGACGGTCTCGACTTCTCGATCTAAACAACAAACAACAAATAAACGGAATCTAATCAAAATCAAATTGGACGAATTGATGAAATCTTACCGTCTACCAGAACGGCCTCTCATTCTTTCCAACTAGATTAACTTTTAATTACAAATTTTATGTGGTATTAAAACTAAAATTCCATAATAATTGCTACAGAAAAAATAGCAAAACTAGAAACTGTAAAATGGCGTTTGCTTAAGTCAAAATTTTTGTTTATGTTATTGATTGTTTAGAGAAAGATAACAGTGGCTAACCGTAGCGCTGCTAAGTATTTTCCAATTAAAATACGATTTAAGTTAACTGCAACCAAATATCGCATCAATCAGATATGAGAAATTATAAACATTTAGCGAATTCAGGGATAAAAATTCGAATTTGGATACAATCAAATAACAATCTGCTTTAGTCGAGCTACTATTAATCTAAGCACATCTCCAGGTATGATCGGCATGCGCACTGATTGATTAATTTAAAAAATAAGCGGTAAATTACAGAAAATTAAGCAACTTGTTTAAGTGCAATTCATTTTTCCTGCCTTATTCTCGACTCAACGTCGACTTTAGCTTCCATGAGTCCAAAATGTACGACATGAGACCGATTTTACATTCAACACATTGCCTTTATTTATTTCCAAACTTAATAACGACATATACAGGACTGATCTTCCCTTCGGGGAACATTGAAGAAACTGTAAGAAATGAAACAGTCTAATGATGTGTAAGTGTTGAAAAGAGATAAGTAGTAGAACCACTAATCACCCATCTCTTTTTAGCACGTGCACATCATAAGACTATTTCATTTCTTCTGGTTTCTCCAAAGTTTCTAAATGAAAAGACCAAACCTGTATAACTCATAACGAGAGACCGGAGACAGTGGCGATTCTACCTACTGTTCGAGAAGTGTGCCGCACAGGGGGCTTACTGTTAGACCTACAAAACTTAAAAGGAGCCCTCACTTTCCCTGTGGCACATGAGCATCGCCCCTGACCGGACATAGAAATTTACCTTTACTTGGCGTGCGGATATTGTACGATTGTCGTGCGTCAGGGGCTGGCCATTGGCGTACTTCGACGCTTTTCGATTCAAAAAGTACAACCATTCAGTGATATTATTAAATTATTTTAGTTATTGTGCATTGTCTTTTTAATTATTACATACATATCAACAAAAATATTGATCAACAATTTTTATTTCGTTAATTTTTGTTCAGTTTAAATTTACTGAAAATTATATGGTACGCCACTGGATCGCTTCTACTGGGAGTTGAAATTTTGACCGTAGTGGACCGCGCGCACGTTTTCGTTAGGACTCCGTGAGGTTATATTGACGATATATCTGGCGGACTGTATTGCCACTATTTCACCAAAATACTCAGTAGGTTCATCGACTAATACACAACACTTGTCCGCATGTTCTATGTGCCGCATCATTCTACTGTAGTACGTTGTGCTGACGTCATAGTTCTGGTTTGGGGCAAACATCCGATCTATACTTATATATAACGGCTACTAAATCACCATCAACAATACATAGATGGCGTCAAACATGTGTTGTTTACTATAAAATTAAATTTTTTCGATATTAATGTTAATTACATGAAATCAATATAAAAAATTGAACAAAAATCGGTTGTTTTCACTGTTTTGAGAGAAATGTTGATTATTTTATAAGAACTCTGATATCTACAATAGTCGAATTGTAAAATTAGTCTAGCCCTTTTGGGGCTTGTGGGGGCTTGTAAATTTAAAATTAAGCAGAACAATTCTTGGTGTATATAACTACAGGATAAACAATTCTTTTTGTTACGTAAACCTTGGACTTGAAGTCTCAATGTTATTAAGAATATCACCATGGCAAAAATGTTTTCTGTTTATTTCACTTTTAATATTCAAATTGAATTTTAATGATGGAATCAAATAAAAAAAAACATGCATAAATTTCGAGAATTGTTGAATATTTGGACTGTGTAATAAATACGATAGTTCAGATTTTGTTAAATCTGGTCTGGACGCTTTGGAACAATTTGTGGAGTTTGTACGCTTGTGCACGGAATTTCTGTTTAGAAGAGAGCTTCATGGTGTGGTGACGCGACTCTTCGTTGTTGCATTCGTACAAAAAAAAAACCTAAATAGAAGTACTTACGCCGACATTTGCTTTAGATTATCGATTTGTGTGTTGTTTTCCATATTTTGGTTTAGTTAATTTGTGTAGACTTTCACCAATTCCCATCAATAATTCACATAGCATCACACAAGTGGTATGTTTTTATTCTATTATGAATTATTATTTTATTGTTTTGCAACCAATACATAACTGTAGGTAGGTATTTAAAAATGTTGTTTATTTACAGTTTGAGACCTCAAATAGTGCTTATACTATTAATCGTGGTTAATGAAAATGCTACTTACGTTTTATGGAAATTTATGTAAATTTCCTACCATTTTCTTAGTATTGAAGGCTTGTTGATGAATCGAAGGTCGTGGGGGCACCGTTAAGATGTTAATCTCATTATAATTATACAATTCTTATAACGCCAACAATAACAAACTAAAAAGGATGTTCAATTACACAATTGTGATTATCAAATAATTCATTTTTATCGAATAGAAAATGTTGATAGAGAACTTTTTCTTTCCATGAAAATAATCATCATTTTAACGTTTATAATGAAATTATTGAAATGTGCATAGTCAAAACTGTATTTTAATAGTAACCCATAAAGCGACCAGCAAACTAACAATGAAGAAAAACAAAGATCTAAACGGTTTATTTAACAATAAAGCTCCACATAATGGGGCCACTTGTTCAACTGATATGTTGATTGGGGCTCTCCTAAAGTTCGAAAATCGGCGCATAAATTATTTATCGAATATTTTGTTTTTGGAAGGAAAGTTTTGTGTCGCTTTGTTTTGGAATATTTTTAAGAAACTTTACAAAAAATAAAAACAATTCTATTTTAAGTGAGAATAATTGCAATCGTTTATAAATAAAGTTAGATGTTTTAAGCGACTGGACCTAGTACAACAAACTAAAAATTGTCCGTAGAAAGGTCATTAAAAATTGTTGATTTTCACTCCATAAATATGTTTCAATTACGGTTTTGTCCATTGTTAATGAACAAAATTGTATTAATTTTCTTTCTTTCTAATGTATCATTATTTTTGTAATCAATTCGTATGCCATGACAGAAATCGAAGAGAATTCTTATCATTTACAAACTTTATTTTTAGATATTGACGCAATTAAATGCGTGTATTTTATAAAATAAACAATTCAAAATATATGTTTATTATTATTTGGTTGAGTCACAGCCAAAGAAGAGGGACTATAGGAACCCTTGTTAACGACGCTATCGTGGTTCATTGCATTCTTCTATATTTAGTATCAGGATCGGCTTTTTGTGGGGACACCTGTCATTTATTCAACAACAACGTGCAATTGTAATCAATTGTTCAAAGTGTCACGACACACCTAGTCTCACAAAACACACGCAACCCCTTTTTTGAATTCTCCTGATTGATCAAAATATTATCGATTTGAGATAATTGTTGATGTCAGGACTGTGGGCGATCGTTTAAAATGTTTCAAATTAACAACAAATACCAATTTTTAAAACAACATCAACAACAACAACACAAATGTATAGGATCGATGTGAATTGAGATTTAATTTAAAAATACTCATAAGTTATTTTTAGGTGTGGTAAAAAAGATCGTTCAGAACAATTCAATAAAGCTCATTAGCCTAATTAGAAACATAAATAATTGACTTATCCAGTCATAGACATAAACATATGAATTAAATAGATTTCAATTTGTTTATTTGTTTATCTTTACAATTTGGATTCGTTGATTTTATACATTAAATTTATTATATACTTATATATAGTGTTATTTATATATTTTTTCTTAATTATTTTTAGAATACAGACAAGAACAAAATGAACCAACAAAGAGGCAAACCACCGTTATCTGTAAGTATTTCTATAGTTATCCTAAATTAATTATTAATAAACGTATGTGCATCATTATTAACATTTGGTTCAAGTAATTATTGTAATTAAATATTGAAAAGATCAGATATTTGTGTTAGAATTACAATTTATGATTCATTAAATTGAGACTAGAATTATAAGGGAATGTATTTGGTGGTAATTTGAGAAACGAAAGGGAGCTCCAAATCCAAAACATCTTTCCATAGTAGTTTTGCAATCAATAAACAATTTCAGTCTTAATTGCAATTATAAATTCAGTATGTTCATGCATGTTTAATTATACAAACTATTTAATTATCCCGGCCACCTTGGTTCCCCAATTAGTTCGTACAATCTACTGTCAAATATAAGCAATATTTTATAAATTCATTTGCCTGAAATTCTAGTTGTATTGTACTGTGTTTCAATCACGTAAAAGGCCACTTTTTAAAGATAGTTTTTAATTAATTAATTATCAATTAGAAGAGGATGTGGTATATGTCGGATCTAATGATTTTATTTATTCGTTTCCTTTGCAACAGTAGGCAATACCCACAGAATGGTCACTCGCCATCAAAAATAATATTCAATCAAAAATATTATTGGTCGCACGCAAAGCCGGACCGGAAATAAATTGCGCCCGGCCGCGAACATGAGTGTTACTGGCGTCCTTTTTTTGTCTATCTGTGTCTATCTAGATAAATTCAATGATTTGGGACAGGTGCCCCTACAGCCCTCCTCGCACGTATTTGTCAGTGGCTGGTTGACAAACAAAACGCTGATTTATTTGTACGACGAAAACGAAAAAAAATTATAGAAACTTTACTAATTTGTGAGATTGTCCGTGATTTTTCTATGATTCATTTTTAATGCATTTTACTCGAATATTTTTATAGAATAAAAAATGATGAATATTTATCCATAACTAATTGAATAAAATGTTGATTTTGCATTTTGATATTAAATTACTGTGCCTATCAGCTTTTTTTCATATAAATAAAACGATAAATTATCGCTTGGAAAATATGTCGATCACAAATATTCAGAGCCGGTGATAAATTGCGCTCGAGGCAAGCATTAATTACAGGCGCCCTTTTCAGCATATGTCTGTCTATAAGAATTCAAACTTAAATACATGATTTCGCTAAGCCATTGTGGCCCGCGCCCGGGGCGGGTGCCCCTGTAGCTCCCACCTCGGTCCGGCATTGCAACTATTTTATAATTCATAACAGTTATAAACAACAGTATTAAGTCAGGTCATGGTAGACGGCAATCAGTAAGGACTTATTATAATTTATGGGCTTTTAATTCGACTTTCTCTTTCGTTTTTTTTTAACAACATTGAAGAGCATTTGAAAACTTTCGATGCACAATTTATTATATCAAACAATTCATTTCCTGTTTATCACAATTACGTGTTAATCTAACTAATTAGAAGATATTAATTGGATTTATTGTGCAATATAATGACAATAAAACAAATGTATCAAATTTTCAGGTTGCTGAATTTCGAAAATTATCAACAGGTCTTGAATCTGATTACGTTATACCTGAAGTACCCCAAAAACGTAAAGTTACAGATTTAAAATTTACGATATTATTGGCAATATGCCTTGGTTTACTTGTACGTATATAATTATTTTCAAACGTAATTAGCAACAATTGATTAATTAATAATTTAGGCAATTTTCTTAATTTATTGTGCCACGCAAGCCCATTTCAATCGTATAACGCATGGTTATGATAAATGTGGCAATGTTTGTGGTGAGAAAAATCCAAGCATATCTGGTGTACCTTGTTCTGGTGAAGATGACACAGATAAACCGTAAGCCAATTTTTTTAATTATAAATAAAAAAAAACAATAAAAAAACCAATTGATTCTCCTATCATTTTCAAGTTATTTGCGATACACAACTGAAACAAAAAAAGATGAGTATTCAGAGACAGGATATCGTGAACATGATGTATTGCAAGTGGATCGTTGTGTTGAAGATTGTGGTCCAGATGAGTATGTATTTTGATAATGTTTTATAATTAATTAATAATTATTCAATCGAACGAATTGCAGGTTTAAAATATTCAATCGTTGTTTCCCGGTAATATCGAACGATATTAGCAAGTATTTTTCGGTAGTCACATATCGTATTTTGATTTTATTATGGTGTTATTCATTTTTGAATTTCTATTTAGGAAGTTGCTGAAGATCTTCGTAATGGAATCGGATATCTTATTACATTAATCTTAATTGGTTTAGGTGCCTGTTTTGGAATGCTAGCCCTTTTTAGATATTGCCCAGCAATTATAGTTTGGATCATTTTGATTGGCTCGCTTACAGGATTTATCGCGCTTACCGGTTATTTATGGTAGATTATTGATTGAAGGTAGTTTGTTGTAAGATTGGTTTAATTTTTTTTTGCGTATTTGTAGGTATTTGACAGGCCATGTTGCCCTGGAAGCAGCCAGTCAAATAAAAGCGGTTGCAATTGTCCTAACAATCATCACATTAGTTTTAATTGCACTCCTTGTATTTTTACATAAGAAAGTCGCATTAGTGATTCGATTATTTAAAGAAGCGATGCGAGCTGTTTTTGGTATTCCAATCATTTTATTTGAACCTTTATTGGTGAATATTTTTGTTTTTATCGAATCTTCCCATGGTAAATGTTTCATTTCTGTTGTATTGTAGACATTTGTTGCTAGTATTATAATGTTGTTTTGCTTCTTATATTTCGTATTTATGTTGGAAACATCTGGTGAATTACAACTAAGGAATCAACGTTTTGATGTTTACGAATATGTGCAAACAAATTTCGTAATGTTTACTATGTGGTTTAATGTAGTGATTTTTATATGGATGGCGCAATTTATTGTTGGTTGTCAACATATGACCGTATCTGGTGCCATATCTGCCTACTATTTTGCCAGGTTTCTATCTGAGTTGTCGAATATTGAATGCAGTTGATAATGAATTGTTTTTTTACAGAGATAAGACGGCTATAGCATCGCCGATTTATAACAGTTTCTATAATCTGATCAGATATCATTTAGGGACTGTTGCATTTGGTTCATTATTAATAACAATTGTTTCAATTATAAAAGGTTTAATTCGTGGTCTTGCCAGTAATCGACACACACAATTATTAATTGAATGTTGTTTACGGCCCGTTGAGGATTTTCTTAAATATCTATCGAAAAATGCTTATATTCAAACAGGTAAATATCCAATAAACCATTGAAGAGGTTAATTAAGATATTAAAAATAAACAAACAAAACTTCTAGCAATGCATGGACAAGGTTTCTATAAATCGGGCAAACGTGCTGCACGTTTATTATTTGCAAATGCATTAAGTGCCGTTGCTATTAATTCAATTGGTGATTTCGTTATGGGAATGGCAAAATTATTGATTTGTTTATTTACTGTCTTAATTGGTATTGCTATGATGATTAATTCAGAAATTAAACATTACTATATTATTATTGTAATTGGATTATTTGTAACGGCCGTTTTGGCAGATTGTTTCTTTTCAGTTTTTGAGGTAATTTTCGATGTTTAATTATAGTAGAATTTAATTGAATTTATTTAATTGGTTTGCTTTTTTTGTAGACTGCTATCGATACATTATTCTTGTGTTTCTGTGAAGATATGTCAATGAATGATGGTATTACACAGCCATACTATATGTCAACTGATTTAATGCAGTATATCGAAGATGCTAGAGCTGTTTATAAGAAATAATTCAAGATTATTGTCTATTAATTTTTAGAATTTTTTATATTTGGTTTTTATTTGAGTTTTTGATTCACATTTTTTGAATCTCATCTTGTTTTTTTTTCTTGTTAGACACTTAAGTCGTACAATGATTCAGGTTTTTTTGGCTAATCTGAGAATACTGTTGAATTAAGGAGTTGCATTATTGTTTCTATCTTTTGTGTTATCTTCTTAAGTTTATCGATAACGAACCATGCATATTATACATGTTAAATGTTCCAATTTATAATCATAAATCAACATTTCTACACGTCTATTATAAATGAATGTTTTATATAAACTGAATAACTTATAAATCTATTTTTGAACTATATTGTAATACTTATATTGTATACTCTTACATAATATGAGGTAATTGAATATAACCTTGTGAAATCAGGTTTTTTTATTGTTATTTTGTTACCGTTCGTATTGAAGATTTCTAAAACTAACAAAATATATAAAACAATGAGATGAGGGCGTCCATGCTTACGTATGCGATCGAAAGTAGCGCAAAAACTGAGAAAACCATGCATAAAATGAGATCCATGTTGAATATAACACGTAGAGATAAACAGAGCAACGCCTCGACAAGACAAAAGTGTGTGGTCAATTAGACAAAAGTAAACCAAGATTACTGAGAAAAGACACCGAATGAGACACGACAACCGGCTATTTCTCCTAGACACAAAGAAGAAGAAGAAGAAGCCAAAAAGTTGATAGATCATTAGGTAGAAATAATAATTGAAAATTCCCAAAAGGAGAAAATCCACGAAGACGGATAACAGCTCGATACCACAACCTTGGAGAATTGTTTGGGAAAAACAGTGTTTGTATCAAAACAACTTGATGACCATCCTTATTACTCGTTCTTAGAATAATTCTATTTTCAGGATCTATAAAAATTTGACATTTAATTTCGTAACAGTTGTTAATTAATTACGAATGCCGGACGAAACTTGATTTGAATCTGTATCGAAATCTTTGTGGATCGATTTCGATACATCTTTCGTCATGGAACCGATTTTCTGTAATAGCAGGTACGGATATGGCGGAAATGGGTGGAAGGTCAGAGAAATTTGGACTTGAATCCCTCAGGGCCACACACTGACATAAACCGTTGAGTGATAAGTGTTTAACACACTTATCACTCAAGGCATTAACACACCATCATCGGGATCGTGAAGGGTATCTACATGTTACCCAGCATTTCTGTATGTTTATTTAACTGCAGTTCATGGAATCTACAATTTGGAACAATTAAGTAAACAATAAGATAAGCACTAATTTCACTACAAATATACAACAATATATAATAATAAACGTTTATTTAAACTGTAAATCATCCCAAAATCACTAGACTTAAAACAATGGTTTAATTCTCGAAATAGATAACGTACGTTTATCACTAATGTTTAACGCTAGGTATTAATCAATTAAATCAATAATAAAATTGATTGGCTTTTGATTAGATATCATCGCAATTTAGAAATTAGCCAATATGATGAACTGAAAATCTGTATAAATCGCATGTTTTATCTGAAAACTCACAGTGAACAACAGATTGTAATCAATTTGTATTTTACACTTATCTTTTTATTATTCCACGAACAGAATGAGTGCCACAATGTTTGCCAATATCGGTGATCATTTCGTTGAAAATGTAAGATTGATGGAAGTGTTGTTTTTTTGCAATTTAATTATTTCAATTAGAGATTATTTTGTAGATTCCAACATTTCGACGTTATAAAAATCCATTTACAATCCGTCTAATACCGGAAACTCGCCAAAATCGCAAATTAACAGACGTTCCATATCTTGTACTATTCGTAATCTGCATTATTGCTCTTGTGAGTAGTTTTTTAAAATCTTAGACAATTAGCAAAATTACACTGTTTCAAATTGTAGTTAGCTTTATTCATTTACACATCATTATCGGCTGATATATCTAGAATTACCAATGGATACGACAATTGTGGAAATGTTTGTGGTAGTAGAAACGAACGTGTGGATGGTAATTTGTGTTCTGGTATTGATATGACTGATAAACCGTGAGTGTTTTTTTTTGTTCTAAATTCAACCAATCTACAATTTTATTGCAGATTCTTGCAATATACCAGTGATACGTATGGTGGACTGGTGCGAAAAGAATGTGTAAAAGAGTGCGGCAAGGAATAGTAAGTGGTCCCACAGGAAGTCTCTCCTATCACTCCTCGGACCGCAGCTCCTTCTGTCTAGAACACACAGGAGCCTCACTGGCGATTCATTCCTGACCCACTCCCCCCCGGTTAAAAACAGGCACGAACACTTAAAAAATTTCATTAATAATTGCAGTGACGAAGTCTATAATCGGTGCTATCCAAAAGGCTACTCTCCCGAAAATTCCGATGCAATTCCAGTAATTCGTAGCTAATAACAACTAATTTGCAGTAACATTTAAAAGAAATTCTTTTAGAATCTTATTAGCGCCATAGAGGACCGCTATGTGGATTTAATCTCTCTCTGTTGCATTGGTTTCGGTAATTAATTATTGTCTTTATTACAAAATAAATAATTGTATTACTAACAAATTTGCTTTTAGCGTTTACAATAATTGAAATACTGTTGTTTCGATATTTCACAAAGTTTTTTATCCAATCAATAATGATTGTAACAATTTTATGTTTTCTAGCATTGTCAATCTTGTTTTGGTTAATATATATTTTTTTTAATTTCTCGTTAGTTTAGGAACGTTAAATTTCAGGTATTTCTATGCTGGTCCATTGTTTGAAGAGAAATCTCAAATTTATTTAGCACTTGCTATCGTATTCACAATCGTGACATTGCTTGCAATTGTTCTAATTCTTGTGATGTTATCAAGAATAAATTTGATTGCATTGTTGTTCGAAGAGACAATTAAACTGATGTTTACGATGCCTTTGATCATTTTGCCACCTTTACTTGTGAGACTCTTCTTAGTCTATTGGTAATCAAAACGATTAATAATTAAACATTTGTAGACGTTTCTTGCACAAGTCATAAACATTGGTGTATTTATTGTCATCACACTAATATATTCTGTTACTTTACAACAAGTTGATCGAAGAATTAGTGATGATCACGATTATATTCCAGCGTTGACAATATTAATTTTTGGCTTTTTGATGATGTTATGGCTATTCCAATTTATCTATGCTTGTCAACATTTAATTATATCAGGAGCTGTATCAGCTGTGTATTTTGCAAGGTGGGAAAATATGCCTTTAAATTTATCAACTTTTCATATTTTTGATTTTTATAGAGATCGATTTGCATTGAAATCGCCAATTTCTAATAGTTTTTATAACTTAATCAAATTCCATTTAGGTAGTGTTTCATTCGGTTCATTATTAATATTATTAATACAAATACTGAAATGGATAATTATAATATTGACATTTGGTAGATATCGGCGATTTGAGCGTTGTTGTGTGAATTATTTAGAAGTACTATTTAAATATTTAACATCTTTGGGATATATTGAAGTTGGTAAAAAATAATTGAATTGATAAATCATTTAACAATATTATTTATTTAAATGTTTTTAGCGATCCATGGGCAATCGTTAAGTAGATCAAGTGTACGTGGTTTAACATTGATTATAACGAATTTTTTGAGTGCACTTGTTGTCAATTCGGTTGGTGATTATGTGATATTCATGGTAGAAATAATAATAGTTGCTGCCACTGTAGGTGTAGGATTCTTTATGCATGTAAGTAGCGATTCCATCAATAATAAATTGACGAATCTTAATGATTGAATGTTAGAATCAATATGGAAATCTGGACAGATGTCTGGTGGAAATATTCCTCTGAAAAACTCTGAATAAGACGACTTTTAGAAGTCTTATTTTCTCTGAAAAACTCTGAAAAAGTGTTGTTAAGCCTCAAAATCTCTGAATAAGTCGGATTTTCTACAAAATTTCGGACTTTTCTAGATGAGTTATTCAGAGTTTCATGAAAGAACTAGCGGAGCAAGAAATAAAAGATTTTCAGGATTTAATTAACTCCAATAATATTTTTTGTCCACTAGAGCGCCACTAACTCTTCTAGAAGAGTCCGAAATTTTGTGGAAAATCCAATTTATTTAGCGATTTTCAGAGAAAATACGACTTTTTCAGAGAAATATTTCCACCAGGGATGTGTTTGCAATTATATGTACTGTCGGCAAGCTTGATGGTATGGAACCTTTTCAGACCGCATTGAAAGTAATTGGATTTCTTTCAGTATTGATTCTGACTAATTTCTAACAATGATACATTAACAAAAGATCTCCTTCTTTTTTCTTTGATACCAGGATAATTCTGGGCATTATTGGATTATAATTATTTTAAGTGCTGTTTGTACATTGATTTTCGCTCATTCTTTCTTTGTGGCTTTTAAGGTAGGATTATTAATGAAATTGTGGCAGTGTGTGAAAATTCGCACAAATTTTCACTACTGTACAATTCTGAACAAGTTTTCATCTTGATCATTATGTTAACCTGTGGAAACTAGAAAATTTACACTCGACTAATGGTGTTCTTATACAGGATGATGATGACTAGAATCAATAAATGAACAAACGTTGAAAATGGATAATGATAAAATATGAAACTTGTTCAGAAGTAGATTACTAGAATACAGTAAGGCGCCTGACTGTTAAACCTTCTATCTTTAACGAATCTTCTCATTTCCACGATTCCTTAGGATTCTTTTGAGTTTGCCCTGGTGGAAATATTTTCTCTGAAAAAGTCTGAAAAATGTTGAATAAGTCTGAATAAGTGTGAATAACTGAGTTATTTGAAACCCTTCTTGACGAGTTATTCACACTTTAAAAACTCTGAATAACTCTTCCAGAAGAGTTCCAAAAAACTCAGTTATTCATACTTATTCAGAAAAATATTTCCATCAGGGTGATGACTCTAACGACATGTTCATCTTCCTTGTTTTTAAGCTCGAGCTTAAGTCCCCCTTATGTTACTAACAAACACACGCTTAGGATCTTTTACCATCCAGTGGGACTTGCCGTGCTGAATATTTCTATTACATAGGATCTTCTAATGCAGATTTTAGACGGTTTCAGTTGAAATTGACATCTTTACGTATTTTTCTATGCCTTACTGTTACTCTGTAATCATTTTTTACAGTAAATATGTGCGAATTTTAGAACGTTAGAAACTTGTGAAAATTTCCAGATATCTCTTGATGCGGCTTTTATTTGCTTCTGTGAAGATCAATTAATGAACGATGGTGGTGTAGATTCACCATATCACACAACAACAACTTTCTATAATTATATGGTGAAAGCGCAAAAGTACGAAATAGACAAACAAGCATCGCTGAAACAAAAGAAAGGGAAATAATTGTGTTATTATTACTTTTTTTTAATTATAATAAAAAAATATAAACTTTTAAATTGATTTTTAAATAATAACAACAAAAATTCAGTTAAATATTTTTATATATATATTTATTTGATGTGCACACACGGATGCATACAATGAGACAACTATTACTAACGACAAGACCAGCTTGACATCAATAAATAGCATCTACAAAACAAAGGCACAAAAAAGTGTTAGATGATAACAATAATGAAACGAAAATAAACAAATTTAAATAAACATGGATTAAAACAGGCAATTACGAAAATTAGATGAAAAATTACAGAGAAGAAGCCGAAGTTAAGGCAAAGAAAAACAATTTGTTGATTAATTCTGTCCTTTTGTTGTTGTTTTTGTTTTGTTTTGAAAACACACTGGAATCATTTTGTGCATAGCACATACATGTCAATTTTATAACATAATTGTTATTCAATTCTATCGAGATTATTATGTTTTTACGAATACTGGAAAATCAACTGAATAACAATCATTATTATCAAATTTCTTTTAACATGGTAATAACTAAGAGTTACTCAGGTCAGTTCTATATTAAACAAACTAAAAATTATTCAAATCGCACACTTGAAAAACATTTAAAAACGATGTAACTATTGCACATTCAATTTATAGTTAATTCTATTATAGATAAGTAGATTTTAGCTATTTATATAATAATTATTATTATAAAAAAGAGGAGAAACAATAACAAAATCTTTTGAAGATTACAATATTTACACACAGTTACATTGTTGTTTTTTTTTATATTATAATCAAAATTATTAAAATGCGAATTTGGTTCAGTTTGGATTATAAATTTATAAATCAGTCTTATGGTTATGAAATATGAAATTTGTATAAATCTTTCAACAATTGCATCAAATATTTGAATAAAAAAAAACAAACAAATCCTCATCCACTTATTAAAATCTTAATTATTGCTGGTATTATTTTGTGATAATTTTCTCTAGAAATTGTGCAAATTAATCATAAAATAAATCTGGAAGACTTGAATATCGAAATTATTATTAATGTTGGAAAAATAAAAAAAATAAAAAATTGAAAGGAAGCAAATCACCGACCAGCGGATTAGAGACGACAGACAAAACAAATCACGAAATAATCCCGGTAGATATTTCTATACAAATTTCTATATTAACAAACATTAATTTTTGATTTTTCTTCTTTTCTTTTCATCAAAATTTGTTTATCTAACATTTAAAAGTGAACAAATAACATATAAACAATAATAGTAGTAATTAGAAAATTGGAAATTTGTTTTTTTTTTAAATAAGACTTTGGCCAAGTTAGACTTTTTGTGGTCTTATAAAATAAAAAGATTTGAGCTTAAATGGTTCAAGAGAAAAACATTGCTAAAATTCGACTAAATTATTAGCTTTGGTTTTTTTTTGTTTTGTTTTGAATTATTTTGAATAACGTCAACAGAAACTGCAACATTTCGACGCCTGTCCTAAATGTATCGCACAAATACCAGTCAATTCGTTACAAACATTATTCAATTGCACAACAGTTGATGATTTTCTTTGGGGTTTATCATTTTGATTATCATTAATATCATTATCATTATTACGTATAACACTGACAGCTCTCTGTCGACAATGCAACATTGTATCTGTATTTAATGTGATTTTATCTCTTGTTAATGAACTGCATGATTGTGCTTTATATAAACGATTACGATTAAATATACCTGGTAATGGTATACATAATTTTTTATGTACTTGAAAGTATTTACCTAATAAACGCATCTTTTTCGAATGAATTATCTTATTATTGCAATCATTGAAATTCTCTTTAATTGATTCGATATTATCTGTTGTTTTATTATTAATTGCATCTTTACGTGATATATGTGTGGTTTTATCATCAGATTGTCGACGTATAGTTAAGCCTTGTAAGATTTTCGCACCAATACTTTTAACTTTATTTGATGTTATTATACTTTGTGTACCAACAACACTTGTCGATATAACTAATGCATGCGCACCACCATCTTCTTGTACTTCAGTGATTCTATTCAATGATTGACTTTCACGTAAACGTGTCTCACCGTTACGTCGTCTACTAGCTTTATGTCGTCGACCAATCAACACACTAGTTTGTGATGTATTTTTACGACTAGTACTACTACCACCACCACCACCACTGTTATTATTATTATTATTGTTACTATTATTACTACTAGTAGTTGTAGTTTTTTGTGAATTTTGCGTATTAGTAGTTGTAACATTATTAATACAACTTGTACCACTGCTAGCAACACCACCACCACCTGGTTCTTGTGAATCACTACTATCATCATGACTATCACGTCTACCTTGGAATGGTTTTGTTATTGTTGTTGTTGTTGGTGAATTATTCAATTTATGTGCACGTTTCTTACGTTTCTCACTATCATCATCACTAGCATCTGATGAACTGCATGATGCTGTACGTGCTTTATGAAATTTCGAACGTCTTTGTTCATATGTTGTACGATGTTGATTTCTATTACTTACAAATTGTCTTGATGTTGAACGTTGTTGTCGTTGTTGTTGTAAATCTGAACCATCAATATATTCTTCAAAAATTTCATTTAATTGTAATGGTGAACTTGTACTATTATTTAATGTTGTTCGTGTTGGTGATGGCATTGTTTTATATTTTGGCATTGTTTGACACGATAATTGTGAATGTGTTGTTATTATTGGTATTGATATTGTTGATGAATCTGTTATTATTGTTGTTGTTGTTGGATTATCAATTTTTGTTATCATTGCTTCAATGATTTTCGTTTGTATTGGTGATTGTACTAAACTTGAACATTTATTTAAACGCCATTTTTGTGGATTTGTTACACTATTATTAATATTACTACTAATTGAGGTTTTATCATTTGTTGTTGTTAATGGTGGATGTTGTTGTTGTGGCGGTGGTGGTGGTGGTGGTTTACGACGTTCTGTTTCTGATAAACGTTCTTGTAATGCCAAATTTAAACGTCCTTCTGAACGTGATCCACGACGATTTAATGGTGGTATTAATTCTTCACGACCAGTACAACTAGAAATATCTTCTTCTTCTTCATCTTCTTGTACAATACTACATTTACGTGCTCTTTGTGGTAGATCACCGGGTGTTCTTGGTACTGTTAATAAACATGGTGTTTGATTTGTACCATTATTATCACGTTTTGGTATTGGTGAATTATGTGGTACAGCTAAATGTTCTGGACGTTTATTTTTATTAGCAACATCTTGACGTTTTGAACGTAATTTTCGTTCAGCTAATAAATAATATGTTGCAGTTATATGATTATATTCATTCTTATCTAAACACCTAACAAAAAAAAAACGAGATAATTAAAATAGAAAAAAATTACAATTAATTAATAATTACTCTTGTATTTCTTCTTTAGTTGCAATATTTCCATTAACAATTTTTTGAACAATTAAATTATGATCTTCATCCGATAATTGTTCGCGTGATACTAGCGGTAACATATCTAATGGTGGATTATCTTGTTTACCAACAGTTAACCATGGATGATTAGCAATTTCAGAAAGAGTTGCTCTTTTTTCTGGAATACGCACCAACATTCTTGCTATCAAACTATAAAT
This sequence comes from Meloe dianella, assembly GCA_028455855.1. NCBI lineage: Eukaryota > Metazoa > Arthropoda > Insecta > Coleoptera > Meloidae > Meloe > Meloe dianella. The sequence goes on from JAPTHL010000039.1 coordinate 3,110,472, forward strand.
AATAGACAACATTGATTTTTTTATTAGATTTTATCAATTTCGACAACATCTTACTCTTGACAATCTTTGGAAACGTGTGACGGTATACTGTATTTACAATCCATAATCATTGTAAGCGTTTCAGAATCATTAGCTTCTTGAAATGGTGCTTGACCACATACTAACATATATAAAATCACACCCAATGACCAGACATCTAAATAAATTCGAAATTAAAATAATGTTCAAATTAAATAATCAATGAAAATAGAAACAAACCAACAGCTGGTGCATCATAAGAATCACCTAATAATATTTCAGGTGCTGAATAGGCTAAACTACCACATGATGTTTCTAATTTTTGTCCAGGACAAAATTTATTACTAAATCCAAAATCGGTTAATTTTACAACACCTAATTTCTCAAAAAATACAACATTCTCCGGCTTCAAATCTCTATGTACAACATGTAATTGATGACAATATGATATGGCACGTACAATTTGTCGAAAATATTCTTTTGCTAATTGTTCAGATAAACCAGTATCATGTCGCATTATATAATCATATAAATCACCACCATCACCTAATTCCAATATTAAATATAATTTTGTTGCTGTATCAATCACTTCATACAAACGTACAACATTTGGATGTTGTACTAATTTCATACAGCGCACCTAAAATAATAATTAAACAAAATAACAACGATTTCATTCATTAATATATTTATCTCGACAATAAGCTTTCATAACAGTTCGAATAAATGGAAACTTGTTTTTATAAACCAAAGTAAACAAACGATGATAAAAACCTTGAATTTTTTTAAAATGTTGTTAAGATTATAAAAAAAAACAACAACGCGATGATTTGTGAGTTAGATTTGCAATAATAATAAAAGTGAAAAAAATGTTGACATCCTACATGTGTTACGTGAAATTATTCTGTCTGGCATCCGAATAGCCTTGGAGCTAATTTGGACACCCTTGTAAAACCTATATATTTCACAAAAAAACAAACACAAACAACAAAATACCTCTTGGAAAAGATGTGCCTTAGAAATCTCATCTAATTTCGTTTTATCAATAACTTTAACAGCGACTTTTTCACCAGTAAATACATGTCGTGCCAGTTTAACAACAGCAAAATGTCCTCTACCTAACGTCTCTTCTAAATCATAAAGACCAGCAATTTTGCCTTCATACGATCCAGTACGAATAGTTGAAATTGTTTCTAATGTTCCACTACCAATACGAAGACCTCGATGCATTTTGATCTGGAAAACAAACAAAAAAAAAATTGATTAGTCACTTGTATTCTATCTATCATCACTCCCGCATATCATTTCCGATCAATAATTACAAAAGAGACCTTTCAAATGTAAATTATAGGGGTGCATATCTCACAATTCCACCGGAAATTGTTAATAGTTGAGCGAGTTTTAACGAAATTACGGAAACTAAATAACATTTGTCAGGCAATATACAATTTTCCAACAATGAAAACACCAATATAGATATAGTTTCGTAATAATATAGGGAAACTTTTGAACCATAACAATGAACTACGAATTGACCTATGCCTCTCTACTTTTGATTGATATCAACTGTGAAGTCTCTTTTAACAATCTGCCATTCACAGACTGGCTTAAATAGGTACTCGACTATAAATAATAATGAATTGGCTTTTGTTCTAAATCGCCTCCAATTAAAAGTTAAATGTTTCAAAAGGGAATTACAATTAAAAACTATAAAAAAACATATTAACTTGTATGAATTATTCGCAACTTGTGGAGATCTTTGTGGAAGAATACTATATGTGTTATTATAGGGAAATTCTCGTTATAACTCTAGTGTCAAGCTTGCGACAGTGTCGCCGCGACAGCGCCGACAAAGTGTATAACACAGATTCTTATGTAGGCTGTCAAGCTTGCGACTGGCGACAGAAACGTTCACCATACATTCTTATGGAACGTGTCAAGCTTGCGACAGTGTCGCGGCGTTTTTATGGGCAAGTTGTTTATATTACTAAGAATTCTTGGGAAAAAGATAAGAATTGGAATCTGTTTGAGATGTTCGATGGTAGGGGCATCATAAAACTAGTAAATTATGAGAATTTTAAAGTGTTTGAGATGTTAAATTGCATGATACATTCTGTCGTGTCGCTCTAGCTTGACACCTACAAATGTGTTCACCACTTGGCGACAGTGTCGCGGCGACTCTGTCGCAAGCTTGAACCTAGTGTAAAAGCTCTAATATTACCAATTTAAGTAGTTTAGCTATTTATGAAATGCTAAACAATGTTATAACAATAACAAAACTATTGATTGACACAGAAACGATTCAGAAAGTTAAAGTGAACAATATTATTGATAACGATGAAATATAATCAAACACAATAAAGGGTGTGTACATGTTGATAGCTACAAATAAAGGAAAATTAATTCTGATAAAACTCGCTTATTTACAATAAATTTCTTGATTGGATGGCGAGTCGACAAGAGAATTGTACAAATAAAAACAGTTGGAAAATTATTTAATATGTATTATTAGATGTCTAGTTAAATTCACTGTGTCTGTCCCAGGCAAGCACGAAGTTCCGGGTTCGAGTCCCGGTCGAGTTGAACACGTTTTTCAAATAATAAAAACTGAAACCATACATAATTTCATTGAAAATTATTTAATAAATTCATTATATTCAGAATTAATACGAAAATAAAGAAGAAATCAAGACGAATAATTGCGAAAGCAAAGAAGCCTTAAATAAATGATGCTGATCAACTTTATTAAAGATTCGGTTTTTTATAAAGCAGAAGATCAATTTCTCTGATTTTTATTTTTTTGATTATAATCATACAACCAGTATCTGATACCAATTATTGATGGAAATAATTTAAAAAAAAACACACGCAACAAACAGACGATGCTTGTTAACATTTTCCGATATTCTATTTTTCCACATGAAGAAGTATTAATCGGATATTTTCATGTTATTCTATACTTATAATCTAATTATTGTTATTAATTACTAAATCGTGTTAATAATACAAATATCAACATTAGAATCAATCACTCAAAGGTAAAAAATATAAAATGAGTGATTAGAAAATCATTATTATTAATGGTGATTTTATTCTATTTATTCCATTTATTTGTTTAATTTTTTTTTAGAAATATGTACTTTATTCTTAGATATTTGCTACATATTGACGTCAACACTGTACAACTATATTTATAATAAACCGCCGACACACATTCATTCATAATATCATGGAAAATGATAGACAGTGAAGAGAATTCAAATGGAATCATATAACAAAATTTTTCTACCTTAAAAACTATTTCTGTAACAACGCCACTAACGAATTCTGTTCATTATTTATAGATATAGATAAAAGTATATCTATGTTGGTATATATATTAAGGACTTGCCTGACTTTGCTCATTTCCCCTCTAACAGCCGAAAAATGTTTATAAATATACCTACGGAAAAATCGTTTCGGGTTTGGACGTAAAACTGTTTAAATGAATGAATACAACAGAGATAAACCCACTTTTTATTTAAAAAGGAAAACTGACAATGACGCCAGCCCTCCTTTAACGCTATCTAAACATAGTGAACATTAAAATTATTACAAAACATGCCATTAATAGAGACGTTAACATTGCACCATTGAAGCGTAACTCTTGTATTTGAGAAAAATTCGACTCGTGGACTAGAACCCGGAATTTCATGCTTGCCGGATAGATTTACATTGTTTAAATTCCGGTATTCGAATTACAGTCGATCGGAGACGAACGTTTTTCGATGCAAGAAAAAAATAACAATATGTACAGGATAAAATGAGAGATGATGGAAATAGGCAGTTGTTGTTTGTGAAAAACAATAACAGAGGAAGTTCAATGTAAACAGTTGAAATTTTTATAAGCATCTCATCAACAGGATAAATAAGCAAATCAAAAATATTAATTCAAGGAAACGGAACTTACTGTAACAAAACAACAACAAATGCATTTTGAAGCAAATCGTCAATATCACTGATGAATGACTCATTAAGCCCCGTCCACATCTATCGAACGATTCGTGAAGGAATGGGTACGAAGGGGAACCAATAAACGATTGCAAAAAAAAAAGGTTAGTAATAGGACGAAACGCAAACGAATGGGATTGTCATGTGCAGACTGAAGTGGATGAATGACCTTGCATTCGCTTGTGTTCCGCTAAACAAAGATTTTTTTTCCAGTCCACACAATGGGAACACGATCGAATGCGAACGATTGATTTCCTTTGAATTACCGATAACTATCGGATCGGCGTTCAAGCCATTCCTTGGTCTTCGACCCCATTCGATCGATGAATAGATTGAGGGGGCTATAACGTAATGACTACTAGTGATAAACTGTTAATTTAATTATTGACAGCGGAGTTATAATACGCAGAGAACTCCATTAGGATATCTGATTTCTGTTGACGAGCACACTACGAACATCTGACGATCCGTTTTTGAGCCGAGCAAGAGAACAACAAGTTAAATAAAAGTACATATCCAAATAAAAGTCAGTTTCTTGAGTGTTGCCTGTAAACTACACAAATGTTAAAATTGGAGGACATAGTCCTTTGAACTCGTCGGAAAATGAATTGAGGTAGGCAGGTCGCAAGCCATTCGTATTGTGCTCACAAATCCGTCTCAACTACACGAATCTTACTCCAAGTGTATAGCCATCCTTAAGCCTCGTTCACATCTATCGTACGATAACGACTGAATGGGTACGAACGGAAATGTAAACATAGTGTAGATGGCAATGCAAATGCGATCGATGATAACGAAGGACAAGGACTGTCGGATCGGCGTTCACGCTATTCCTTGGCCTTTGTTCTCATTCGATCGCGTTTGCATTGCCGCCCACACTATGTTTACATTTCCTTTCCTACCAATTCCTTCGTGATTGTTCGATAGATATGTACGAGGGTTTACATTTTATAAAACAGTGTAGGTGGCATTCTTGATAGATATTATTATTCCAACTTTAATTCTCATTTGCCTAATAGTTACTAAAGTATTTGAGCACTACTTCATGCATAATAGTAACGATAACACACGTGAACTTAAATAGATTTGATAATCATTGACCTGATAAATCGTTTGATAATTCATTAGTGTTAATTAAGTGAGATATTTATGTGTGATATTAACAATTAATTTAATTAAGCAAATTATCTCAAATTAACTATAATGTTAATAAAAATGTATGCTATCACTACATTCTGTACTATATACAGTTCCAAGAAATTGCAGAATTTAACTTGATAGTATTTAGATTGAATTGGGATTACCTCAATCTCGATAGTTGATAGAAGCTTTCATTTAATCTTTTCCTTTGATTGAGAATAATTTCAATTTTGAATTTTGAATGGAAAATCGTTCATTAATTCTATAGTTTCTCTATTAATTTCTCTTTGATAAATAAAGATTTCTTTAAAAATATTTACAGAAAGTTCTAGGTCATTTCAAATATTTTAATGGGCAATCAAAATGGAATCAATTGCTTTTTTTATAAATCTACAAATCGAAATTACTTATTAGAAACTACGTCGGCAATTTCGGTAACGTAACGATCCACTACCGTATATTGCTGATGTACTTTTAATCCAGTGCCTCTCTGACGTTTTTTCTTTCTAAATTTGATTATTTGAACACGTTTGTATTGTTTGTAGATCGATTAATATGGGTTTTACCGCAATTGTTTTTACTCGTTTATATCAATATTTATTTGAACAATTTGATAATTCTCAAAAGAATAAAATGGGAAATTTTGTATCTATACAGGCGAAAACTATTTTTATAGATTTTCCATACTGGAAATTTTTCTATAAAAATAGCAACAATTTTTTTAAAAGCAAACACAATCGATAGTTACCATTTTTAGACAAACATTTAAAAAAATTTATCATTACGTTTATTAGATACTTTTGGAATTTAATGTAATGATGGATAAATAGCAAATGTTCAAAACATTCCTGAAAACCTAAAAAAAGCCCACTTCTCTCCCTCTCTCTCTCTCTCTCTCTCTCTCTCTATACATATATATCATTGAATGAATCTCCTTTATAGTTTAGAAACGACTTATTACAAATTTTACGAGGACGCAATCAACATACCAAACTTTTAACACATAAATTCTTTTTTCTTTCTTGGTTATTTTAAAAGAAAATTCGTTAAAAATTAATTTATGTGTACACTTGATATTGAATCTATTTCAAGATTTCGCAAATATTTGATCTACATTACAAATACAGTTTAACGAGATTAAAAAAAAAAACAAACACATACACACAATGAGTTTCCTTCTATTTGTCTCACAATTAAGTTGATTGATTGATTGATTAATTACATGATAAATGGACGTCATTGTGGTCAGATAATGAAGGTATCTAACAACGGCTAAACCAATAAATCATCAATTAGACAATAACATTTAAAATAATTAAAGCTTTATTAATGAGAAAAAATCTGGGTTAAATTGATAACGAAATCTAATTCTCTTGATTATCACCATTATTATTATTTATTTATTTATTTATTTATTTATTTATTTATTTATTTATTTATTTATTTATTTATTTATCCCATAAAAGGAATACAGAACCGTTAAAGTAAAACCACTGAAATATTATTCAAGGATCTTACCAGGCGCCGATTTGCTAATGATAGTTTGATCAAAAAAAAATATTTTTTCTGTTAATTTTTTTTGTATTAAAGACAATACGAGTTAGAAATTAATGGCTACAAGGTATACTGGCATGTTTGTAAATGACTTATAACCACACTGATAATAATAATTATCTACAATAATAATAGTGACAATAAAATAAATAATAATAATAATTAAAAGATAAACTAACACGTGTAATTTTTTTGGTACGCATTTTACGGTGTCTGGTGTTTTTAACGAAAGAAAATCTATTTTCGTAATGCGTATCTGTAGATATCTACAGTATGTCTCAAGTAAATGGAACATCTTCCATACTTTGTATATATTCTGGATAATTCATTATGTAATTGACAATTTATAGAAAAAAAATGGACAAATAAATAGATCAGCCACTTTTACTGTAACATAAAAATAAAAGACTGTACATATTTAGGACCTAGAATGAAAAACTTATTATGTCTCAAGTGTCTATAAGATTTCTGTTAACAGTTGAAATGCCCAGTGTATTTTTTGTATACGTACTGTTAGTTTGCATTGTTAAAGCAATTACTGTGACACAAATGCGGAAAGAATAAAGGAAGCAAAAAATTGTAAGAGCAGAAAAGACATTAAAAACGTGTTAATTTTCATTCAATCATAATAAAAGAACATTTCGATATCAAATTTCAAATAATGGGAATGCCGTTTGTTTTTTTTTACACAAAACAGCAACAAAAGCGTGCGTTTTCAACTATTTCAAAATTTTGTTGTAAATAATTCCAAAAAGAAATTCAATTATTTCATGAGTCAGTATTTCATTACGAGAAAATAGAAAATCGAATACACAAACACTGTCCTTAGTGGACGTTAACGTTGGACTATGAATATATCAATCGCAGTGCCGTAACTTCAAATGGTTCAATCGTAAAGGATTTGGATTGTTTCACATTCAAAAGTCTGGGGTTCCAACCCCAACAATGTATGAAAAAAGATTATAACTTAAGTTAACTCAACGTTTCTTGAGCAGAGAACTTCTAATATATATTAAATGCCTTATAATAGTTACACCACTGATTAATAAGTATAATTTTCAAATTAGACTTGACACCTAAAGAATTCGAGCACCTGTAGGCAGTCACCTACATTTACCTAATAACAAAACCTACCTGGTTCTTTTCCATTAACATTTTAATTAATCATTCAGTTTCGAACGGTACAATCCAGATACAATTGCAATTTTTATCAATAAGAAAAAGTCTGAACAACTTTTCCTAATATTTAAATACTAATTTATTGATGCCGAAACAATATTTAAATGTTTTTTTTTTAATATAATTCCAACAATTATTTTTAAAATAACTGTAAATTTGTAATTAGCATCATTATAACTTCCGTTTTGTTATTCGCCTTTGTGTTTCTATTTAGAAACAATAAATAAAAATATTTCAATAATTACGCTTATCATACGATATACAAAATAATCATAATTAATTATTTCTTATCGAATAAATTGGCATATTTTTTTAAATCTCAACTTGATAGAGGTAATTCAGAAGTCATACACCTGATGACCTACAACATACCGATGGAATGTTGTTTAACATCACTTTGTTTATCGAACAAACTTTGTGCAGGAAATTCATATGATTTTCTTGTTGCTATTTGTTGCAAAATTCCAATTCATCAATTTTTAAATTAGAAGAAAAAAACAACCCCAATTAGAAATAATAATGCACATTCAGAGATATAGTTATAGAAATTGGAAATTTGCCATTAATTACAACATTTAGAAGCTTTGTGTAATTTTTCCTTTTTGTTTTTTTTTGTTTCGTTTTTATAAAACAATTCCAAATGCCAAGTTGCATAATTAAATTTAATTATTTTAAATGTTTTTATAAATTGAAATTGCACCAGGAAATTTTCATGTTTTGAAATCAGGTCAAGAAAATAAACCGTTTTCAAATCGAATATTTTCTTGAAGTTTTCTTTTAAATAAATGAAAATCGTTGTATTAACAATATTAATAAAAAATCATTACATAAAATGTTAAATATTTCATAATAATAATAATAATAAGAATATAAACAAAGACGAGTTCAATATACTCCTGTTCAGTACATTAAAAACAATAATCACAACAATAACAAACAAAATAATTGAAGAAAGTACGTTAGAAATGCAAAATAGTCTTTTATTCATGTATATTTTGTATGTGGATTCGTAACATAAATACATGGAATACTTGAAATGTGGGCCAGCAATGTATTCAAAGTGGCGCCTTTTATCTTCACACAAGGATAACTATCTAAAATAACTATACATAAAAAAAAAACAACAATAACAAATAATAACCATATTTGTTTATGAATAACATTCACACATTGTCCTTGTGTATGTACCATCTTTTTTTTTATCATTGTCATGCACACACATGTGCTGTTTGTTCTATTTTTTCTCCCGAAAATCACAACAAAAATTCATCTTTAAATAAGAATATTGTTGACTACTCCACTCCAATTTCATTGAATTGTTATACATATTCATTTACACATTCGAAATGACTCAGATACGAATTTTTCAATGTAAATCATCATGTCAGAAAGACAATACGAACATAACTAATAGACAGACAGAGAGACAGTGGGAAACGAACATCAAATACCCTTATCAGTTATATAAATTAGAACAAATTGAATGGCAAAGGTCGAAATTGTAACGATTCCTATAAATTCTGTACTTGACATAGACAATTTCGAATATACGTATGAGAATTGTAATTCTAAACATTTGTTTTCAATATTTTATGATTGCGCTAGACAACTAGAAATTCAATCGATTCACTTATCTACCACATCAAAATGTAAATAAAGGTGTTTAAGTGTAATGATAATAATACAGAAGTAATCAATTTCTAAAGTAGTCCAAAAACCAGAGTCGGCGCTGAAAAGGCTTTTTTGGTGTGCCTTAAATAACATTACCTGAAAATTAAGATTAAGTAACGAAATTTCGAATTTAAAAATTGACACGACAAGCTCAGATCAGTAGAATGATCAACTTGAAATAAATTTGTAAAAATTTGAAATAGTGTAACTCGTCTGTAGTGTAATTATTAGAAACACGCGTACACCCGGTAAGATGAAAATCTAGGTTCAAGGCTCGGTGGATGAGTCGACTTTTTTTTGGATAATAATTCTTCTATCTAATACTTCAAATATTAATATATGTAAACAAACAATTATTACTGTTGTCATTACTATTATTAGATACTTGGTATTTAATTTGGCGTTTTTGTATAGTGCTTACGCCGGCTTTGCAAATAACCAATGTAGAATCTTTCAAAGTTTCTAGCCAGTACACAAATAAAATTTTATTAACAAAAAGTCAAGTCAATTTTGCGTTGCTATAATTTTCGTCTTTCAAAAAACTTTTACCATAAACAGAACAATTTTAAAAATGTGGTATGTACCGATAATATACCCATAGATACAGTTTTTGCACTTCTCCATCGGACATCCGGTATACTATCAAATTATTTATTTGTGACTTTGATTAATATTTTATAATTTATGTAATCGTTTCTCTATGTGTATAAAAACAATTTTTATCAATATTTTAAGTAACAACAATAAATAAACAATAATTTATGTATGTATGTATGCATTTTTTGTTATAAAGAGAAATTCTCCTTTTGATTTATAAGAGAAATTACTTGGACGGTTAATTTAAATTCCCCTCCCTAATTAACACAATTTTCCATACAATCATTGTAATTTGCACTCAATTAATTGTGAGAGTTTTTAAACTGAATCCTAAAACAACAATGAAGATACATTTCATAGAAATCAATCAATTATTAAAACAATCAATTGATTTGAATAAAACATATGTAATCAGCTCAAAGTCGAAAATTCTAATATCACACGAAAAACTATAAAATTCTAGTTACGTGATAGCTTTAAAAATTATCTATTTATTAAATATTTAAATAGATAATAAACGGTTTTCTTTTTGTCTTATTTGATTTGCCCATTCACCGGCCACATCATGCACCCCTTAATTTCTATTTTATTATTTATCAATTAATAAATAACACAAATGAATATTTCAGCACTATTACGTCATCTATAACAGAATAAATAACATCAATAACACAAAGTTTTTATTAGAATTTGAAATAATACATATTATTTTTTGATTAATTACCACTTGTGGTAAAGGTAGAAACGTTCAGTAACACTAAAAAAAAAGGGACACATTAAACACACACCCTTCTTAAGTAACTGATCAAAACAAATATGTGATATGTACGAAGATAAATTGTGTTCTTTAGTAAACGGCCAAAATTAGATTTAAACGGAAATCTATAAAAGGGGCGACTCAATCTTATTAAGGCGTAAAGGTGTACACACAAACGTATTACATATACATATAGAAAACCGCAATTTTCACATACAACGTTAAATGGAAGTAAAGTGATTTTATAGAGAATTAGAAAGAGATTACCTTTAATTTTCAATATTTCTGTAGAAATAACACCATCAACAGTTGGAAATAGGTGTAGAATACGAATTGTATTCCTATTTCTTGATCGTAATCATAGCCGAACACAATTCAGTTTTGGTATTTTTTGTTGTTATAATTATTATGATTATTTACACAAAATACTGTTCATTCACAAAATTTAATCGTTTCGCTTCAATTAATTGTTTTGTTTATTTATGAATTTTTGATAAATAGAAAATCCATTAAAGCGTTAATTTTGTTTACAAACTACAAAACTTAACACATTTGAGAAACACCAACTGACAAATTTTGACAACATTGACGGAACGGAATGAAGGATCTCGACAGAAGGATAATGGTGGGGCAATGGATAATGACCAATCACAAAATTTCGCTAGACTAATGCCATCTAGTATCTAGAAGCCCAATTGTCTATCGATCTTTATTGGTGGATGTCCAAATTTAGCGGACCCCCCTGTGTTTAGTTAGTTGCATAAGCAACTGTACCAAATCCTTATCAGATTATATTGTGATAAGATTCTTCCATCAGCATAACGTATAATCAGTTAATTGATTATTTATTAATGACCAAACCTACCTTTTAAACGTTATTCCAATGAAACATGATATCAGACTGTATTGAGGATAATTTGATTTGTTTTAATATTGATTGTAACATCTATTGAAAAAAATCATTATAATGTCGATTGTTTGGTTGAAAATTTGCTAATAATAATTGTACACTTAATTTCAATAAACATTCACATTCATTATCAATGAAAATTTGCGAAAAGGTTCTCTAGAAAATGATCAGGGTTCGTCGAGAGGCTCGGAGGGGGCAACCAGGGTGTTCCGGCCCCTATACAAATGTATTTATACGTACTTATGCAAATGGGGGGCGAAACAGGAACAGTTGCTCTTCCCTGAAATCGTAGAAAAGTTTTTGTTTCCAAGCTTCCTCGCATCCCTCTCACTAGGAAAGTTTTCTATGGAGAACAAAAACGTTTACTCTGGACGATCAAGGGCCTCCTCAGGGTTGTCAAACTGTCAGCGAATTCAATAAAATTAAAACAAATAAAATCATTATCGGTATGAAATATTGAACGTTTTCTTGATGAAAAGAATCCTGATTAAAATAAATTACTATTAAAACCACCAAATACATACAGACATTTATCATAAGCTACCAATGTAACGCTGGATATTGGTGATATCACTACTTTACCAGAATGCATTGCTTTCTTGTCAATTGAAGCCAACAGACATCTGGAAAAAAGAAATGCCTCTTGCATATTAATATTATTAATATGCTAACTTGCCCAACTAAAGTCGCAGTATTGGTAGGATCATTTCGCAAAATAATGGTAAAGCGGTGCAAAATTTTGGGAATTTGTACCATCACGAAAAGTATCTGCGAAGCAACTTTACAATTACATCAATTAGTTGAAAGTATTTGACCACACTGCTGATTTAAGCAGCACTTCACAGTCAACAATATCTTGCTTTAATTAGAGCAAGAAGTTGCAGTAAAGTATTTTTACATTGGTGGGTATGATATGCAATTTACAGAAGTTGAAAATAACTTCAATTCACAATATCATAGCGCTACAGCTGGAGAAAATCAATATGATGAAGACGAAGGTCGTGATGGTGCTGAAATAGAGAGCTGCTGCATTTCTTATTTTGTATTTAATTGTTCCATAAATGCTTCAATAAAAAACTTCTTAGTTCAGTTATAGCGATATTGATTCAGAATATCGTTTCTATATTAATATTTAGTTACCTACTAGACATCTATTGCCAGAACTCTAAAAGATATTCGTAAAATGATCTCCTACAGATATCTTTCTGAACTGTGTTAAATTCTTTACCATTTAAATTCAACCTTTCGTGTTTATTTTTAGATAGTACATTGTCTGTGAAAATTTATGGAAATCATTATGCAGAACATGTTAATGAATCATTTAATATAGATCAGCTTGCGCATTGAACCTTTCCCCAATTCGTAGTCTCCCCTGTAGTTGACGTCGCGACGCTTTTAGGGCGCGGCCCTCAGTCTGCCGGAAATTGAACTCGTACACACCATTTCTTTATCCTATCATTTAATAATAATAATAATAATAATAATAATAATAATAATAATAACAATAACAGAACTGATGAAAATCGATTATATACTTTTTTTTTGAATTAAAATGGATTTAAAAGGAAAAGTTGCTTTAGTTACCGGTGGTGCTTCAGGTCATGGCAGAGATTTTTGTATTGAATTATTTAAACAAGGCTGCAAGGTTTTTGATTCAATTATCATTATTTGAATTGAGTGATTAGTAAAGTAATTTTATAGATTTCAATATGTGATATAAATTCAGATGCTGGTGAAGATTTATTGCATCAGTTGATGAAGACTGGTAAAGATCGTGTGATTTTTTGTCCATGTGATGTTACAGACTATCCACAATTTGAAGGTGAATTATACACAATTTTTGGTTTTTGATCATTTTTATAAAACTTAAACGAATTATAGAAGTGTTCCAAACGACGATATCGAAACTAGGAGGTATTGATATTGTAATCAACAGTGCATCAGTAATGAATGATCGATTATGGGAATTAGAAGTTGATGTGAATCTTGTGAGTGTAATAAATATTGATTTTATTAATCCAAATGTTAATGATTCAAACAATTTTAGAATGGTGTCATTAGGGGTTTATTGCTGGCCTTCCGTTTCTTAGGCAAAGACCGCGGTGGTCCTGGTGGTGTTGTAATCAATACCGGTTCAAGTTGTACAGCTCATCCATTTGTGTCATTGCCGGTATTCACAGCAACTAAACATGCTGTAGCTGCATTAACACGTTCTTATGGTGATCAATATCATGTAAATTTAACTGGTGTCCGTGTTGTAGCACTATGTCCAGCACCAACAGAATTTGCATCAATTGGTGATCCTAGGAAACGGATTTTAAGTAGTGAATATGAGAAAGCATGGCAAACAGATATTGGAAATATGACATCAGTCAAGTAGATCATTTCCAATTTGTATATTGATTATTTCCAATAAATGATTATTGTTTTATTTTAAGGTCGGAAAATCTATGTAAAACTCTAGTGGAACTTATACAGAAAGCACCAAGTGGTACCAGTTGGTTAGTGGAGAATTCTCGACCACCGAAAGAGATAAAATTATTTTCGTAATTTTTTCTACTTTAAGAAATTTCAATTCAACACACAAATCATCATTATTAAAAAAGTCACATATACAAACACTTAAAAAAAAGGCTTATTTGCTTCTCGTATACATTAATAGTGTAGTTATATGCTTTTATATTTAAAGGGCATATAAAAAAAGCTAAATGTCTATTATTATTATTATCTATTTTTAATCAATATTTCGTTCATTTTTTTATACATCATTTTATATGCAAATTGTTATTAAACGGCCAAATTTTTGGATATGTTAACAGTTTTTATATGGAAAATTAAAACGAGAGAAGAAAAATGAGTGGATCTCAATGATTGTTCTCAATAATTTTATTGCTTATACTCTTTTAGACAAACGAATGTAACATTTTTCTATGAAATACACTGATGTAATGACGATTTGTTCTGATTTACCAAAAATACCATCATATCCACAAAGAACTGCCGAAGAAATTCTGTACAGTTACTACTAACGAGCTTCCATGGGCGGGCCGTTAAATTTGGGGGCCATGGGCTAACACAGTTTAATTAAAACAAGTTGGGATTAGTTTTTTAAACAGAAAAATTATACGCAATCGACATTGGAAATGATTTTTATTCGCTGGTCTTGGATTTACAAAGTTGTAATGCAGTGAATGGTGCCCTGGACTGTGGTCAACAAAGACCATGAGTAAATCCGCTTAGGTGAGCTTCACTGTGCTCTTTAAAAAACCATTGACTACCTCCAAAAGGTTTCAAATAGTCAAAAAGTAGTTGGATTTTTATGAATCTTAAGCGTTTCTGGGGATAGAGCAATACCAATATATCGATCTAAGAATTACACAAAGGAATGTTGCGAAAATTTTGATTGCAGCAATCACCGTTTAAACGATTGTTTTGAATTGGTGTGGAGTTTCAAAATTTCTAATTACTGCTTCTTTATTTGAGTTTTCGAATCTATTATCCGACGCTCTGCAAATGTCATTAGGAAGTAGCAGAAAAAGAACAATTTGTTAAAATCAAAAATTATATTTTGGCTGCATCTGGTAGGATCCTCCGAGTAGGTCAATTTTATGTTAGTCCATAAATTAAAAAAATTGCAGATGTGAATTGATGATTTCTAATGAATATGCATTATTTGCCTACCACTCCTGATGATCTCTTGTGTGATGTTGGTTTGTTGAAATACAATGACAAAGGATACATTTTGCTCTTTCGAAACATGGTGAACAGGACGAGAGTGTTGTTTCTTTTTTCATATTATGGATATGGTTCCACTATCGGGAGCAACTACAGATTATCCTTTAAAAAGCCACTTATAATCAGAACAAACTGTAAAAATCTGTGATAAACTGTTTATTATCAAAACAGAACTTCCTTATGCGTTTTCGACTTATTTTTTTACAGATTTATCTCTAATTTTATTTTACTTTGATTAAACTTCATCAATCATCTATTATCAATTCAAGAATATTTATTTATAAAGTTGATCAATAGTAGAATAATGGCATTTGACATAAAAGACAAAGTTGCTCTTATTACTGGTGGTGCCTCAATAAATGGAGTTACTTACGCTAAAGAACTACTAAGGAGCGGGTTAAGAGTAAGCAGAGCAATATAGAAATAGATCTTCTTTTAGATTTGTTCAATTTTAGGGTGTAACATTAGTTGATATTAGTGAAAAACATGGCAAGAAAGCTGTAAATGAAATAACAAAGGAATTCGGAGCAAATAAAGCCATTTTTATATTAACTGATGTTACTAACATTCAAAGTTTAGAAGGTTTTTCCCCCATTTATGATTAGAATCATTAAACAGGTATAATTGTTTTAATTTTCTAGATGCTTTCAAAAAAACGATCAATCAATTCAACAATATTGATATTTCAATTAATTGTGCCAGTATCTTAGATGACCGAAATTGGGAGAAACAAGTCGAGTATAATTTAGTAAATTTGGCAACGACTAATCTTTCACAAGAATTTCTATAAAGTTAACGGGTTTTTTCTTTAGAAAAGCGTAATCCATGGGATGATACTTGGTTTAGAGAATTATCTTCAAAACTATCGTACAGCTGCAGAAGCGGTTATTGTCAACATGAATTCTGTTGGAGCAGTTGAACCGTTGAAAGAACTCCCAATATTTACAGGAACAAAATTCGCTATATTCGGCATGAGTAAAGCATGGGGTGATTTAATGCATTATCAACGGACTAAAGTCAAAGTTATAACGATTTGTGTTGGAGTTACTGATGTATTATTGAATAAAAAAATTACAGAACGATGTTTATCAGCAGAATATGGAGAAACACTGCTTGATAGTCTTAAAGCAAAACCATCACAAACGTAATTTTCTGTGGAAATTCACTGTAAAATCATTGATTTAAATATTTGTATTTTTAGACTTGAATGTGTAGCAAAAGGAATTGTGAAGGTTATCGAAAATGCCCAATCTGGAACTGGATGGGTGATTGAAGGTGGACAGGATCCTTACGAATTTCCATTAACACCAAGGGAGAAATTCGCACCGAAATTATAGCTGTTTTCTCAATTTTAATGTGTAATAAGTCGCAAAGTTAATGAATTATTTTTAATTTGTAATAAAATTTAAACACTGTAGCAAAAATACATACAAACAAGGTTCAATTGATAAGCATTTTTTTGACAAATGTTGCCTCTTATTTTTCAAAAATTTATCTCAATGTTTCAGCATAGATAATCTTTACGAAATTGCTCAGCAGTAACTGCTAACATACCAATAATGTCATTTGAAATT
Source organism: Meloe dianella (assembly GCA_028455855.1). NCBI lineage: Eukaryota > Metazoa > Arthropoda > Insecta > Coleoptera > Meloidae > Meloe > Meloe dianella. Next base: position 3,127,597 of record JAPTHL010000039.1, read on the forward strand.
GTAGATAAAGTTGCTCTTATTACGGGAGGTGCTTCTGGGATAGGTTTCTGTTATGCCAAGGAGCTACTGAAAAATGGCGCAAAAGTGAGTAAATGAAATTTATTATTACAAAATACAATATTTCATCAATTTGTAGGGTGTAACATTAGCTGATATTAACCCAGATTTGGGCCACAAAGCTTTAGAAGAATTATCAAAAGAATTCGATTCGGAACGTGTAATTTTTATTGTGACTGATGTTACAAATCCGCAAAGTTTTGAAGGTTTTGATCATTACTAATTTATTTTTGATGATCTACAATGTAAAATTGTTCCAGATGCATTCAAAAAAACTATTGAACAGTTCAATAATGTTGATATCCTGATTAACAGTGCCGGCATTTTGGATGATCGTATTTGGGAGAAGGAACTTGATATAAACATTGTAATTCTTCCACACGATTCCTGTAAAGACATTAATTTTGAAATTTTTCAGAAAGGTACAATTTATGGGATACTTCTAGGATTAGAAAACTACTTACAAAAGTATCGATCAGGGCCAGAGGGTGTCATTTTAAATACTTCGTCTGTAGCAGGTGTTGCCCCATATAAAGAAAATCCCATCTATACAGGCACGAAATTTGCTGTTTTTGGTATGAGTAAAGCATGGGGTGACCAAATGCATTATCAACGGACAAAAGTTAAAGTTATTGTTATCTGTCCTGGTGTTACCAATACGCCATTGACCAATAAAATTCATAAAAAAATACTAAAACCAGAATATGGTAGAGATTTTATTAAAACAGCAACAACTCTACCGACACAAAAGTAAGTGTTTTATTACCTTCTTTCTTAGCTGTTAAATTTGGATAATTTTAGTCCAGAGACTGTTGCGAAAGGGATGATAGAAGTTATCCAAAAGGGCAAATCAGGATCCGGATGGATAATTGAAGGAGGACAACCGCCGTATGAGTACCATTTAACACCAAGGGAACAATTTGGACCTAAATTGTAACTTAATGTTGTAATTTGAATTGAATAGTGTAAACAATGTTAACAGAATAAAGAAGCAATAAAAAAGCCTTAGTTTCGTCAAAATAATTTGTCACTGTCCATAAAATAAAGCATGATCTTTACCTCTATCCCAATAATTATTTATTTAAGCATGCGGTGATCGTTCAACACAGGAGTTGAAACGTACTTTTTGCTACCCATGTGGAACTAACAATGAAGGCTTCCTTATCAAAGAATGAAGATGGAGCCAAAAGGCAAACCACAGGAGCATTATGCGACATTGCGAAACTTATACCACACCAAGATGAGTTACAGTCATCAAGGAGTGCACGTTTTTTCCACGTTCATGATATCATTTTGTTCTCTAATAGGATTATCCATTTCGTTAAACCATAATGTAGCACAATTTTAACTTAATGAGTTATCTGGCCACAATAAAGTTTGTTTTACTGCTTCAAAATCAAGTCGACCAAATCACGCTAGATTCACTATATACGAATAGTAATTGTAAACACAGCTGACTAACAAATCTGACAAATGTACCTTTAATATTGTAAAGTGAAACATCATGTATATATTTAATCAGATGACATTGTTAAAGTTCAATCGATTTTAATGGTCGTAATTTTAAAACTAATTGCTTCTAATTCCGACGTCAATAAACGAATCAATCAATCACTATGAACTTTTTGTTTTTATCGCACTAGCCGATCCAGGAAATGGATAGATGTATATTAATCATTGGATAACCCTCATCAGTGTCATATTAGTGATGTCTTTCGAAATCAAAGGTAAAGTTGCACTTGTTACTGGAGGCGCGTCCGGTATCGGTCTCTGTTTGGCCAAACAATTACTGAAAAATGGTGCAAAAGTAAGTCTAACAACCATTGTTGTAAATATTTGATTTTGTTTTGATGTTGCAAATTTAGGGTGTTACATTGGCTGATATTAATGCAACATCTGGTTTAGTAGCAATGAAAGAGCTACAGAAGGAATTTGGTGAAAATCGTGCAACATTTACTGTAACCGATGTGACCAATTTACAAAGCTTCGAAAGTTGTAGTGTTTAAATATGTTCAAATAATAAAAAAATAAGTGTGTCAATTGACATTTTCAGGTGCTTTCAAAAAAACGATCAACAACTATAATACTATCGATATTTTAATCAATAATGCAGGTATTTTAGATGATAGAATTTGGGAGAAAGAAATCGACGTTAATATTGTAAATTATTAACTTTTGTTTTGTTTTATTTATCGCCTAATGAGTTTATGCACGTTTAGAAAGGCACCATTCATGGCATAATCCTTGGTTTGGAGAATTACCTACAAAACTATCGATCAACTTCAGAAGCTGTTATCGTTAACATGTCATCGACAGCCGGCATTGAAGCATTTAAAGAAATCCCAATTTATACAGGAACAAAACATGCTATTTGTGGTTTAAGTAAAGCATGGGGTGATGAAATGCATTATCAACGAACTAAAGTGAGGATTTTGACAATCTGTCCAAATGCTACAGATACACCGATGTCGAAACAATTAAACGAAAAATGCTTCAAACCGGAATATGGAAGAACTATGTTAAACCTGATTGAACAATTACCAAATCAAACGTAAATTAATATTATTTTATATTGAAGTTCAAAAGATCAATTTATATAGATTTCGATCATTCTTCTAGGCCTGACAGTGTGGCAAAAGGGGTGGTGAAAATTATTGAAAATGCCAAACCGGGCACCGGCTGGCTTATCGAAGATGGCAAAGAACCGTTTGAATTTCCTGTAACAGTGAAAGACAGTGTTTCCCAACAATTATTGTCCAACATACAACAAATTGAGTAAAAATACAATGACAATGCTTTGTTCATTTCTTAAATTACCTACCCTAACTTTCCTTTACTATTGATCTGCAACCTACTGCAAGAGTACTGAGACGAAGATCGAGAATTGCCCAGAATTGCATCTGTTGCGCCTTAAAATCCTAGAAACGTCTTAAACGTTTCGTGACAACGCATAATTACTATCAAATAGATTAATTTGTACACGTAAACATTATTAGTAGTAATTGAGATAATTTGCATATTTACAAGTAAGATTAAGTAATATTAGTTAAGTGCATTTATTGGCCTAATTAATGAGTAGATAATAATTGTGGGATAGATCAAAAAGGGGACGATTTTTCTATAGTTAATGCACACTAAGTTATATCTTTATAATTTAATGACCTTTTATTTACCAACTTATCTTAAAGAGGATTTCTCTGGTATTTTGATAATGTTCAAAAACGACCATCAGCGTTACTTCAAATTTAAGCCGAACGAGAAGTTTGCTAAAATATTAAGCTCATTATTTTTTGTTTGCTACCATAAATGTATAAACAAATGATGGAGCTTTGAAGAATTATCGTCGTTTCCGACATGCCTATAGTGAAGAAGATTCAACCAAATTACTCTCTACAAGAGCTACTTTTGGCTTTCACGTTACTTGATCGGTCAATCAAAGAGATATCCTTGCACATGCATTTCAACAAGTGCAATAAATTCAATACAATTAGATTAATAACTAGATCGGCTTGCACGAACTTTATCAGTTAGTATAAATACTATAATAAAGGTGAAGGTTAGTAAAGTAATGAGGTATTTATATAGTTACGCTATTGACAATGATGTCCACAATATATAAAAAGGCACGCAAACTATCACATTTTCATTAAAAATGCCATTTAAACTTCAAAATAAAGTTGCTGTGATCACTGGAGCTGCTTCAGGCATTGGTTACAATTGTGCCAAACAATTACTGAAGAATGGTGCAAAGGTGAGATTTGATAAAACTGGAGAATAAAAAAAAAATTATATACACTTTTTTTAGGGTGTTACTTTAGCTGATATTAATCAAAAATCCGGCCAAGATGCATTGGAGAAACTTTCAAAGGAATACGGCTCGCATCGTGTCATATTTGTTTTAACTGATATTTCAAATATGAAAAGTTTTGAAGGTTTTACACTAATACGATAATCGATAAATGAATGAATTTCATTTTTTTTTCCAGGCGCATTCAGGAAAACAATCGATCATTTCAAAAATATTGATATTTTAATTAATAATGCTGGTGTTTTGGATGATAGGATTTGGGAGAACGAAATCGACGTTAATATTGTAAATTATTAATTTTTGTTTTGTTTTATTTATCGCCTAATGAGTTTATGCACGTTTAGAAAGGCACCATCCATGGCATAATCCTTGGTTTGGAGAATTACCTACAAAACTATCGATCAACTTCTGAGGCTGTTATAGTTAACATATCTTCGACTGCTGGTATTGAACCGTATAAGGAAATTCCACTTTATACAGCAACAAAACACGCTATTTATGGTATGAGTAAAGCATGGGGCCACGAAATGCATTATCAACGAACTAAAGTGAGAATGTTAACAATCTGTCCAAATGCTACAGATACGCCGATGTCGAAAAAATTAAACGAAAAATGCTTCAAACCAGAATATGGAAGAGATTTTCTAAATGTTGTCGATGCATTACCACAACAATCGTAATGAATTCCAAATAACAAATCTAATTCCAAAGAAACCTATATACAAAGATAAGTACAGCAGCGTTATCTGGAACCCACAAGCCTCGGGCGCCAAAAACGTCTTTAACAGTTGAATTTCTTGTTGGTCAACAACGAAATTTTTAAAAAATCCTGCCGATGTATTAAAGTTTTCGCGGAATTGGAGTTTGTATGTTTAATATAGATAGAAATTAAAATTGTTTTGTTACAGTCCTGAAGAGGTCGCAACTGTTTTAATGAAGATCATTTCGAATGGTAAACCTGGATCTGGATGGCTACTAGAAGGTGGAAAAGAGCCCCGGGAAATACAAATGTTATTAAAATTCCAAAATGAATAAATTGATAGTAATTGACAAAACAATACAATTAGAAAAACAACAGATTAGTGATGTAATTGTTTTGTTTTGTACAAATTATTGTAATTTATGATTTGTAGATAATATTAGTTATAGTTGTAACCGGAATTAGCTTCTATTAAACGGTTTAAGAATAAATGATTAAAATAACACTGTCAAGGCTCAATATAATCACTTTCCTATCAAGTAATCAATTTACCGACGTCATTATCATTAAATGGGGTAATTAAAGTTAACGATAAATTAGATACATGATTATTTTAATCTTTAATGTTTTCTTTTTAAAGAAAAAAATCGGTCATTTTGATCGATGACTTCTGCTATCTATATAAAACGGCAAACACAAACAAATCTCCAATATATCCCAAAATGTTATTCCAAATTAAAGATAAAGTTGCATTAGTTACCGGAGGAGCCTCCGGTATAGGCTTACAATACGTTAAAGAACTGTTACGGCATGGTTTAAGAGTAAGATTCCTAATTTTTTTTTTGTAATTAAACCAATAATAATAAATTTATCAGGCCGTGACAATAGCTGATGTTAATGTAAAGTTCGGTCAAAAAGCATTAGATGAAATCCAACAAGAATTTGGACCAAATAAAGCTATTTTTGTGGTAACTGATGTTACGAATATTAAAAATTTTGAAGGTGATTTCATTGATTTTCTATTAATACGGCAAACAATTAAAATCATTTGTTTTTAGATGTCTTCAAAAAGACAATAGAACAATTCAAAAATATCGACATATTGATCAATAATGCTGGTATTTTGAATGATGCTCTATGGGAGAAAGAAATAGCAATCAATATCGTAAATATTTCCAATAATTTTCGAATAGTAACATTAACAAAAATGTAATAACAATTCTAGAATGGTACACTACACGGAATGCTGTTAGGCTTTGAAGATTATATCCAAAAATACAAATCGGGATCTGAAGGAGTTATCGTTAACATCTCTTCAATAGCTGGTGTAGCCCCACTTCCATCAATTCCAATCTATTCAACAACGAAATTCGCGGTTTTTGGTATGAGTAAAGCATGGGGTGACCAAATGCATTATCAACGTACTAAAGTCAAAGTATTATGTATATGTCCTGGTGTAACTGACACGCCATTAATAAATGAAGTATCCGATCGTATTTTAAGGGCGGAATATGAGAACTGGTTTAGTGATGCAATTAATACCGGTGCATTACTTACGCAAAAGTAAAAACAAGCAAAAGGTAAATTTGATTCCACTTTATTGATTGTTTTGTTTGTTTCCATTTCACCAGACCAGAACATGTTGGAAAATCAATCATTAAAATCATCGAGAATGCTAAAACTGGATCGGCTTGGGTTATTGAAGGCGGACAAGAACCGTACGAATTCGTTCTGCCACCCAGAGAGAGTTTTGTGCGTAAATAAATTTCAATAATATTTTTTGTACAATAAATATTTTGTGGCTTTCGACTTAGAGATTTTATTGATTTAATCCACCCACATATGAGAATATAATTACGGTTTATTTTTGGCTTTCCAAGTTGAAGAATTCAATTGTGCAAGAAAATTTTACGTGTTTTAAATTTAAAAATATGCGGTAAATTCGTAAATTAGTGAATTAGCTAATGATTATATTAAATGCGTTACTACAACTATATAATGTTGAGGGTATAATTTCTGGTTGATCAAGGCGCACCAACAACGAAATTATTTGGTTTTGGAATAGTTTACAAAAAAGTTTTAGTAGAAAGAGAATAGGAAAACTACAATTAAGAGTATTCTAAAATTTCAATGGGAATAGAATCGAAAAGAGCAAACAAAAGTTATCAAAAAGACCTTTGGAAACGATAATTAATTGAATAATGAGAACACTTTAGATCTAAATTTGAGATCAAGGGTATAAAAACCAAACAACAATAAAATATGATACAATGTTCCAAAAACTTAAATAATATTTACTTGACAATTATTTATTTTTTTAAATAAACCGCAAACATATCTAACTAATTAGGAATAACCATTCGCGATAGATCCGTGAACAAAAGTCCACGTATATTCAAAATGCCTTTCGAAATCAAAAGTAAAGTTGCTTTAGTTACTGGAGGAGCGTCCGGAATAGGTCTGCATTATGCTAAGGAGTTACTAAGACGAGGAGTAAGGGTAAGTTATGACATAAATATATGATAAATAAATAATAGCAATAAACATAAAATTAGCCCATAAACTGGACATTGAACTTCAAATACTAAAAGAGAATGTTCGATCTTTTTAATACTTTTAAGGGTGTTACATTAGCCGATATTAATGATGATTTTTGCCAAAAAGCCTTAGAAGACATCGAAAGCGAATTTGGACCGAATAAGGCTATTTTTGTTGTAACTGACGTCAGTGATTTGAAAAGTTTTCAAGGTAACGCTATTTTCTATTTATGAATATATTATAAAGCATTTATATTATCACAAGTCATTAATGTTAAATAATTAAAATCGTTTTTTTAGATGCCTTCAAGAAAACAATAGAGCAATTTAACAATATCGACATTTTGATTAACAATGCTGGTATTCTGAACGATGCTCTATGGGAAAAAACAATAGCAATCAATATCGTAAATATTTCGAATTATTTTCTATTGATAAGACTTGTTAGCAAAAGATGATTTTAGAATGGTACCATACATGGAATGCTGTTAGGTCTTGAAGATTATATCCAAAAATACAAATCAGACTCTGAAGGAGTTATTGTAAATATTTCTTCAGTTGCGGGTGTATCACCAGCTGAAGCAGCACCAATTTATACAACGACAAAATTTGGTATTTTCGGTATGAGTAAAGCATGGGGCAGTGATATACACTATCAACGTACCAAAATTAAAGTATTATGTATATGTCCTGGTGCAACTGAAACTCCAATAATTACGGAATTGTCTGGTCGTTTCTTAGGACCATTATATGAAAAATGGTTTAGTGATGCAATTAATTCAGATGTATTTCCAAAACAAACGTAAACAATTCAAATGAATTGATTCCATCCATTTTATGATTGATTTCGTTTTCTTTTAATTTAAAGACCAGAACATGTTGGAAAATCAGTGATGGAAATTATTGAGAATGCAAGAACAGGATCGGTATGGGTTATTGAAGGGGAACAAGAGCCTTATGAATTTATTCTTCCACCAAGAGAGAGATTCCCAGTGAAGTCCTAAAGGATTTCTTTAAAATTGTTGTTGTAATAATAATAACAATTTGACAGAATGATAATGATTATAATTATTTAATTCATATTTACACTCTAAAAATGAGAAAAAAGGCATTTGCTGGCTTTATCTGCATTTTTTCTTAAAATTGTTAGAAGGTTATTTGCTTTTTATTTACGCTGTGACTACAGGCACGCTAACGTGCCGCGCTTTGACACACTAGAGGCACGTGAAGTACGTCATCATTACGCGTACGTCATCATTTGACGTGCCTCCTATTTTATTTTAAAAGGCACGTGAAAATCTCATAAGACCGTACCGTAAATTATACTTGAAGGATATTACAATTAACGTACACCGATACGTCAAGACTCATATTTTTCATTCTTTTTGTTAATGAGCAAAGTATTCAAAAATCTACACAATAATGTGATGCTTGAATGAAGTTGTGGTGTAAAAATATGAACTTTTCAGCTTAATCTGGTAGGAGTTTCGATCTTTAATATCATCCTGGTAGAAATATTTGTCTGAAAAACTCTGAGAAACTTTGAATATGTCTGAAAAACTATGAAAAACTGTTATTTAGTCTGAAAATCTCTGAATAACTTGGATTCACTACAAAATTTCGGATTCTTCAAGAAGAGTTATTCAGAGTTTTTTTGCTCCGCTAGTTCTTTCAAATAACTGAATAACTCTGATTAACTCTTCTAGAAGGGTCCGAAATATTGTAGAAAATCCGATTTTTTCAGAGAAATAAGACTTTCAATTGCACCAGAACATACACAGTTATTTTTTTCAGTTATCTATTTATCTAGATAAATCAATATTGCATTATCTTATCTTTATTTAGACGATTTAATTTTTTGAATTTGAAATTATCTATTCCCTACACTGTTGGCGCCTATAAAATTCAATATCAGTGAATTGATTCTCTTGAAAGATTCCAATTATTCTGTTATTGTCGTTTATTGTGTCTAGAAGTTAATTAATGCACAACATTTCTATCATTCCCAAAGATAGAAATTCTTTCCATTTTTCCCCATAAATAGACAAAACATTCTAGGGAGACATCAATTACCGGACAATCTATAGATGTGTGACTGAATAAATAAATTAAATTGATAAATGTTAAAATAAATATAAATCAATAAAAATAGTGATTATTTTCTAAATAATTATGCAATTGATAAAGTAATATTTTTTAACCTTTGAGTTGTTTTTTATATTATATAAAGTATTAGAAACGAATACGTAGTATCATTTTTACCAAAATGTCATTCCAGATCAAAGGTAAAATTGCTTTAGTTACCGGAGGCACGTCCGGATTAGGTTTACAATTTGTTAAAGAACTACTCCGCCATGGCCTAAGTGTAAGTTTTCTATTTTCTTATTAAGAAATAATTGAAGATCAATTGAAATTTGTTGATTTAAGGGAGTTACAATAGCCGACATCAATGCTGATTCTGGCCAAAGAGCATTGGAAGAAATTAACAAGGAATTTGGACCAAATAAAGCTATTTTCGTGGTGACTGATGTTACGAACATGAAAAATTTTGAAGGTGGTTTTTATTCATTTAATCTTGACTTGTGCAAACAACTTAACTGACAAAAAAAAATCATAAATTATAATTAATTTATCACATTTATAAATCTAATCTAATACGCACCTGTTACACAAATTACAATTTTTAGATGCATTTAAGAAAACGATCGAACAATTTGAGCATATCGACATTTTGATCAATAATGCTGGTATTCTGAATGATGCTGTATGGGAAAAAGAAATAGCGATCAATATCGTAAATATTTACAAATCATTTTAATGCTCCATTGATAGAAACTGGAAATTTTCTAGAATGGTACCGTACATGGAATGCTGTTGGGTCTTGAGAATTATATCCAAAAATACAAATCAGGATCAGAAGGAGTTATCGTTAATCTCTCCTCAGTAGCTGGTATAACAGAATTTATATCAGTACCAATTTATACAGCCACAAAATTTAGTATATTTGGAATGAGTAAAGCATGGGGCCATGATGTACACTATCAACGTACCAAAGTTAAAGTATTATGTATATGTCCTGGTGCAACTGAGACATCTTTACTTGCGAAAATTTCTGGCCGTAACCTGGGACCCGCATATGAGAAAGTACAAATTGATGAATTAAAATCATCTGTATTTCCTCAACAAAAGTAACAAGAAAAAAAATGACATTGTTTAATCCTGCACATTTTTGTTTTAATTTTTAGACCAGAACATGTTGGAAAATCTGTGATGAAGATTATTGAAAATGCAAAGACAGGATCTGCTTGGGTTATTGAAGGTGGTCAGGAATCTTATGAATATATTTTACGATCAAGAGAGAGCTGCACTGTAAGAAAATAAAGGCTGAGGATTTCTATAAAATTGTTGTTGTAACAATAATAGTAAATCAGTGCTATTATTAACATGCATTATTCAATTATAATGTCCAATTACCTTCATTATTCCCACAACAATAACTATTTGTCAAAATTAATAACTCATTAAAAAACAAACATTTACTAACTTCACTTCTCTGCTGACTTGGCAAAAGACCGCTCAAAACTGTTTCAATAACACAAAGAATTTCTTCAATGTTTCTCAATACCTCTAAAAAAACAATAAAGTTCTGAATAAGTTCGTATAAAGATACTTTAGAGTGCTTTCCATTTACTGAAGTTAAGCTATGTGCAGTTTCTTAAAGCAACATAAGTCGGTGGAAAGTCTTCGCATAACACCAGCAAAACTGAAAGTCAGTTATTTATAAGGATGGTCTCCTTTAACAAATCTACGTTAGTTTACCGTTTGCACCTGTAAAATTCAGTATTAGTGAATTAGGTAATTCTCTTGACAGAACCAAATTATGTAGAAAAAAAACGTTTGAGGAAATTAATTTAATCTGTAAATATTAAAACAAACAAAACCATTAAAATAGTCATTATCTTTAACGAAATTGCACAATTCATCTCTGATAAAACGAATATTGACCCGTCATGTGTTATTTATATTATATAAAGCATAACAAAGAAATATCTAGATCATTTTCAACATTATGGCATTCCAGATCAAAGGTAAAATTGCTTTAGTTTCCGGAGGTGCGTCGGGAATCGGTTTACAATATGTTAAAGAACTACTCCGACATGGCCTGAGCGTAAGTTTTCTGTTTTCTTAATTAAAAATAATTGGAAAATCAATTGAATTCTGTTGATTTAAGGGTGTTACAATAGCTGACGTTAATGCTGAATTTGGCCAAAAGGCATTAGAAGATATTAACAAGGAATTTGGACCAAATAAAGCCATTTTCGTGGTGACTGATGTTACGAACATGAAAAATTTTGAAGGTGATTTTATTCATTCATATCAATCAAGTTTTATGAGCACTCAGTAGAAATTTATTGCCCGTTAGCGTTTACCCTGGTGGAAATATTTCTCTGAAAAATTCTGAGAAACTTTGAAAAATGTTGAATAAGTGTGAATAATTGAATTATTTGGAACTCTTCTGGAAGAGTTATTCACACTTTTTGGAAAGAAAAAAGTCTAAAAAATGAACTGAATTATTACTAACTCTTCTGGAAGAGTTATTCAACATTTTTCAGGCATTTTTTCTTACCAAAAAGCCTGAATAATTGTAAATAACTCTGAATAATTCTTCCAGAAGAGTTCCGAATAATTCAGACTTATTCAGACAAATATTTCCACCAGGGTACCACGAGCAAAAAAAAATATTACAATTACAAAATTATCTTAATTAAACACAAACTACTTGAGGCACGTGTTTCACGAATTACAATTTTTAGATGCATTTAAGAAAACGATCGAACAATTTAAGCATATCGACATTTTGATCAATAATGCTGGTATTTTGAATGATGCTGTATGGGAAAAAGAAATAGCGATCAATATCGTAAATATTTACAAATCATTTTAATGTTCCATTTATAGAAACTGGAAATTTTCTAGAATGGTACTGTACATGGAATGCTGTTGGGTCTGGAGAATTATATCCAAAAATACAAATCAGGATCAGAAGGAGTTATCGTTAACATCTCCTCAATAGCTGGTATAAAAGAATTACCATCAATACCTGTTTACACGGCAACAAAATTTGGTATTTTTGGAATGAGCAAAGCATGGGGCAATGATGTACACTATCAACGCACCAAAATCAAAGTATTGTGTATATGCCCTGGTGTAACTGAAACACCTCTAATTACTGAAATTGCTGGACGTAACTTGGGACCAGCATATGAGAAAATTCAAAATGCTGGAGCAAATGTATTACCCACTCAAAAGTTAGAAAATAAAAACAATCGCATTGCTTTATTTCTGATAATTTTTTTTTATAATTTCAGACCAGAACATGTTGGAAAATCAATGATGAAAGTTATTGAGAATGCAAGAACAGGATCAGTATGGGTTATTGAGGGCGGGCAGGAACCTTATGAATTTATTTTACCACCAAGAGAAGATTTCATAGTGAAAAAATAAATTCTCAAGATTTCTTTATTTCAAAATTTCCTTAATATTACAAAGTCTATTATTATAACAGTAATAATTTTGTAATAAATTACAACAACCATTTGGCGAAATAATTATTACAATTAGTTAGGACAATCAGTAATTTTTAAATTTTCCACTTACATCCCCAATATTAGAAAATAAATTTATATTATAAATCAATGACAAAACGAAATAATTATAAAGAAAATAAATCATAAATTGTTCTCTAACTGTATGAAGCAATAAGTATATATATATATAAAAAAAATGAAATGTTTACTTTCTATTGGCAGTAAAAATAGACGATTACTACTTAAATTTTTTAATCTGCCTCTTTTTATATATAAAATAAAATGTTCATCACTTAAGGTACATATCTTAACTAGCCTAATTTTAATACTGACACAAAGAAAACTAAAAAGCCAATGCCCTTTATACATCATTACCAAACAACAGTGACTATTACATATTTTCGTTTTATTTCACACATTATTCAAGGTAAAAAATAAAATAAAAATGAGTACCTTTTCAATCACAGTCCACTGTAAAATTAAAAACAAAACTTCCCTATTCCAATAAATTAAATTATTAATCTTCTATTATCTTCTTGTGTCAGTTATTCATTTTATCATTTTCCATGTTAACCAGATCCATTATTTCCCTAAATTATCTGATTAAAAAAAAAGTGTCTTTTTTCTTAATAATAAGATAGAAACTAATTACCTGCTGCAGTGGGCACAGGTGCTGAATTTTGTTTTTGTTGTTCATTTTGTTGAGGACGATTATTAGCTTGTTGGTCTTTACGTTGTGGTGGTCGATAACTACCACGGTATCCACCTCTATAACCCATACCACCACGGAAACCACCACGTCCTCTGAAACTATATTTGAAACACAATATATTGTAGAAAAAATAATCAAATACAAAACAGAGGGGGGAAAACACTCACTTTCCACGTCTAGTAGCAGCTATACCGAATGTTTCTGAATTCAATTTACGTTCTGTACGCCAATCAGTTCTTTGTGATTTACCTTTAGCACGTTCCACAGCTTCACATGATATTTTATCGAAAAATGATTTAGTTTTATCATAAAATACTTCATGTTCTTCTTCTTGTTCATTTTCACCGGCTCCAGTTTCATTCCCTGAATCGTCTTTTTTATCATTATCAGCATTCACATCATTCTTTGTAGTATCATCTACTTTTACCTATTTTATATTAATTTGAAAGAAAATTAAATTAAAGAAACAAATTGATTTCTATTGACAAATATAGATATTACTTTAGCTAACTGATTTCGTAACTCTTCAAATTCAGTATTAGCTTGTTCAAAATCATAATCATTTTCAAATTTCAATGTATTTTTATTTTTATTGCCTTGATTTGGTTGTCCTTGATTCGGTTTAAAACCACTACCACTACCTCTAGGACGTCCTCTTTGTCGTAATGGTCCTCGATTCGTCCAAGTACCTCTTTGTTGATTTCCACCTTGTATGTTGTGATTACGTCCCATATTTTGACGATTTTGATTTCGTTGATAATCCTGAAACTAATTAATTCAAACATATTCATTAATATCATTCTAATAGAACAATTATATTAGTATTGTTGTAATTAATTATACTGTTTTACCTGTCCATCACCACGTGAAGTTCTTCGTTCTTGTGAATTACTTTTTCTCACTTGATTACGTTGTCCTGGTGGTTGAATTGGTTTAATTGTTCTTCTATTATCATAATGTTTAGCTGCACCACCAGCTTGGACACCTTGATCATTAGTTGGTGATTTACGTGATCCTAAACTTGCTGGTGTTGTACTCCTTGAAGCACCACCAATGATATCTAGAACGGATGCTATAAAACTGAGACGTCTAGCCAACTTACTGAATTAATTGAACGCATGCAAACAGCATCAATTATTGTTAATAAATCTACAAAAACACACACACACACACACACATAATTAGTATTCAGGTAAAAAGAGCATAATTCCGTATCCTTATTAGATGAAATTAGGTTTATATTATCTCAATTAAAAGTAACTGTCTCAGCTACTAGTTTTTAAACACTTGCTGTTATAATAAAACAAAAAAGACAACAACAGATTAAATTAATTAAATAAACAACAGTAAATAATTATCGCCCAGATATTATTTAACAGTAAGATCAAAAAGATTTAATTGTTAGCAACTGTAATATTTTGTTTTATAAAATTAAAAATCATCCAACTTCTCAGAAATAATAAAGCATATTCAGTCATGCAATCATTTTCTATTAAAAAATTCTTGTATCTACAGTCTAACTCCTGGCATTCATCAATCTAAGCAACAATCAAATAGCTAAAAGCTCTTAAAAAAAGCAAAGTTTTTTATTGCAATTCAATTTAATCACTTATTACCGTGATCATTAGATCTAGATGATTCAACTGCAGGAGATAGTACTGTGGATGGATCATTTCTCGGTCTAATCAATTCTTTTGTTTTATTGACAACACCTGGACCAATAAGGGTTGTAGTATTAGTAGCTACACCACCAGTCTTATTAATACCAATATTGCTACTACCAATAGGTATAGCAGTAGAGGCAACAGTAATATTACCAGTTGGTGGAGCTAAATTACCACGTGGATCTCTGTGTATTCCCATATTACCACCTGATATTAAACCCCCAGACAGACCTGCCATTGCACCCATGGTTGGTGGACCATAACCGGGTGCTGTACCAAACTGGCCCATTTGTGGCCCCAGATGACCCATCATCGGATGACCTTGAAACTGTTGTGGGCCCAATGAGGGTGGTACTGATAATTGCATAATAGCTGGATCATTGAGTGGTTGGGTAACATTATTTACAACACGTATATCTTTTATATCAGAACCACGGAATAATATATAATCGTAGACTTGATTTTGTGCTGGTACTGGATATGGAGTTTCACGATCTTCCGTACCAAATGAACGAACTATAAGAAAAATAAAAGAATGTTTTTAAATTTTGTAAACAAAAAATTTGAATAAATACGTAATGAGTGAAGTTAGGTACAAATGGAAAATCAATTAAATTTGAAAGTTTACCAAATAAATTGGAATAAAATGGAATTCTAGTAGATTCCTTGTGTGATTAGATATAGAAAATCGATAAAAAAAACTTGTTTTTTTTTAATTTCCGATATTTTTTTATACGACCGGTATTTTACCTGTCATCTGATTTATACCTAACTTTAGTCCAATTGATGTAACAAATACGTCAAAAATGATAAGCGTTTATAACAAAAATATCCAAACAATAATAAAGATGATTTACTGATAGCGTATTTTAAAACAAAACATTCACACAAACAACAACAATAACAATACAAGATGAATGTCTACTTACCAGAAGCCAAAGCAATTGTACATTCTTTTGGATCAACTGTAAATAAACGACCTTCATAACGAATATCGGCTTTCGATATTAAACTAATTTTGGAGCCTAGCTCCGGCATTCCGGCACTCATTTTAAGAAAATTATTTTTAATTAAGGATGACGATGATTAAAAACGATTCGTTCTTAACAACAACTAAACAAACTCTCGAATTACGGCCAATGGCGTCAAAACAGCTGAACAAAAATGACGTAAGACCACGGATACCAACCGAATCCAACAAGAATCACTAAACCAATCTAATCAAATCTAAAGCAGCCCATACACGATCAATTAAAACTACCAGCATGATAACGAATTAATTACCGCATAGATGAAATGATTAATAAATAAATGTGTTTGGTATAGATTTAAAGGATTAGGAATCTTGAAGGTAACTGAAATTAGAATATAATTTTAAATAATATATTATTGTAACAAATGACGTGACAACTTCCACATGACATCAAGTATAATCAAAACAAAAACTGAAGCTACAAAGAACTTATTTACATTGCAATTATAGATTAAGACAAAAAGAGTATTTAAATAAAAAATTTTTTTACAATTATTCAAACTATTTTGTAAATGTACTTTGTGTCACGCTAATTTTTGGATTTTGCTACATATTATTTATCTAACCAAGTTTATTTTTTTGGTTTAAATTCAATTTTACGTGTTTTCAATGATACCCATTTATGTCGTTTATAATAGAATACAATTGCAAATAAGAATGTACAAATACCAACCGTTTTAATTAACATTTTTTTACGATCATCATGTTCAGGCTCGGCTGTCCATTTCAAAAATGTTGAAACATCTTTAGCTAATTGACTAGCAGTAGCTGGTGTACCATCAGTATATTCAATGACTTCATCATATAAAGCTTGTGCCATTGATATAGCACCACCTGGGAAATATGGATTAAAATATTGACCCTCACGTAATGGGACACCAGCTGGTGGATCGCAATATCCTGTCAATAATGCAAATAGATAATCTTCACCTAAAATTGAAATCAATCATCAATTAATTGTTAATTATAATGAATTGAAAAAGATATACCGCCATGACGTGCAGAGGTAATGTACGTGAGATCTGGTGGATAGGCACCGTTATTAGCGGCACGTGCAGCCTCTTCATTTGCATATGGTCCAGGTATGTAGTCTGATAATTTACCAGGACGTTGAAACATTTGACCTGTCTCATCAGGTCCATCAGTTATTTGAACTTCTTCAGCTTCAGCTTTAGCTTCATCTTCCGTATGTGAAACACCGACTAATTCACGGTAAGCTACATAACGTAATGAATGACAAGCTGAACAAACCTGTTTGTATACTTGGTAACCTCGTCTAATACTACAAAGCAAATAAAATTAAAACAATTTAACGAAAACTATATTTTAGTTGTGATATACGTACCTAGCATGGTCCAACGAACTTAAAATACCATTATGACTCCATGGATTCTTGGGTGGATGTAACTCCAAATCAGAAGCTTTCACTGATTGATCCAGAGCAAATAGTAAAGCTCCAGTACCGCCAGCCAGAACTCCCAAAGTTCCAACAAGCTAAAAATACACATGTAGTAAAATCGCTTATTGATAAAATTTGATTACTTACCGCTCTACGTCCTCTACTCCATTCTCTTGTTGTAGAATACGAACTTATCTGAAATAAATCGAATAAATTAGAAGAAATCTAAGTGATGACATAACAATCAGCAATGTGGTCATCAATTGAACATCTATAACAATCATTCGAAATGCACACAAAATTATCCACATCTAATTACAATTAATCAATGAAATGGTGCAGATTCTTTTTTTAAATAATAGAATAACTCACCTGTCCCACACCAATCCCATTGGAGGTTTTCAAAAGTCCAGCTCCACAAATCCGTCCCAATCGCGCCGCCATATTTTATCAAGGGATAGTAACAACAATCGGTTACAAAAGTCCCTAAACACTCGTAATTAATTAATTTAAAATCTCAACAAACCATTGAAAATTAATGAAGATTATCGTTGAATTTATTCAATTTTCTTACAAATAAGACCAAAAATACGTTTGTACTTTTGACAGTTTACGTAATAAAGAACAATCTAGGGACTTTTGCTATTGTGGTTGGTGAAAAATCGGCGTCACTTTTAAATTCTATCACCATAGCAATTAATATTGTTAGTGAATCAATAGTTTTGTAAAAATTATAATTATAGAAAAAATGCCGATAATAATTACAGATATCGAATGGCATGAAAATGAAAATTCATTAACAATAAAAGTACCATCGCATGGAATACATTCATCAAAAATCGATATATTTTCGTCGAAACGATACATGAAAGCTACATGCGATCATTATTTCTTTGAAGTCCTGCTGTTATATGATATTGATATGAAACAAAGTAATTGTACAATAGCTGATAATTACATTGTTTTTGAATTGATAAAATGCGAACCAATCTTGTGGGGAAGACTGGAACTGGATGTTGATAAAGCAGAGAGAATGCGATTGAAAAAACTCTACATAGATGAAGAACATAAACGAATACAAGAGGAATATGTGGAGAAACGGAACAAACAGTCTCAATTAAAACGTGTAGCAGTACATGAACAAATCACATTGGATACTAAACAACGACAACAAATTGAAAATATCAAAAAATCCGCGAAAGAAACGGCTCTACAAGACATAAATCAATGGAGACATGTGAAGACAAATCACCGTAAATCGCACAATACACAAACAATTGATAACAACAATAATAAGAAAACCTATGAAATTCCACCGGTACGCGGTAATAATCTAACGACATTCGTCGAATTTACGCCGCGTATCTTCCCAACACCAATACGTGAATCACGGATAGATGAAGAAAATGAATGGCTAAGGAAACAAGCCGAAGCCCGTCGCACTGTTGGCTTTATCAGTGAAGATATACGCCCGGAGGAGCGTAATCCGCAATTTTTGAAAAATAAAGGCGATCAATTCATGTGCAATAAGAATTATCTGGGTGCAATCAGTGCATATAGTTTCGGTATAAATTTAAATGATAATTATATTGATCTCTATGTGGCACGTAGTGGTGCACATTTATCACAAGGTAATTACATGAAAACAGCAGAAGATTGTAACAAAGCTTTGGAATTAATGAAACCTGAATGTTTATCAAATTTAAATGAACGTGCCATTTGTATTGGCCGTCGTGGTGTTGCATTAATACGTCTTGGTTTCATAAAACAAGGTATAAGCGAATTGGAAGCCAGCTTGAAATTAATTCCAAATAAACACTTTCAAGATGAATTAAATAAAGCTTATGACATTGAATCTGATTAAATTTAAATAATTATTATTTAATATCTACATATACACATCAGTTCTTAATTAACTGTTTGAAAAAATCATTATTGTTCCTTTTTGATGTTCTTTAAACCTAAAGAACGCAATAAAGCTTTCGGTGATGGATCTCGACCTCTGAACTTTCTAAATATTTCACTGGGATGACAACTGCCACCTAACATCAAAAATGTATCACGGTAACGTTTACCAACATCAACAATTTTACGATCATCATCTTGTACTTCATGAAATGCACTATAAATATCAGCTGCAATCATTCTAGACCATATATGTGAATAATAAGCAGCACCCCATTCATCTGTGAAGATTTGTGTGAATGAACATGGATGTGAATCGAATTTATCTAATGGAAAACAACGATATTCAGGCCATAAACGTTTCACAACATCTAACCAATAATCTTTCGATTGATGTAATTCTAAATCTAATGATGATAAATATAATTCTTTTGATAATTCACAACCAGCTAAATGTTGATTAATTGCAATTAAATTCTCATATAATTCAAATGATAATTGATCACCATTATCACAATGTGATGAGATTGTATCAATAATATTTTTATTATATAACCAATTTGATAAAACATGACCACTAACTTCAACTGCATCCCATTCGATATTAGAAAAACCACTGACTTCAGAATAATTTGTTTTCGTTAATAAATGTTGTAAGGCCAAACCGAATTTATGGAATAATGATTTGACTTGTTTAAATGTTAAATGTGATGGTTGATTATTAGATGGTGGTTCAAAATTGAAAATTAACGCTGCTAATGGTTTTGTATCAGTAATACGACTTTGATTTTGTATTGAAATCATCCAACCATTATTCTGTTGTAGAATAGTCTTTTCATCAGATCTAACATATGGATCTATATAGAATCCAGCAATTGGTGCAACACTATTTGTTTCGAATATATCATAGAAATTCACATCTTTATGCCATGCTGATATATTATTACGTTTACGTATTGTTATATTAAATAATTTCTCACATAAATCAAATAAACCATTTAAAACTTTTGGTAATGGGAAATATTTTTGTAATTCCTCCTCATTATAGTTATATAAACTTTTTTGATGTTTATTTTTCCAATATGGTAAATCCCATAATTCGATACGATTCCCTTTAAAACCACGATCCAAAGCAAATTTAAAGAGATCTACCAATTCAAGATCTTGTGCTGGCTTTGAATGTTCTAATAATACTTTAATAATATTGTTAGCATTATCAATATTACCAGCCATTTTCGTTTCCATCGACATATCAACATATGTATTAAAACCTAAAACATTTGCAATATCTCTACGTACAGAACGTATCTCTTCTATATGTACCCCAGTAGCTAGATCACGTGAATTATAACCAGAACCACGACTTTCATAGGCTTGCCATAAATTCCAACGTACAGTCCTATCAGGACAATTCTCTAATGATGATAAATAGATATTAGGCTGTAATGTTAACTTCCATGGACCATTTAAATAATTATTTGGATTGATTGATGTTTGTTTTAATAAATTTTGTGGAAAATCACGTACAATTGCATCATCCTTGATTAAATGTGAAAATTGTTTTGTTGAAATATCATTTTTTTGTTTGAATTGTGACCGATGTACGGTCAATTTATTTAAATATTCCACTAAACGTCCTTTTAATGTGTCATTTAATTCTAAACCATTTAAGCGACCTTCTAAACGGAATTTCTTTAATATCCTCTCCTCTTCATCACTATGTTTCACATCGGTTCTCGCTAATTCATTTTTAACAATACCATAAATTATAGAACTGTTAAATTTAACAGCACGTGCACGTTTTGCACGATCATGTATTGCTAAATAACTTTTAGTTGGCATTAAAATACTATTACTTAAATATATAGTTTTCGATAAGCCCCATGTTGTGTCTAATGGTGTGGTTAATTCTTCTAATGGTTGAAAAATATCATCGAACACATTAATATTATCTTTATTTTGTAGAGACTTTTCGATTTTTTCAACACCACCCTCAAATTCTAATGTTTGTTTCGATATAGCTGCCATACAATTCTCAATTGTTATATTATTAAATTCAGGCAAACCATCATGTTGAAATAGGGGATTCTTCTCCGGTAAGTCCTCACCAATTTCAGGTACTCTTTAATACAATAATTGATGATAATTGATACAAAAAATTGTTAAATACGAAGTACTTACAACACTATATAACCATTGTGTCTTACACTATTGTAAAGGAGTTTTTTTAATGAGGGAAAACGTCGAGAACACAAAATTAATGCCATCATTTCTTTTATAAAAACTAAATTTAAATAAAAAAAATGTGAATTTATAAATATAACCTCAAAAATTGGATCATATTAAAATAAAACAATTTACTTTGTTGAGGTTGGCTAGCCTGTACAATCAATGAAACTAATCGTAGCTCAAACTTAGATTTAAGAATCCAATATTTCTCTAATTACAAATGATAAATAAACATGAATTGTTCAAATATTTGTATAGAGTTTGAATTCAAAAAATTTGATTTAGAAAAATGTATTGAATGCAGAAAATTCTCATCAGATTCCCACCAAGAATGTGTTCTGCAATTAGCACCAATTAGTTAATCCGAAATTTAGCTTAAGAAGCATTTTTTTGTGTAAATATTGACTTGTTATTAATAATATTATTGGGAAAATATCAACAATTTGTTGCGAAACGAGTAAATATTTGCGTTTATAATGCAACGGAGATTGTGTCCTGTGTGTAGTGGTTCAAGTTGGCCAATATTCGTGCCACAAAAGATAAAAAGTTCCTAGAAATTGACAGGGTGTTGAAGAAAATAACCGAAGAAAAGGTGATCTTTTTCGTTAAAATCAAAACGGGCTTTTTCGTTTTTTATTTATAGTTTTGTTGCAACTTAATAATAAGAATAGATCATTGATCTTGTATAAAAATCTATTCGTGTTTGAATTTTGATCGAAATCAGCTTTTAAATATTAGAGATAATCCGTTAGTGTAATCAGCCCCATCAATAGAAAATCATGGCGGCTCCATCAACCGGTGTGGGTAAGTAATTATCCCCAATATCAATTGTAATATAATAATTGACTGTACAATTAACTAATTAATATTGTATTAAATTATCGTATGATTGATTGTTGAATATTTTGAGAAATTTGATGTGTGTACAATTGTATTGTTTTTTTGTTGTTTGAATTTTCTAGTGGTGCCTCGAAATTTTCGTTTATTAGAGGAATTAGAAGCTGGCCAAAAAGGTGTGTCTGATGGTACAATCAGTTGGGGTTTAGAAACTGATGATGATATGACATTAACACATTGGATGGGTATGATAATAGGACCACCACGTACACCATATGAAAATAGAATGTATTCAGTTAAAATTGAATGCGGACAAAAGTATCCTGATGATGCACCTGTTGCTAAATTTATTTCTAGAATTAATATGAATTGCATCAATAGTAACACAGGCGTGGTCAGTTAGCTAATAATTAACACACCATTGTGTGTACGATTTTGTAATTTTTGTAAATTTTTCCAGGTTGATAATAGACTAGTGCCAGTTTTAGCACGATGGCAAAGAGATTATTCTATCAAATCTGTTTTACAAGAATTGCGTCGACTTATGACATTAAAAGAAAATATGAAACTTACACAGCCTCCAGAAGGCAGTTGTTTCTAGCCTCTACGGTCACCCAACACATCCCCACTACCCTCTGTTGCAAATTGTCCATTAAGTGTTGACACTTGCACAACACAATCTTGCTCTTTATTATAAAGATTAAGTATTTTTGAAAATAGTAAAAAGAAACCGTTAAACAAATGAGTTACCTCGAACGAAAACTTGCAAAAAATAAATAATCAAATAAATAATTGTGGGAAAATTTGCAACAAAGGTTCAACTATCTTGTGTACAGCTTAATAAGCTGCACGGCTAAATTAATTTTAGATCTTTTTGAATTAAGTATATAAAAAAAAACAACAACATAACAACAAAATTTAGTAATCGCCATAAGTTTTTATTACCAAGCATATTTAAATAGAGCTGTACTGCTAATGTAATTAATTTTGTTCATAATAAATCTTTGCAATAGGATGTGTTGCTGTTAATTTGTGCAGGTTTTACTTTATTATTAATGTTAATCTAATCGTCATTTTGTGATTATTATTATTATTATTAATTAATTAATTATAATCAAATAAATTTGTAACTCAACATCCATAATTTCTGTTATTCAATAATTGTTTAATTGATGTTAACAAGTGATGAAGAATTTCATAGCAAACATTCATCTGATTTGTTATTAATTTTCATTATTATCATCATCATCATCACCATTACTGAATTGTAAAAACATGGAAATTGACTCGAAAGGTGAATTAATGCAAGTAATCTAGCCGTACAAACCAACAAAACAATCGCTGTTCTAATCACTTATAGCAAATTAATAAAATTAAAATGTTGAAAAGCTTCTCTTTCGAATCCTTAAAGATAATAATTGAAAAGCGACTTAATTTAATTATTGACAGCGAAGTTATAACAGGTTTAGCAGATGTATAGTGAGTTCCCGAACTGATTAGCTACAAGAAATGCAATAATACGCAGAAATCCCCATTAGAATACCTGATTAGGGTGGATATACATTCGAATGTTCGCAGTAAAATTTTTGTTGGCGAGCACTACACACATCTGTCGATCCGTTTTTTGAGTCGAACAATCGAAATAAAGTCGTCGTTTCTTGAGTGGCTGCCTGTAAACTACACAAATGTTAAAATTGAACGAGAAATTCCTTTAAACCGGTCGGAAAATCCGACAGAAACTGAATCGAGACGAGCAGTTCACAAGCCATTCGTATTGTGTTCACAAATCCGTCTCAATTACACGAATCTTACTCCAAGTGTATCGCCACCCTTAAGTCCCGTCCACATCGGTCGAACGATCACGAAGGGATGGGTACGAACGGAAATGTAAACATAGTGTAGACGGCAATGCAAACGCGATCGTAGGCCAAGGACACTTGAATCGGCGTTTGGGCTTTGTTCCCATTCGATGACGTTTGCATTGCCGTCCACACTATGTTTACATTTCTGTTCGTACTCACTCCTTCGTGATCGTTCGGTAGATGTGGACGGGGCTTTAGAGTTCTACAGGGCCCAAAAAACTGTAGATGCGATCCTGGATTAAGTAATTCATTTAGGAACTATTTGAATTTGTATTCAAATTTATTCGGCATTTGTAAAAGAGGCAAGGTTTGATGGAATGAACAGTTACCACTCACAAATCGAAGGATGGACCACTCGGAATTGCGATCAGAAGAAAACAACAAAACCGTTTCTACGCCACTGTCGAGGATGTGTCTCAAATCACGCAATTGTCAAAATTTGACAGTTGGTAAATGGAGCAATTTCGAAATTGTTGTTTGTTACATATGACGAAAGTATTCTTAAGAACTCCATTTTATTGAAATGGCTGAGGCTCCATTGAAAGAAACACCAAACACAACAAATAAAGATGGTGTAGAGAAAAGTAACTATCGATTAATTCAATTTGTTCCCCTCTCTAATTTTAATGATTTTTCAATACAGATGATACATTAGAATGTGCTGTTTGTTTACAAACTTGTGTCCATCCAGCTCAATTACCTTGTGGTCATATATTTTGTTTTTTATGTGTTAAAGGGATAGCAAATCAAAGTAAAAAATGTGCTATGTGTCGCCAAGAGATACCAAGAGATTTTCTAGAACAACCAACATTATTACAAAAACCTCAACAATCAGACACATTTGAAGGTTTCGATGATGGTTACCAATGGTTCTATGAAGGTCGTAACGGTAAATTCCTTAACAATACCTCTATAATTTCTATTATTACCATTATTATTGAAATATTTTAACATTTATAATAAATGAGTGAATTTAAGGTTGGTGGCGGTATGATGAACGTACTAATGAAGAAATAGAACAAGCTTATAAATTAGAATTGTCCCATGTGGACGTATTAATTTGCGGCAAATTATACATTATTGATTTCACTAATAATTATCAATGTTGCAAAGATAATCCAATTAGGAAACGTTCAATACGACGGGATAAAATTGAAAATTTACGCGTTAAAGGGGTGGCTGGTTTAAGATGAAATTCACATTACAAAACTAATTTAATACACATATTTATACTACCTCTTGTTTTTTTATGTTTTCTTTTTAAAATTATTTATCTATTTAAATAAATATCTGTATGGAAAATTATTTATAATTGGCTTGTTTTTAACTACATTTCCTTTATTGAGAAAAAATATGAAATAAAATTAATAATCGATTATTGTTGGTTTAAGGATGGTGGCAATACGATGAACGTACTAGTCGTGAATTGGAACATTATTATAAGCAAGGTGAGAAAAATTGCGAATTATTAATAGCCGGATTTCTATATATAATCGATTTGGAAAGTATGATACAATTAAGACGCAATGATCCATCTAGACGACGCAAAATCAAACGGGATCTTGCTACAATACCGAAAAAAGGTAAATAATAGACATTTTAAATTTACGAGAATTCTCATCAAATAAACCCCAATCAGGTATAGCTGGTTTAAGAACAGAAGATTCATCTATTGATACAGATTCACGACCAATAGAAGGTCGAATTAGCAGTAGTAATAATAATAATAATATTGGCGGACCAGTAACACCATCGAATACACCACAAAGTCCAACTAGTGGCCGACAATCACCACATGGTGATCATGATTTGCAAGCAACAATGGAACGTATCAGTTCATTACAATTAGATACCGCCATAAACAGTATTGAATATAACAATAATAGTAATCATCAAAGTGATGAAGAATCACTAGTTGGCAATAATATTAGTAATAACGCCTACAATTGTCAACGGTTCTCATCAGAAAGGAGATTAGAGTAAGGTCACCTCTTTTGGGGGGGTCGAAAAATCTGAATTATAAAATAGGAATTTAATCGCAACACGCAACAACAAAAAAAATGCAATTATACAGATTTTTGTGTAGTAATAATAATAATAATACTGGTAAGAACAAATTTTAACAAACAATAAATATATTTAAACAACAAGTGAGAGCTTTTATAAAGAAGAAAAATAATCAAAAGAGAATTTAAAAAAAAGAGTAGAAAAATCGTGTAGTATTGGTATTTTTCTTTCGTTATTATAATTGACAACAGGTACAAAAGTTGTTTATAATTCTTTTTTTGGCTCTAACATACAATTTGACTATTTCTCTCTCGTTCCCTTTTAACAAAAACTATTCAATTTATAGATATTTACAAAATAATAAGAATAATTAAAATAATAGTAAACTTTAGAGAACTGACAAGTTGACCAGAAATCACCTTGTTATCGACTAGTATCAATTTATTTAATTTAATTTTTTTTTGATTAATTTTTAATGTTCTTCATGTTGTTGATTTATTGATTTATTATTCCATAACCAATGGATTGCTCGATTCACATTTGATAGGATCCATGGGAAAAAGCCACCGCCTCTTAACAATTTACCACACATAAATTTGATATAATCAGTAAACATTACATTAAGGAAAATACGTTTTTTGGTTTTATCAAAATTGGAAATTCACAAATATATTGAATTTCTTGCAAATGTTTGTTTTAATGGAACATGCAGTAGTATTTCGTGGAATTCTCGATCAATTTTAATGTATTTGTATAGTTTTTCCTTGTGCCATTATACATCTAAAGTAGGACCATCACTTCTTGAAAATTTGTGTCTTATAATCCTTCAATAGAGCTTGTTCTGTTTAAGTAACTTACAAAAATAGCCTACAGTTCAATTTTATTGTAAAGCGGCTTAATTTGCATAAAAAGCAAATCAGAACACACATCATTTCTCAACTAAGTTGTTTTTCAAGATAACCGGTGTGTAAGAAATGAGATTTTCTTTTTATCATACGAATTGATCTGAATAACAATGTCATTTTTTTCACACTTGACGAACAAACATCGAGAATTCCAGGAAACTATATTAATGATTCATAGATACTGCGGCCACCTTAGAGGGTTTATCGTATTTAAATGTCCGTGTTTTAAGTAGTAAAAAAAAGGATATTATATCGTCCACGGTGGATGGCCTCCATTTATGTAAAGAACATACATGAATCCATCTTTACAACGTCCTTTAATTGAATAATAATAAGGCAAAAAACTGTGTAATCTAAATCTAAAATCCAAAGTAATTACAATAATTAAACAATTTAATCGTATGTATTCCATTATTAAAACAAAAATCAAATCTATTTACATAGCGACAATACGATTTCTATTTTTAAAAATAGTTACAACCCTTGGAATTCTTGTATTATCGTTCTCCAAAATTTAACAATTTTCAATAATAATTAAAAACGAAAATGATACTTACTTTCTTTGTTCATAAAAACGTATAGCGGCTGAATTTGTTGTTAAAACATGCAAAAAAACCGCTTTGACCTTTTTCCGTTCAACTGTCGTTAAATGTCTGATTAATGAATCTAATAATAATGAAGCAATACCATTACGACGATATTGTTTTAATACACCTAATGATAGAATGTACGCAATATCGGAACGTTCTGTGAATTTCTTTGCTAATATCGTATCTGTATTCTCTTCACATAAACTTGCATATGGTTTGATTTCAGCGACAATTAATCCAATTATTTGTTGATTGTATATAGCAGCTAATGAATAAAACCTGCTAAATATCATATATGATTCATCTTAATTGAATTATTATTGTTTTGAAAAAATATGGGATATTTACCTAGTACTAGATGTGATTTCTTCATACCAATAGAATGGATATTCAATTGGGAACCACTCTTGACATAAAGCTCTCACTTCATCTAGATCATCCGGACAAAGGAAACGTAATTGTACATCGCCTAATGAATATAATTGGATTTGTTGATTGACATGTTCTTGTTCGACAACTTCATTCATATTTGTGTGTTCTCGATTTGGACATTTTCCATTTGCTGTTGACTGATACCTAAATGAGTGAATCAATCAAATTGTTTATGGAGATAATTGAAATAAACAACAAACTTAGATGACCCCATTCAAAATAAATTTATTACCAATTAAACATAATTAACCAACAAAATTTTACTTACCAATTGATGCCAGCCATCTACTAATTTTACTATATGTTTATTTTCGTTTTATTGATAACAGTAATAATTTCCTTTCATCTTCTTAATATATCTATGTTTATAAAAATATGAATATCTTGGCATAATAATTTTTTTTTATCTATTAAATAGCCATTTGTTTTCAATTTAATTTATGGTGATTCATTGGAGCACAAGAGGGCGTTTGATTATTTAATTGTGGAAATTGTCCAATCATCCGATAACAATACAAAGTGCAATAATTGAACATGTTTAATCAATTAGAAATAATTAAAACCAACTAATTAGCATTTTTTTCTAGTTTCATTAATTCGAAAAAAAACAATAAAAACTAAACGATTTTTCTTTATGTTGGCTAATCCGAAACGCTATAGACTTTGCGACTTGCAATAAAACAGAATGATAGACGAAATTCTCCAAGTATCTGTCCAATATTCAACAAATACATTGCAGACATTCTGTAATAATTATGTAAATTCAAGTTTTTTTATTGGCTTCTTGCTAGAAATTCGAAACACATTCGCTTATTCCACAATTCATAGGCTATAGATTAGCTCTGGTTGCAGTGGCATACTACAAGATGCCGCTAGTGCCTCTAATACCTGTCAATTAATCATCCATTTCTATTTAACTTATTGTAAACACCGAGTTGGTTCTTTTTGTTCTGAAACCCTCCAAGTTTGGACGTATGTCGTTTATTAAGCCTACTGGATGGATTTTGCCGCCAAAAATTAGGGTCTTTTTATAGATGGGGCTGGTATCCATTATTTGTCACTTTGTCAATTGTGTTGTCTAATGTTTTCAAATGCCTAACAAAAATATTACAAATTTGTGATTTAAAATGTTCATAGTTGTGCATCAATATAATAAGAAAAAGTATAATTAAATATGAGCGTCATTGAATTTGTATACAAAATTAACATTGTCTGAATCAGAAAGGAGAGACACACGAATTGAACTTGTAATAAATGCCAGGAAGGCAGGTATGTTGGTTTTTAAATTTAAATTTCTTTTGATATTACCAACTAGACTGAAAAAGTCCCTATTATCAAATTTTTAAACAAATTGTACTTTATTTTTATCTAGGAAATCTACATAGAAGTCGGCACAAAAAGTCTTGTGTATGTACTACACGTCTAGAAATTACAGTTGATGGACTAGTGACACTTAACTGTTGATGGGAAACAATATTGAAGGTAAGTGCAAAAGAGGCTCATCAGCCTATGTTATTATTAAAGTATCATTGTGCCCACGACTGGCTCGAAGATAAATGGAGCTACCTGCTCGAAAAGAACGATCCATCCAATACCGTCATTGAGGACACTAACGCTTTGACTCTGGTCCTCTTTAATACAATTACTTTTACATGACATGATGTTAGCGCCTCTTGTGTTTAAGCCTAGAGCCAACCCTGACTGAATTAATAGGAATGCGATTATGTAATTGCTGAGATATCAACCTTTTTCTAATCATTGTAAAATTTCTCACTTTCTACTTTTGGTTTATGTTAGGATCTGTGTGGTCTATTACTGGATGTCTAAATTACCAGTGTGCTTTTTTTAGATTTTTTAAAGTTTTTCTTTCATTTAACGGTTAGTCTTTTGATGTGTTCACCAATTTTCATCGCTAAACTTGCCAATATTTATTTGACGTTTTACAAAGAATATCTCACTTGGAGGCTTATACAGTTGTAAAAGAAGTACTCTTTCTATATGAAATTATGTGAGGTTTTTTGATTTATGAAATATTTAATGAAACAATTATTTCAGGAATATTTCGATCATGCGAAAGATGTTTTAATACACTTGGGTTAAGTCCTTCTCATCATAAAGTAGATATGATTCCAAAACAAATATAGGTACATCGATATCGCATCGGATATTCTATACAGTATAGAATTATTTCATGATTTTTGTTGATCAATGGAGATAGTATCCTTCTGAAATTAGTGTTATAGACTCTTTGTAAACCATTGGAAAAAGACGCTAGTCGAATTGTTTTTTTTACAGTGAAAGAGGCTTTAGTATTGGTGGAGACTTTAGTTCGAATGTTATATAACATTTAAATTTTGTATTATTAGTCAATAATGTGCATCAATTATAGTTGATGATGAAGCGTCCCATACACAGTGATCTACCGACAGATTTATTGATGGACCTTTGATCGACAAGTTGTCATATGTATGGTATTGTTGAGAGATTGACGTTGACGAATTTATCATAAGACAAATTGAGTGTTTAAAAGTATCGATCGTCAACTATCGATAGACAAAATGATGAATGTATGGTATTAAACAGTTCTATAGTTGATATATTTAGGAATTAAGTTTACTGCAAGACACAACTAGAATTCATTATTTGTAAAGATTTTTTTTTGTTCATCTAATTTTAGCTATAATAAACACATACATATGTGAATATTTCTTTTTGTTGAGCCATTCTTTTGTCGATTCTACTCTTGTAGTTCTGTCGGTTTTCCTTTTTTTATTTCGTTGTTATTGAACAAGTAGAAAGTCGATATTAATTAAAAACAAAAAAAAAGATGATTTTTGAGCTGAAGTGACAGATCAGTTGATGTGTCTATGGATAATCGTAAATCGTCAACAGATTAATCAATTTGTTCATCAATAAATCTGTTGATAAATCGATGTGTGTATTGGTCGCTTTAAACATGTTTATCTAATCTTATTGTTAGTGTTTCCAAATTAATTATCTGTTCGATAAAACTTGGAAAATCGATGAATGATTAACTAAAATATAATAAAAAATTCTCTTTGGCCAATAAGTAAAAATATCTCTCAAAGGAAATGTTCATTGATTCTTCTCAATTTCGAACATTTCAATCGATGAATTTTGTTGAATTTTTCTAATGGAATTAACATAGAATCGTAGAAATTTTAGTTAATTTTTTTTTTGTATAACGAAATGTTGTGTTGAAAATGTTTACTTTTAAAACAATCATTTTTTTTTATTTGTTTTACTTTCAAAAAAAAAACAACAACTGGAGAGCAGATAAGTGATTTTATAGAAAATATTCTCCGAATCCCAATGTTTCAATTTTGCACATAATTATCATAGAACATCGATTAGAATCAAATAATTTTTCGTAATATTTATATTAATTATCGTATGGCGCAGTATGATAATATCGATAAGGGACAGTTCAAACAAATTTCGAGTTTTTCAAATATCTATTATAGTCTGTTATCAATAATGTTGTACCAGGATCAGCAAACAGTTTTATCAATTAAAAATTAATTTAATAAAATTTAATTCGAAAATTTTACCATAGATCATTCACTAATGGACAATTTAAACGATTTCTTGACGGTAGATATTCTCCCAATTCGATCAATTATAAAAAGTGAAAAAGAAACGATATTGATTTTGTCTTATAATTTATAAGTGAATAAGTTTTTATCACAAAATTATCATAAATTTTCTGATTTCTTAAAATATATTGCTAACTCATACGTGAATGATGTACAGCCAAAATTCCAACAACTATCACCAACATTATGATAATAGAAGTTAATACAGCAATTGATGCAATTAGAACTCTTTCACATGGTGATCGTTGTGCACAACACCAATACTGTTCCCGGACAACACTGCAATAAAAAAAATCCATACGTATATCTCCATTAATTTTAACTTACAGTTAAGTCGACTTACGTTAAACTTTGTAGACTAGGATGCCGGGAAGATGATCGGATACTATTAGCTGTACTACTATTGCTTGATGGTAATCCGTCATTATCTGGCACAAAACCGACATTTGTATGACTTATTTGCGATTCATGACTATGTCTATGCTGTTTCTGTCGGTTTAATCTCATTTCATCGGCATTAGTAATGGAAATTCGCACCTCTTGATTGCCCAATGGTTCTGCATCTTCAGTTTCTAAAATTACCGGTTCTGGAGATTTTCTGTAGATTTTTTTCATTTTTCTATCATAATGTTGTGATTGTGTATGACGAAAGTTTGTTGGTAATTCTGTTAAGGTTTGTGGTTCGTGACTGTGACGACGGGATCTATCATAAGTTCTTGTTGCTGTTGTTGTTGTTGTCGTTGCTGACGTTGCTGACGCTGTTGCTGATGTAGATGAAGATGAAATTTTTCGCGTTATATATTGGAACATTTTTTAAATCGAACACTTTCTAAAACTGTATAATAATTAGTGTAATTTTGAACAAGTTTTAATCTTAACCATTACCTCGTTATGATATTTTTAAGGTCTAATTATTTCTTAATTTTTAATAGTAAGTGATCGAGATGATGATCGGGATTTAGACTTCTTCAGAATTGCACTAAAATAAACAAAAATTTAACAGTTGACATAATAGAAATTTAGAATTTTTAAATCAATAATGTTAATAACAACTATTTTCATGGATTGTAACTTAATTATCTGCCATATGTATTAACAAGAGTTTTCAAAAATGTGGTCCGGCATATGAACAACAGAAAACTAACGTTAAGGTCTGCGATTTTTAATTTGGATGCATGCCAAATGTTTTGATATAAATTTAGAGACTTTCGGTATAATTTAGTTTAATAATTGCACTGCACTTACAAGCAAACTTGTCTTTTGGAAATACAACTGCATAGATATAGGGGACATTACATAGAAAACTTTGTCTCTACAAGTTTTTAATTGAAAATTTATCCGATATGCTTACGTTACAAAGAACATCTTTTCAGTTACAAAATATTCCCAGAAAATTTTAATTTGCCTTGAAAGTGATTATGTTATTTATTTGATTACAGTTTCTGAAAATCGCAAATTCTCTAAAGAAAAATCCGAATATTGACTTTGTTTTATTGTTAATTAAAGGTAAACAAGTGTTGAAAGATGTAAGATGGGAAAGTTTAAGAATTAGAAAAAAAAACAGCATTTGACGACAAATTGATTTTAATTCAATTGCATTTTTGAATTTTATTTGTAATAAAGATAATTCCAACGGTGCACAAGTTAAGCATCTTTCGATTGTTAAATAAGTTCACTAAACTTAGCGAAATGCTCGATATTAACTAGTAAAAAGAACTTTGTTTTTTTTCTGTGTTATGTTTTGTTATACGATTCACTATAAAGAACTAAGATTGATTTATGTTGTTGAAAAGTTGAAAGAAGAACTGTTTCGTATAAATACCCTTTTAGATTCAATATAAACATTTGTTCGGTAGTAGATAACTTAAAAATTAGTCTACAATGTTGCACAAATTAATTCTCAATAGATTATTAAATGATTCATTAATTACATTGTATATTATCTACCAACATAAATTAATTACTTACTAGTTTTACTATTGTTGATAATAAAAATACAAATTAACATATTATTTCATCTTCATATATTCGTTAATTTTTTCACTCATACTGGTATATAATAAAAAAAATTAAGCTAAACGTTTATTTACTAATACGATCTGTATTTACTGCACAGATGCTACAGAAAACTGCCGTTTTATCATAAAAAATCTATTGTATAACGCGTGATAAGATAACATCCTTCACACAGGTGTGTACACCTTTACCTGTATCACAATGTCAACTGATATTTTTAGATTACTTCCACCAATATAATAATGTCAATATTCAATAGATACTATCGATAAAATCAACAGATCAAATATAAATTTTTTTTGCGTTAGTTATCGATTGGGACAGAATTCGTTGAAAAATGTTTGTAACGATTTTTCATTAATTATTTAGGTAGATCATCATAATCTTGTAAAGTGGGTCCTAAAATGATTTATTGATAAGGGCTATGTTTTAATTATTCAAAAAAAGAGAATTTATCAGTTTCATCGTTTATTTATACTTAATTATACATATATTTGCAAATTGATAAATTTCTAATGAATGATTTATTATCGAAAATATTTCAACAGTGTTAAGATGTTGTTGTATCTGTCTACGAAATTCTCTTGTATTTTCTTTTCATAATCTTCTTTGACTCAAAACTGACTTTCAGCAAGTTTTGATTATCACAGTAGCCTGTATTGATCAACTCTATTAAAGAGCGGCAAATTCATCCCCATCGTTCTCAATACTTTGTTCCGTTTGCGTCGCGACGTCAACAACACACTATTATTATACTATACTGTTAGTGATAATATATACACATACCGACACATGCACACATACAAACAACGATTCTATATGGTATAAATGTGGATGAACATTGTGTGGTCCAATACTTTCATCCAGTATTCATGTTGATACGTTCGTATTATTGCCATTCGCGTAATCCATCTAAACGTAAACAGTTGTGAAACTGCGTAGTCAGTACGTCAACATTTAGGGCGTCACAGAGTGCATTAACATTATTGTTATTGTTGTACATCTAGTGTTTAAATTTAATAAAAATGTGATAATTATTACAAAGAAATTAAAAAAATAAAATAAAAATTAAATAATTATGGCACAATTTGTGACTCATATACAACCAACATTAGTTGAAGCATCTCATCATCATTTACCACATCATTATAAAGATCATCATCATAATAAAGAACATAAAGATTATCATACTAAAGAACACCATAAAGAACACCATAAAGAACATCATCCACACCATGAACAAACATTAGAAGGTCATTACAAAGACGTACAATTACATCAAGGACATCCACGGGACTTCCCAGTATTACCACATAACCATCGAGAACATCATTTACATGATATTGGTGGCAGTTGTGGTAGTGGTGGTAATACGGATGGTGATAATGGTAATGATAGAAAACGAGATAGTGGATCATATAGAGATTCACATGGTATACAACATCCATTTCAATTACATTTCATCGATTCCCAAGGGATACATAGAGATTACCATGGGCATGGTGTTATTAATGATGGTAAAGATAAGAAAAAAGATAAGGAAATTGAGAAGATTGCCAGGCCTATACCACCACAATTTATAGATTTACATGCAACACATACTGACAATAAAAATGTAAGTATTTGCCCGGCGCATCCACCATTTTTTTTATTTCGTAATAATTCTTTAAAAATAAATTCAAAATTTCAATAGTTACAGTTGTCTATTCTATTATCACGATACGTATAACTATTAGAGATGAGGTGGCGCCAGTATAGACGCTATGTCGTCGCGATGTCGGCATTTGTGACGATCAATAGATTGTGGCGCCGCGACGCCTGCCAAATATTGTAGACGTTAACCAAGACAGAGACAATTTACATTATTTACATGGAATTACGTCAATAGGAAAATATAAACCAATCAAATTTTACAACTTTTATTATGAATATATATTATACTTTTAATGTAGGAAATTCTGTGTCGGCATGAACATTTAATAATTTGCATTTATTGTTTTACTGCAGTGTTTCATGTATAAATGCAAATGAAATATTGACATAGTTTTTGTAATAGAATCGATATTCTTTATTAAGGATTATTTGTAATATCGCCGTTAAAAGCTTGTTTTATCAGAATTGTCTTAGTTTTTATTTGAAAAATCTTGTATGCGAATCGATATAGGTCCCTGTTCTAACAAGAACATCTGATATGCCCTTATCGATTAATAAATTTCGTAAATGGGAAGTATTCCAAAAGTGCCCTTGAGCAATGTGATAAGGCGGAGCTTATTCTTCTATTGAA
This sequence comes from Meloe dianella, assembly GCA_028455855.1. Classification (NCBI taxonomy): domain Eukaryota; kingdom Metazoa; phylum Arthropoda; class Insecta; order Coleoptera; family Meloidae; genus Meloe; species Meloe dianella. The sequence continues at coordinate 3,163,779 of JAPTHL010000039.1, forward strand.
CCAACAGAAAGGCTTCAACAGTAATATTAAGCTGTCGAAAAACGTCTCTATGACGCACTGCGGCCGAATTCGTTGTTGTCCTTTTGGGTTAGTACAGGATAATCAGGATATTCACTACGAATCTGTTAAGGGATAACATCCCAGCTCAACAATACAACAATCGTATGTGACGAATTATAAAAACAATAGTTTATTAAAATGATTTCTATTCGTGTATTGAGAAATAATTGTTGTTAAAATAGAATGGATATTGCCGCAATCAATGATACAAATAAAAGTCCAGTTTCTGTAAGTAATTTATTTAAAAATAAACTGAATTTAAAGCTTCTATCTTTTTTTGTCTTTGCATTTTGTTTATTTCTGTTAGTTGAGTTGTGATTTAATGGAATTCAGTCCATCAAATTTACTATAATTCTATGTCTAGATATGATGTCAGTTGCTTTATATTTTACTCAAACATATACCGCATAGTGTAGAAAATAGATGGATTCAAACACTGCTAAAAATATATTTATTCAAGTTGGACTTTTCGCCAGTTTAATGTTGCTCGTTTCTTAGTTAGCTGTAGCGTTCGTTTTGGAAAATTATAAATATTTCTTTTTAACGAAAAAGAAATCGGTGGACAATTCGTAACAAGATCTGATCTTTCTATAATTAACAAAAAAATCTTCAGTATTGTGTGTGGATATAAATAAATAATTGAAGTGTACGTTTTCTAAGTGATTATGTGAATTATTTCTAGAATAGAATCGACAAAATAACATGTCACAATTAATAAAAATGAAACTGCCACCAACAACAACTATTGATATTGGGGTAAAATAACAAATTTCTAATTTGTATAAATTGCTATTCGTGTGTTAATTGATTCATTTATCATTCGTTTAGTTTAGTATTCGGCAAATTGGAATCAGTTGAAGTTATATTAATTCGAAAATCGACCATGACTGTTTTTTATAATTAGATTTTATGACGAATTTTCCATAAAATATTGTTTTAAATTTAGTTTTCCTTATCTGTTGTTCGGTTTATTAAACGATTGAAGTGTTTGACTTGAAGAAAACGGTTAATTTGCGCTTTAAATATGAAACAATTTCGAGAATGTCGATTAACAGGCAGAAATATTTAAACAATGCGTGGTTGAATTGGTGTTATGCGAGTTTCAGTTTAGATCTGTGTGAGAAATTCCTTGATTATTTAAACAATAGTAGCGTGAAGTTTATAAACTTTTATAAACAAATAATTTACAGTTCATGTAAACGGATTTGGAATTTTTCTTAAAAATTGACCAATCTTGATAGTAAGAGAGCTTTCAATTAATTTCGTATTTTATTATAGCCAGATGAATGATTTATTATTTTCAATTCAACATCTTGAAATGTTACAACTTACAATTTAATTCTTCATTTAGAATTTATAGGTGTGGTTATTTAGAAGGGTCATTGTTTAGAAAATTATGAAGTTATTAGCATTCTTTTGAATCAAAAGGAGTCTATTTTCGACAAGAATATTGTAACTTTTATAGCTCTTTTGTAAAACTCTTGCATGCAGACTTATCATAAAATTTTGATATTATCCAGACATTTCCATTTTAGATTGAACTATTCTGTAAAATCACTCCTTTCCCGACCATTTCAAACAACGTTAAAGCATTGAAGATCGGGTGAATTTTTCATAATTAATATAAGATCAATGTATACGATAGTAGTCTTCATCATTAAAAACTGTTGCTTGACTACTTCGGCAAGATTCGGATAAAATCAATGCATCCTTGTGAAAGTTTGCAAAGAACACTTTTTGACTTTGTAGCATTTTTAGTAATTAAACTGGCTAAATAAGCTTTCAAATCAAATTTATTGAAAACCATTTCGATCATGACATCCTCCTTCCATTCGTAAGAAATGAAATATTTCACGTATAAATCGTGAAGAGAAGTTCCACCTCTTTTTCCCCAATTTGTAATATATTTTCATTTGATTAATCATAGGTAAAAAAATACACCATTTCAATGTGACAAGCAATCTGTTAGGAAGTAGTGACAAGTATTTTTTTACCGTCTTCAATAAAATGTAATCGTTATTTTGGTAGTTACGATGTCATCATAGTTAAAACAAAGAGAAAATCCTTTGTATCGGGACAAATTTGTCATGCTATCTCATTGTTAGTAATAGCTAAACTTAACGTTATTTTTTTTCTTGTTGGCGGATTGAAAAATTCTTAATTTTCATTGGCCAAAACTGTGGAAGCCACGCTTATCACTTCACCATAAGAATAGATAAACCGAATTTTATTTTCCCTATAATTTGTAAAGACCTTTAACGGTGCGATACAAACGTTTCTATATAGCGAATTATGTTAATTATTGGCCAGGGAGTTTCTTTAATGAAAAAACATCCTATACACACATTATCGAACGTGTTGTATAATAACGGATATTGGGTTGCCACTGAAATTAGATCCATCCCGATTTAATGGTTTCAATAACAAACTTTTAATCAAAATAAACTTGCAATGTATACAAATATATCGAAATAAAGGAGTATTTACGTTAGTCGTGATCTACTACAATACTTTAACAAATTTAACACTAATCATACTTGATTGAAACTCGTGAATTAGAATTTTATTACGTTGATTTGATAATAAAACTATAACATGAAAAAAAAACATATACATCTATAGATATTTCTGGATATGACACTTTTATGTTGATTTTGCTTTTTTTTTGTTTTTTTTTATAATTATTGGCTCAATGCCAATGATGTGGAAATTTAAAAACGTGACACGTACAATTGTAGGTGCATTATTTAATTAAATCGGAAACGTTTAATTGTTAATTGGTTGAATGTTTTTTTTAATGATTGCATAAAGTGATTACGTTAGATCTAAAGAATTTTTTATTGTTAAATAGTACAATTTCAATGATGATACGATCAGTAAATGAAACCTGAAAAAAATCAACAACAACTTGGTTGTTTCATATAAATTAATTAATAGAAAAATCGATTAATTTATATCGTTTTTCTAGAATAGTCTCGCTTAAATAAACTTGGTACTATTTGTGTGTGGTTATACTAGGTACCATCTTTTATCTAGTTATTAAATAAACTGCCATAATTGATGGTTTGTTGTTTGTGGCTAAATGCCAATCTAACTACAGCACATGTACATACAGTCAATTATATAAAATGATTAATTAATAGTTTAATAAAATTAAAAATCAGTTTTAATATTTTTACTAATCTTGGTTCATTAATCTTAATAGAATTCAGTGGATTGACATGATAATTTTGTAGAGTTTTAATGTTGATCTTGGGGTGTCTATTAGATATTTGGAGTTCATTATAAGCTGATACGGTTGCACGAAATCGATTTGTTGCAGGAATACCTAATTATCTAATTTTGAAAGTATGAATAGATAAAGACCATCGCTGTCTATCTATCTAAAATAGACGTTAATGAGTCTTTAATTTGATCAAATTTGAAGATGATTCTGTAGGGATTCGTTCTTCAGTTTCATGATTTGTGACAGGCATTCACTTGTGCGACACTATCTACACTGGAGCCATAATTTCTGATTGTTTTGTGTGAATGGTTAATTAGATGGAATCATATCTGGCATCTTTGTTGTATTTGCTGAGATGATTTCTCATTTGTCAACAAATACTTATTGTTTTCAAATATACAGAAGACAGATCGCATGACATCCCACAGAATTAATGGACACGACTCTATTTACTTTTTCAGCATCACTTTAATTGTTTGTCGAACGTTATTGTTCTTCAAGAAGTTAAATAGGATATGAGGCTCCCATTAACTTTAAGATAGCGACAACATGTCTGCTAATCTAGGCGTGTTTTGCTACTGAAAAATATGTTAAATTTGTAATAAGACAGCATCATATTCGTTTATTTTCTGAATACAAAGCTTACCGACTATTTTCTAATGGATCACATAGGTAAAACCATTGCTTTTTGATTACAAAATTTGATTCCAACATCTAAAAGTTTCCAGATGTTATTAATTAGAAGAAATATTGTCTATAAATACTTAATATCTTTGTATTCTCTAGAGATTTTGCAGGAGACGGCTGAAAAATTGATCCAAATTGTATTTTCCTGACCTAGTGCGCAAGATTTTAGTAAAGCAACAGTTTTGCAGTCATCTGATTCAAATCAACCATCGACTTTTGCAAATTCGATAAAATTATCGTTTTATTTTCAATAAGGAAAGGGTGATTGTATAGAATTGAGTCATTGTTAGGGCCCTCCTCTATTTTTCCATCAACCATATTCTAATTGTTTGGTGGAATTTCTATAACTAAAAGGGGGTGAATTGTACACTTGTCGTCATCATTGCTACCCTAGTGGGGCAGGACTGTACTATATAATACACTATCAAAACTGCTTTCCGGTCGATATTGGGGTTGCTCCGTGCCAATGGTTCATATACCGGAGTCGACAGTAGTGTATCTAGCAGCAATGGTGATATTGTTTACACTGGCGATAATGTTCAATACTTGACTTATTAATTTGTTTAAAATAAAACAATAATTTCAAATGTGTGCGTTTGTGTGGTTTGAACATTTAGTAAAGGGTGCTTTTCGTATTTATGCTCAAATAATTAAAAGATATTTAGGAAATTTGTAGTATCTGATAGAGTTACAGTAGAATTGTGTCAGGAAGGTTTTTGATTTTCGGTGTTGAAAATGGTCACCGAAAATGGACAGGTATGGTCTATTTTTCCTAATTTAGAAAATCTCCAAAATTAAGTAGCAGACTTGCTGATTTATTTTTTATTTCATTTGGTTACGTACCAGTCATGTATTTTTATTAAAAAAAATTATAAGAGCGTTTCGAATCGACAGAGGCGTTTGCGTCCACCACCTGATATCGTGATATATCACCTAAAAAAATCTAACATGCAAGCGTGCTTTCAAAAAAATTAAAATTGATCAAAATTGATAAGAATATGATAAATTAATTAGGCGATTTTTGTAAAAAAAAACAAATAAATTTCAAATTCTTATGTCACATTTAACATGTGTCCTAGATGGTTTCGTTATAATAACATCTTATTTGCAATAATTTCTCGAAGGGTACGTCGGGATGCGCCGCCGCGACGTACGTATTGACCGGTGACGTCACAAGGCGTCGCCGTCACTCTCACCCTTCAATAATACTACCACCCCATCCGCCACCACTATCACCATTGAAACGGATCGGTACTTAGTGACATATTTCGTATAATTTCAAACAAAATAAAACAAATTGTCTGTGAATAAAATTGACCAAAAATTTTAAGGCTGATTAGTTAGTTCAAACAACAAACAAAATGTATCTAATAATATTTTACACGCGTATTTTATATGATTTTATTGAAAAATATTAGTGTTCGATTATAGTTTGGAAATAGTTTGAATAATATGGAAAAGATGGTATTTATTTTTTGAAAATGACCTCTTGCCTTAGATTTTTACGTATGGTGAGTTAACGTAACAGCCGCGCATTTGGCTTGTTGCCAAAGTGTTTTTCATATTGTTGCTCTAAAAAATCATTAAAGAAATTTATCGAAAAGAAAGCAACACAAACAAAATTCTCAAGAAAATTAGCATTTCCTAATATTTAAAAATAAATCTATATTGATGACGTAGTTATATTGTAATAATTCTGTAATTATACTCAACCCTCTGTTGCCACCTGACTCAATCAATAACTAGAAGTGAAAAAAGAATTGTACATTAGAAGGGTATAAAGTACGGGGTGCATCAAAACAACCCAACATAGACTAATTTTATAGGGTGCATAATCAAATGATTCATAAATATTGGTGAATTGTCCTAATTTTACATATAACACAAGCGAATTATTTTTAAAATCGACCAGATCGACATAAAAAATGTATAAACAAATCATTCCAGATTAGTTTACTCTATTTGCGTTTAAGTAGATCGATTATTGACCTTGTAGTATCGAAAATTCTAGAATAAATTAATAAATTTATTATTTGCTCTGATATTAATTTTTATTATCATTTTGTAGACTGACGGTAATACCGGATTTTTACGCGCTGCGCGCAATGGACAATTAGACAAAGTACTTGAATATCTTAAATCAAATATCGACATCAACACTAGCAATGCTGTAAGTATTCGATATTCCATAACAAATACTACTTTATAAAGTGTTTTTCCACATTGTAGAATGGACTAAATGCTCTCCACTTGGCCTCTAAAGATGGTCACGTAGAGATAGTAGAAGAACTTTTAAAACGCGGCGCCGTTGTTGACGCTGCTACCAAAAAAGGCAATACAGCCCTTCACATAGCTTCACTAGCAGGCCAAGAACAAATTGTAAAACTTCTCGTAAATCATGGCGCCTCAGTTAATGTACAAAGCCAAAATGGTTTCACACCATTATATATGGCATCGCAAGAGAATCATGATAATGTCGTTAAATATCTACTAGCCAATGGTGCCAATCAAAGTCTGTCAACAGAGGATGGTTTTACACCATTAGCTGTGGCAATGCAACAAGGCCACGATAAGGTTTCAATTATAATTAATTTGATAAATCAAACAATTAACATTAATCATTAATCAATAGGTAGTTACGGTTTTATTGGAGAATGATACAAGAGGGAAAGTTCGATTACCAGCACTTCATATTGCTGCTAAGAAGGATGATGTTAAAGCTGCCAAATTATTATTGGAAAATGAACATAATCCAGATGTAACTTCTAAATCGGGCTTTACACCATTACATATAGCTTCGCATTATGGCAATCAATCCATTGCTAACCTTTTAATACAGAAAGGTGCAGATGTTAATTATGCAGCTAAACACAATATTACACCGCTTCATGTGGCCGCTAAATGGGGTAAAACAAATATGGTAACAGTATTAATAGAAAAAGGTGCAAATATTGAATCGAAAACACGTGATGGATTAACACCGTTACATTGTGCAGCTAGAAGTGGACATGAACAGGTCGTTGATATGCTTTTAGAAAAACGAGCACCAATTAGTTCCAAAACTAAAGTAACATAGAAATATGTTTGACAATTTTCTAGAAAAATAACATTTTAATTTTTACAGAACGGATTGGCACCTCTTCACATGGCCGCACAAGGAGACCACGTTGATGCCGCCAGAATACTTCTCTATCATCGTGCACCAGTCGATGAAGTTACCGTTGATTATCTAACGGCACTCCATGTAGCTGCCCATTGTGGGCATGTACGGGTTGCTAAATTACTTTTAGATCGACAAGCTGATGCAAATGCAAGAGCTTTAAATGGCTTCACACCACTACACATAGCTTGTAAGAAAAATCGAATTAAAGTTGTTGAATTACTTCTCAAACATGGAGCTAGTAAGTTGATATTTAATTGAAACTAATGACAATTAGTTATTAATTTTGTTACTTGATAGGCATAGGTGCTACTACAGAAAGTGGTTTAACACCTCTGCATGTGGCTAGTTTTATGGGTTGTATGAATATCGTTATCTATTTATTACAACACGACGCCAATCCTGACGCGCCTACAGTACGTGGCGAAACTCCCTTACATCTAGCAGCAAGAGCTAATCAAACCGATATTATCAGAATTCTCCTTCGTAATGGTGCTCAAGTAGATGCTCGAGCTAGAGAACAGCAAACTCCACTACATATAGCTTCACGCCTTGGCAATGTTGATATTGTTATGTTACTATTACAACACGGTGCTAAAGTTGATAATACAACAAAAGATATGTATTCAGCTCTACATATTGCTGCAAAAGAAGGTCAAGATGAAGTTGCTGCTGTTTTGATTGAGAATGGTGCTTCATTAAATGCTACAACGAAAAAAGGCTTCACTCCATTACATTTAGCAGCAAAATATGGTCATTTGAAAGTAGCAAAATTGTTATTACAAAAAGAAGCACCAGTTGATGCTCAGGGTAAAAATGGTGTTACACCATTACATGTTGCTTCACATTACGATCATCAAAATGTTGCACTACTACTATTAGAGAAAGGTGCATCACCGTATGCTACAGCTAAAAATGGACATACTCCATTACATATTGCTGCAAAGAAAAATCAAATGGATATAGCTAATACTCTATTAGAATATGGTGCTAAACCGAATGCTGAAAGTAAAGCTGGTTTTACACCATTACATCTTAGTGCTCAAGAAGGACATTCCGATATGAGTGAATTATTAATAGAACACCAAGCAGATGTTAATCATAAAGCTAAAAATGGTTTAACACCGTTACATTTATGTGCTCAAGAAGATAAAGTTGTAGTCGCTGAAGTTTTAGTTAAAAATAATGCTGAAATCGATGTTGCTACGAAAAATGGTTATACACCATTGCATATAGCTTGTCATTATGGTCAAATCAATATGGTACGATTCTTATTGCGAAATGGAGCTGATGTTAAAGCAGCTACTACTTTGGGTTATACACCACTGCATCAAGCAGCTCAACAAGGACATACCAATATTGTTAATATTCTATTAGAACATTCAGCACAACCGAATGCTCTTACAAATGTAATTATTCAAACATAAGTTTTATGATAGTTTTTTTTTAAATTTTGTTTTATATTTTAGAATGGACAAACTCCACTACATATAGCTGAAAGATTGGGTTATATTACAGTTATTGATACTTTGAAAGCTGTAACTGATCCAAAATCACCAATGACACCGATTAATGATGAAAAATACCGTGTAGTAGCACCTGAAGCTATGCAAGAAACTTTCATGTCTGATTCTGAGGAAGAAGGTGGTAAGAGGATTTTATAAAATTTCGAATGTGTACACATGCTACAACTCTATTAAGGAAAAACCAAATGTAGCATTTGTACATTAAAATTGCATGAATTTAGCTTTGCTTAGTTATTCTTAACATTTTGCATGCTCATCATTATATATATTTATATAACTACATTGAATCAACAACGTTTAGAATTTTATAGAGTTTCAAAAACCATTTAGAATCGCTCTAAAATTATTTAGGGGTTTATTTTAGAAGATCCTCCCCCCTCGAAAAGAGATAGTTTTATTTAAAAATAAAAATTGCATTTCGCTTTAATACAGTTCAAATTTAGAGAGAAAAAAAAAACAATTATTAAAATTTGATTATTATCCCGCATTTGATTTTATCGTAAAACTAGGGGAGATACTGGAGGGATTCGTTACTGCTCTTCATCAACGACATGTATACCTTCCATATTTCAATGGTACAACTTTACTTACTAGTAAGTCAATGTAAATTCATTCAAATTATTATGAGAAATTTTTTTGATAATCAACACTTTACACATACATTTTTTTTTGATTTGCTTCTAATTATTATTTTCAAATAAAATTCGTTCAGGTACCACGCTATTTTTTATTCAATAAATATTTAATTAAATTTAACACAAAATGAATTCGAATTTATTTTTGATTATTTAGTTTGAGTAGTTTTGAGTAATTTTCTGATTTTTTTTTCCAGGAGAAGATACAGTGTTAGCTGATCAAACTTATCGATATTTGACAGCTGATGAAATGAAGAGTTTGGGTGATGATTCGTTACCGATTGATGTAACAAGGGATGAACGTATTGACTCTAATAAAATGGTGATGAGTGCAAATGAATCGCCACCACAAAACATTGAAGAGAATATTAGTCCAGAACATGTCCAACAGAATTATATCGAATACATAAAAAAATACACACCTGATAATATTGATATTGATAGACATCCCGTTCATATAGGGTGAGTACTATTTTTTTTCAAGAAATCTAAACAAAAAACCTATTGTTGAATAATACAACTGAAACATAAATTTTGTTGTGTTTGCTCTTTCTTATTGGATTGCCGCAGAAAACTTCACTGGAAAAAGTGAGTTGCAATCATTGTTTTTCATTTCAATGTTGTTTAATGTGTCTAAAATTTAAATTACGAAATTTTCAAATATTATCTTTTGTTTAGTTTCTTGGTATCGTTCTTGGTGGATGCCCGTGGTGGAGCAATGCGTGGTTGTCGCCATTCTGGTGTTCGTGTTATTGTACCACCAAGATGTGCTTCCAGTCCAACACGTATTACATGCCGTTATGTACGGCCACAAAGAACACCACATCCCCCACCATTAATGGAAGGTGAAGCTTTAGCTAGTCGAATTCTTGAATTAGGTCCTGTTGGAGCTAAATTCTTAGGGTAATTATCAAAAGTATTACGGCAGATCATTCATAAATAATTATTGTTTTTTTTTTCGTATAGGCCTGTGATAATTGAGGTGCCACATTTTGCTGCTCTCCGTGGCAAAGAACGTGAAATTGTTATTTTAAGATCTGATAATGGTGAATCATGGAAAGAACATACAGTTGATGCTACTGAAGAAGTTCTTAATGAAGTTCTACATGATAGTTTTGACGCTGAAGGTAAATATTTGTCTTGCCTTTTACGATACCCAAACATTCAACTTTGATTAATCAATCTAAAACTTAGAAATTCTATCTATCTGAGTTTTAACTGTGCGTTTGCATACAAATTATTATATGAGCTTCCTCCAATTATATTTTAGAACTATCTGAGGAGAAGTTCTTATATTTAAATTTTTCCACCATATTTTCTGTCATTGATGGTCAAAAGTGATTAGATTGCAATTGAAAAATAATAAGTTGAAGTAAAATAAAAAGTACGAGTCTATTGCGATGACTTGAATCTGGAACTTTCGCTTGCTGGACAAATGTTTTGCAAAAAATTGGTAAAACATCTGTCTGACAAACGAAGACAATGAGTTCAAGTCGTGGCGGGGGTGGCCTTATATTTGTCACATTATAAAAATTAATAAAGAACTAATGGTGAAATTTGAAATTTTTCAGATTTAAATCAATTGGAGGATATATCATCAGGTCGAATTACACGCATAGTTACACAAGATTTTCCACAATATTTTGCTGTTGTCTCACGAATACGCCAAGAAGTCCATGCTATTGGACCAGAAGGTGGTATGGTATCTAGTACTGTAGTACCACAAGTGCAAGCTGTATTCCCACAAGGAGCACTCACAAAGAAGATAAAAGTTGGACTACAGGTAAACCTTTTCAAGCCACGTAAAGGGGTACCTATGGAAAAATTACGTAGAATTACGGTCAATCATATACCGAAAAAGAAACGGTGGTCATTAATTTGGTGAATTATTTTTTTAATTAGTTCTACTTCGTTTTTTTTCCTCAAAAAAACAAAACAAATCAAAATTTGAAAAATTTACATCACATTCTTAAAATTAGGTCTGAAAACAAAAATAAAAATTCTAAATTTTATATTTTTCAAAAAAAAAATTGAAAAATCTGTACTATAATAGAAAACTGTAAATAATTCAGGTCTATTTAATTTAAGAGAATTATTTTTAAAATGGCCTAATAGAGAACGGTTCAATTATAAAGAGAATTATTTTGTATATTTTTTTAAAAACGAAAACTATTGGACCTTTGTGGTCTGTTATTTTCAAATTAGAAATTGGCATTAAATTAAAATTGACGGTGCCAATAATTTTGTAGAAAGTATACAGGGGCGTTTCAAAAATTTTCCAGACAATATTTAAAGTGTTCTATGAAAGTTTTTTTTTTATTCTTAAAGAAACAGTTATAAGATATTTCAATTGTGGAGCTTCTCTGTTAAAAATATTGCTACTTAATTGCTTGGAAAACATTGTAAACAATTGAAATAATTTATAGCTTCCGTTTAAGCTTCTGTAATTAAGAATTGTATTAATTTAAGTACTAAAAATGCACCAACAATTTACTAATCTTTGCATAATTAATGGATATAAAAATCACTTATTGATATTATGCTGGAATTTTCATCATTTTTGTCTCTATTGATTGTGCAAAATTTTCTTGCAAATCTCGCATATTAATCTCTCAATTCTATCATTTTAATTATTTATTTATTTATTGATTTATTTCTGCTTTTTTCTCTAGTTGAATGTGTCTGTATTTTATTTCTTTATTTTAATTTTTTGGAAATATGACAATTGTCATCAATTGGTTTGCTGAGATTCCTTTTTTAAAATTCTTCATCATTTAAAACGAACACCTTGTATACAGTGTGTGAGTGCCCAATAAAGTTGAGTTGAATTAATAAATGTTAACTGGTTTTTTTCATTTGTGACCGTCACAAAATTTCGAATTTTTGGGCACAGTTATAGTGTGTGTTCAAAAATTTATTTGAGAAAAATTCCAAATGTAAAAACAAAGCACGGTTCGAGTTGTTTTTGATTCAATTTCTTTTGTTTATTTTTTTTTTGTTAGAATAAAAATTAAAAATACTCCCTTATTGGGCTCTCAGCTCAACTGCTTCATTTACAATAAAAGCACTCCTCATTTCATTTGTTGTTATGCACTTGTTTATGTCCTGTTTTGTTGGCTGTCGAACCTTGCTTTGTTGCATCACACCTTTCCTTCTATCCTATCAAAACTAAAACAATGTTAACGCTTTTCGTCTACTAACAAGGTAAGTGAGCTTTGCTTTTAATTTCATAATAAAACTCTAATATTAGAATATTAACATAAGATAAAGGTGGAAAATTGTGTAGATTTTATCCGTTTGTGTTTTTTTTTCTGTGTAAATTTGTTCAGGCCCAACCGATTGATCCTGAATTGACTGCCAAACTTCTGGGACATGGTGTTGCTGTATCACCAGTAGTTACAGTTGAACCAAGACGTAGAAAATTCCATAAAGCCATAACATTAAGTATGCCAGCACCTAGGGCACATTCACAAGGGATGATCAATCAATATTCTGGTACAACACCAACATTACGTCTACTATGTTCGATAACAGGTAATGTGTCTTATAATTAATACAAATTTTTGGTTTTTTCTTTTTTTTGTTTGGTTTAGAATCATGAAAATTTTTGAAAAATTAATATAAAAACAGATTTTTAATGGATGGTTGTTGTTGTAGCTTAACTGAAATAAACGCCATCCATTTATAATTCTCTTTGTTTTCGAATATTTTTAATTTTTGGCATTCTTATCAAATGTAGTTTTCATCTAATTTTGATCATTTTTTATCTCAATTAATCAATGATGTGTTATTGTTGTATTGTTGCCTCCTGTATTCTTATTATTTTTCTTTTTATGTAAAATGTTACTATTTCTGTTTTTTTCATTATTTTTGTTTACATTAAGGGGTTGGCAAGCTTATGTTTTACGATAGTTCTAATGTAGATAAATAGATCGTAGTTGATGATTTTCTTTTCATTAGACATAATTACCTACTAACTTTTGTAAGTAAATTAATAATTAATTAGATTAGAAATAATAAAAGCATGTATAATATGCTTAGATATACAATCAAATTGAAAGGTATTAGATGCGATTCTGACACAATTTCGATCCTAATCCCAATCTTCATAATGACCACAAATTCGTTTGTAAATTGTAATTCAATAGATAGAGTAAAGGTAGAAGCACAAAGTGTCGTTATACACGAAGACACTTTCTGTGGCACAACAGTATCGAACAATAAGCGCATTTAGTAGTTTTTTTCGTCACTTTGTATGAATTGATGTGTAAGAGTCCATGATTTGGCTGGTCAACAGATCTAATGAAAGCTAGTGGATTGTCTACAGACAACTCAGCAACCCTTGTGATCCAACCTTAATGTTCTAAAGCTAGATAACTGTACAGATGAGTGGAGTCTTCAAATAAGCGTTTGAATTGAGACTAAGATCAAGATTTGCTCGGAATCGCACAGATTAAGGGTTCAAGGTGCAAAAGCTGCCCAATATACTTGATACAAGTACGCCCGTTTAGAAGTAAACGATGACGTTGTACAAAAGTAGGGTCTAATTGAAGCAACAAATTACGATCGCGGAAATTGAGCTTCTGGTGTGCTTTTAAGTAGAAAATCGTACGACATTCAAGTTTGCCAGCCTTATAGTCTAAGATAAATTGACGTTATTATGACGTCACTGTCTGTGTTATCACAGTACCTTCATTGATATCTTTATGTTTGTTTTTGTTTCTCAAAGTTTTTTTTGGTTTCTCTCTATTTTCTTATCAATGAATAACAAAATAAAACAGATTCTGTATAATTTTTCCCTCTGTTCAACGTCATAATGACGTCATTTCTCTAAAATTTCAACTAATCGGCTAATTATTGATATTTCACGCGCGTGTCCAGGGGTGTTTCGGAAAAGATCTCTCAAAGGTAACTAACTATATTGTGGGCTGCCCCCTTTTAGAATGTACAACTATCTATATTTTTAATGAAATTTTAGTTTAACTTTTCTTTGATTCTTTTTATTTTCTTTCTATCTATTTATTTGGGTTTGTACACTGACTTTTTTGAAATTTTCGTTAGGAATGCGATTAAGAAATAAATGTGTATGGATCGAAAATCAAATCAGGTTTTTATCAAATTTTTGGTGATCATAAAAATATGGAAGATTTGATTATTTTCGAATCATACATTTAACACAAAACAATTAAAATTTTATGAATTTTTTAACAATTTTTCTTTTTGCCTTTTATTAGACGTTTATTTTTATTTATTTTTAGTATTTCTTTTACTCTCTCTTTCTCTCTCTCTCTCTCTTGTTATAATTAATTTTTCTCAATAATTTACCAATGAGAAATTCACAAAAACACAAAATGCAATATCACCATTTATTAGATTTGCTGCATTTAATTTTAAGGTTCCTTATTACTAATGAATTTATCTTTGATTATAGAAACAACTCACTACTTTTTAGAATAAAATCTCGTTTTGAAATTCTAAATTATCCCTTGTTTTAATTGCGTCAGATCAGTCGTTTTGTTTATTTTTAATTTAAATGAAATTGTAAAATACAGTATGCAGGTAATCGGAAGTTAGTTGCCACGCGACTGGTCTTTTCTGAAACCGTTCGTATGAATGCTTTCATTGCTTTTTGCCAGCTTTTTCTCAATCAAAAAACCACATGCATTTGCTTCCACTTTTTGTTTTTGTTTAAATAGAACAGACGGTGACGTCAAAATGCTTGAATGATTTGTTTGTTACCGTTGAGCAACGAATTATGTTTTTGTTTGTAAATTTTTAGAAATTTTTCGCTTCTGCTGTTTAAATAATTGTACATTTTTGAATAGTGTACGAACGGTAGTGGCGACCATCAATCATCGTTTCGAAATATAGTCAAAATTCAATTAAATAATTATAGAAATGCTGCTAATGCATGCTGAAAGAATGTTGTATTTATGTTGTGGTCGTTTAAATTTTTACTACACGTATTTGTTGTCTTTGGACACACATGAAAAAAATAAGAGTTTTTAAAAGCTTTCTATACTAACATCAAACAAATTTCAATAATTCTATTTTTACGTAATACTAATTTCAAAGACTGTTTAATGAAAACAACAATCTTTCTTGTGTGTTGTTGTTCTTTGATAAATTTTCAAATTATTTTCAAGGTGGCACAACACGAGCACAATGGGAAGATGTAACCGGTTCAACACCATTGACGTTTGTCAATGATTGTGTCTCATTTACAACAACCGTATCGGCTAGATTTTGGCTAATGGATTGTAGAAATGTGGGCGATGCTACGAAAATGGCTACAGAACTCTATAGGTGAGTAGTGGCTTTATTTATTTATTCTATAGAAAGCGGTCAATCTATAAAATTCGATTTTGGGGCAGAAATGTGATTTCTTATAATAACAAAAAATGGTGGAGGCGCCAAATATTGTATTAATTTTGTTGTTTGTTCGCGTATATTGAGGGATGCAAAATTCCTTTAAAATTTCGTTCTTCGATAGTTTAATGATTGTTTCTGATGATTTTAGGGAAGCCATCCACGTTCCATTCATGGCCAAATTCGTTGTATTTGCTAAACGTGTTGATCCATTAGAGGCACGTTTACGCGTTTTCTGTATGACTGATGATAAAGAAGATAAAACATTGGAACATCAAGAACATTTTACTGAAGTAGCAAAAAGTCGTGATGTTGAAGTATTAGAAAGTAAACCACAATATATTGAATTTGCTGGCAATTTAATACCGATAACGAAAAGTGGTGAACAATTACAATTCTCATTTCGTGCATTCCGTGAGAATCGTTTACCATTTTCTGTACGTGTTAAAGATCAACATGCCGAAGCTGTTAGTAGATGTTTATTTATGCGTGAATCAAAAGTACCTAAAGGTGAACCACCACAACAACCTATATGCATATTAAATATTGTATTACCTGATGATATAGTTGCTGATACAATATCAATAACTGATAATGAATCAATTAAAAAACGAATGTTTGCCAATGAAAGTTATGATTATTATCGTCCAGATCCACGATTGGCTGACATGAGTAATCTATTAGGCAATGATTGGGTACCATTGGCACAACAATTAGGTCTTACAGCATCTGAAATAAATGTAATTAAATCTGAATATCCTGATAGTGTGGCGAAACAAGCACAATCGATGTTAAGAATGTGGTTATCACAAAGTGGTAATAAAGCACAGACGAATACATTAGAAAGTGCCCTCAAACGGATCGGTAGAGAGGATATAATACCTCAGTGCCTAAATGTTGATTATACAACAGCGAGTCGTACAATTAAAATTGATCCAATTGATAAACAAAGACTGATTGATAAAACTAGTTTAGATGAGATTAAAAACGTTGATGATGATGATGTTGATGATGATGTTCATGATGGTAAACAACAATTATTTGATAAATATTCTGCTGAAGAGAAAATCATTGATAACGAACAAATATCAGATGAAGAAGACGATTTTAATAAAACTGTAACTGAACGTCGACAAAAAATCGAAATGAAATTATCAAATGATCGTACAGTCCCAGCTTCTGCACAACGTGTAGAAATCGTACAAGAAATTACATCGATCAAGCGACAAAGTTTAGTTGAAAATAAAATTGCTGAAGTTGAACAGAAAGTAGTTAAAGATATTGTTGATGGAAAAACCACAACAACAACAACAACTGAATCAACAGTAACTGTAACTACTGAAATGAAACCAAAATTAGATACAACAAAGCAAGATGTTGAATTATTAGAAGGCGTAACACAACGATTTGAAACCACAATTAAAGATCCATTTAATCGAATTACAACTGAAAGTAAGTCAATAATTTGTGTTTTTTTTTCCAAATAAAAACAAACAATTTTTCTTATAGCTGATCCGAAATCACCGAAATTATCTAAAACACCACCACCAAGTCCTGCTGATTTCATCATTAAAGAACAGACAACCACAATACAAGGTAGGATTGATTTTTTATTCTACAGACACCTCGCTTGATATTAAAAGCAGTGCTTAGTAGGAACTGTACAGGAAATATTCGATTGTAACGAAACATTTTTGTAATTGATTTATTTTAAAAACGAAATGGCATATTTCCTGTACAAAATGTGGCATATCAATAATTCAAGTTAATCCTATTAAAAACATAAGGTCGTTAAGAAAACATAGTAATGCTAAACTATTCGCTATTTATATTTTTTTTCTTAGAAAAAAACTGCGGAATTCATTAGAAATTATTGGGATTTCCTCCATATCATTAAATTGATTATTGATTAATTTTGTAATACGATTAATGCAACAAAAACACACTGTTTTTGACCTTTATTATTGTGAACGAATCAATGGTAAACTGAGTTATTTTTCCAATAATATCCATGAGTAACAATTGTATGGTTTCTGACTTTATTAGATCATTGAATTGACGTTGTTGAATCAGTACAACATTAGTTGATCGCGATATTTTGTCGTGTTAACGTGTATTCGAGTGTAATTGAAAAAAAAATTAATTATAAAGGTGAGTATTTTGAAATTTATCATTATGTACTGTCATATATCCCAAAATGTAATACAAAAAAAAAATTGATATGCCACATTATAATGGAGTTTGCAGTTGGTTAAACAAGAATTTTTTGTAAAAAAAACTCTCGTAGTAGTGACGAGAACGAAATAATAATATTATTTCTTTAATAAATTCAAAAAATAATGTTAAAAATTGTATGCCTATCACAGAATCCTCCCGTTTACGGACATACTCTTTTGGAAGGGAAATCTTTCAGTAATTTACACACGTTTATTGAATGTTCTCAAAACAATAACATTACTGAATGTGCAACAGCGCTTTGGTGCAACAAGCTTTTGCTAAACATAAGCGATTTAATAATTGATGAAAAATAACAAAAAAATAAAAAAAATAAAAAATATTGCCCAGAATTTATATTACAGAAAATAAATCATCAGTATGGGCGACCTGTGTGCGTTTTTTTTGTTGTTGTTATTGTTAATTTTTCAATTAAACATTCACCTATCTATCTCTGTTCTATAATCTTTCTATTATTCTAACACAATTTATTTGTTTGTACATATGATGAACACACACTGAAAGCTTGCTTGCAATTTGCTACACTTTGTAAATAGTTGCTTTTGTATTAAAATTATTAACCTTTTTTGTTCATATCTGTTTTATTGTAATTAATTTTAGTTTTCTTCTAATTTAGCTTATTTCAAATAATGAAGTTACGAAATATTTCCTCAAATAAAAAATGGGGAAAATACTTCATAATTTCTTTGTGCTTAATTTTGTTGTTGTTGAAGATTCTCTTATATTAGCCGCATGGCTTTTCACTTTATTTTCCCTGAATTAATACTCAAAATAGTGAAGGAAATCTCTACTTGTTGTGTAACGTTAGGATGCGATGTGTTTTTTTGTGTGAATCTAGTGAATGAGAATCAACAGATATTATTGATATTTTTTTTTTTGGATTTTTAGTCTTTTTCTATAGAAATAGTGGTGGTCAAAAAGGTACCAGAAATCTGGACTTTCTCTCTTCTATTAGAATATTTCTGGGTAGTTAGATAGATGTTCTCGATCTACATCTCAGTTTTGATACCAAAATTAGATTAATAGAAGAATCGATTATACTTCTATGTTATGAAACATAATTAAGTTCGGTTATAACGAATTGGTAGCAACAGATTTTTTAGTAGTTATTTCTTTGTAATAAGCCTGCAAAATTTGTACGACCAAAGTGTGCAATCGTTATAACCGAATTTCATTAGAATCGTAGCAAAATACTGTTAGTGTACTTTTAAAAGTAGATGTAACACTCTTAAAACTAGTTGTATTACCATTTGTTCAATTTTTTTCAATGAAAAATGGATTTGGCTCAAATCATTTGTCCGCCTGTTAAGTATCAAATGGATTCTGGAGCATTATTCAAAACTTCATAGATCTTAATACCAATTGCTGTCAAAAAAAACAAAGCGTTTTAAATCTTTCTCCATTATTGTTTATCATATAAATCCTTTTTGCAATTGCTAACTTTTAATTTTGACGAGATCTCTTGTCATCCTCATATAACGCCCTCTTCAATTCGCTTAAAATCCACCATAAAGAAGAGAGTTCTATCATCAACAAGATGTTGATTTGTATGCCTCGAATTTTGGCCGCCACTGTAGTTTTTTTAATTCTATTTTCTGTTTGTATTCCTCTATTTTATTTCTTTATTAATAGTGGGATTTTTTTTTAAATAGAATTACTGCGATAATATCTGTTTCCATTATTTAATGAATTTTGAGTTTTCCAAAATCTTTTTATATTTTTTATGTTTTGCTAAATATTTCAAAATTAAAAAGAAAAAATCCATATTATGTGTGTGCTATCTATGTTTTCCATTTACACACAACAATTCGCATTTTTATTTTTTCATATATCACATTCCAATACAATTTGAAATTTACTTAAAAACTAATTAAAATAATTATATAACAAAAATTGAATGAAATGTTCATTAAGTTTGTCACAATAACAATTTAATTCTATTTATGTTTCATTCATGTTTGTTCTCTACTTATGATCTGTTTATCACTAGAATCATTCTTTTTTCCTTTTTGAGTGTCAGCTTGGTGAACCATGATGCAAACTCCAAAAAAAACAAACCAAATTCGTTAACAAAGATAAACGTTAATATAATCAAATAAAAATGATTAGAGAAAAATTATTGAAAAAATTTATATAAACATGCATGTAATTTCAATTTTTAATTCAATTACAATCATTAAGAATCGATATGATTGAATTAAGAGTTGAAATTAGAGTTGTGTACGAGGTGTCAGTTTGTTCGTTTTAATTTTGGGTCTTTTCGCGGCCTCGGGCTTCGTGTAGCAAAGGCTATACAAAGGTTAGTGATTTTTTTTGTTTGTTTTTGTTTTTCTTAGATGTTTTACGTGGGTGGGCACAAATAAATTAAATAATTTCCAATTTCTTGTTTACATTTTGATTTGTTAAAAATTGTTAAAATTTTAATTATTTAATTTGTTTTGGTCTCCGATTTGTAATATTTGCTAGTTTGGGCATATTTTTCTGTATTGTTATTATTATGTGATAATAACAATGGCATTTTTTGCTTCGAAGCTGGTATTGATTATTATTATTATTATTATTACTACCATATTTTCAATTATATAAAAATAGAGGCTTATTATGGAAATGTGGAATGCGTTATTAGCCGGCTTCTTTTTCTATAGCTGTCGTATCCTAAATCCTTTATCCTTATTATACATAAAACCCATCGCTCATCTCATTTTGTATGGGAGTGATTGAAGAATTTTTCCATTTGAATTTTAATGATTTATTTTCTGAAATATATTTGTTTTATATAATCGGAAAAAAAAACAAACAAACAACAATACAACAGAATACTGTTGCACTTGGATATCTCTGCTGAATTTTAAACAAAATGTTTTATTCAATTATTTGTAATAAGTCCTATAAATATCAGCCCTATAAAATTTTCCTTGCGACAGCCTCGACTGCATCACCACAAGATGATGATGATTCATTGGATACGGATGGTTTCCGTGAAGAACAATGCTTATTAGAAACACCAACACCTAGTGAAGAACCATTAAGTGAAGATCACCACTATTTAACAATACGTACAGATATTGATTTAGAAGAAGTAACACCCTATGAAGATATTGATGAATATTATCGACATCAATTACAATTATTTGCTGGTCAAAGAAAACGTTTAGCATCAACGGAAGATTTCGATACAACCGATATTCCACAAAAATCCATTGACAATAGTTACACAATTAGTAAAGAAGACTTAATACGGCCTGATGTGCTGCAAATCAAAAAACCATTAAGCTCACCTGAAGAGAAAGGTGTGAAAGATTCCCAACATCCAGAAGATTGGGAAAGAAAAGAACGTAGAACCGTTGAACGATTACATGGTGGTGGAGGTAAGGATAAATCAAAATCAACAGAAGAACAATTTGTAATTAAAACTTCACCTATTAAAAAAGTATCTATTGCGTATTCACAAGTAAATGAATCGACAAAAACGCGTGAAATTAATGGGAAATCTGATGATAGTTATTCAGAATCATCAAATCTTGTTGATAAAGGTACATCACCATTAACACGAAAAGACTTAGCTCCTACACCTGATTCAATCCAACATTCACCAACATTACCTAAAACTTATCCTACTCCTACATTAGAATTAGTGATTGGTCGTAAAGAGGTAAGAACAAAAGAAGCATCAGCTACAGCTGAAAGTCGTTTAACTTTATATGGGACGAATGATGTTGAAATTTCAATCAAATCACAATCTCATATTTCTGTAACAACAAAACGACGTGATGAATCTGGTGTCGAGACTTCAGAGACTGTAGATGTTGGTGTTTCGAATGTAACCGAAAAACCAGCAAAAACAACAACAACAACAGAATATATAATTCCTCCATTAGACTCGGTTCAAAAGAAACGGGAAGAGACTGTATATTTCAGTGGTACTAAACAGGTGTATACTTATGATAATTTAAGTGATAAAGATGAATCACGTTGTGATTCGCCATTGACTGAAGATAGTTTATCTCATCATGTTACCGATACTGGTATATCGATAACACGTGGTACAACAACTGAAACTATTACAAGTCCAATTGCAAAACCACCTGATGTTCTTCACGGTCTTCAAACTACTGGTTTCGCGTCAGAAATTGGTGGTGATATAGAAGTTGAAGAATGTACAGATGCTGGTTTAAGTCCAATTCAAGCTGATGAAATTCTACCACCGGAAGAGTTTGAAGAAGAAGTACATTACACTGACACTGGTACTAGTCCCATAGAATTTCCAGAATTTGGAGCTTTATCTCAAGTTGATACATCTGAAGCGGGTACATTAACCGATCAAATTGATACAAAAGATGCTTCAAATAGTCCAATAAAACTAGAAGAATGTCCACCATCATTTTCAGATAAATTAAAAGATGAGGAAATTTTACAGAAACGAAGAGGTTCTGGTGATGTTAAAGCTAAAGTTAAAATATTAGAGAAAACAATAAAACCAACAGCATATATTGAATTATCACGTAAAAAAGAAATTCAAGATTCTGAAGATGAATTGAGTAGCATGAAAGAGGAGGAGTATCATGGTTCAACTGAAACTTTAGCACAAATTGATGATGAATATGATAAAATTGAATCGGTGACAGATGAAATCTATGAAGCGAAATTCAAACAGTCAACTACAAAACATGTAGGACGGAAAATTGCTGAATTACAAAAGATATTCTCAGTATCAACTGATACAGAAGATAGCCGTGAGGATGTAAAACGAGTAACAAAATCTATCAGAATTAAAGAAACTGAACAGGAGCCATTTATTGAAAATACAGATGAAGAAGCGTTACCTGATGCGATTGAATACAAATCTGTTAAGGACAAACGAACAATGTTTGAGGAATTAATTTCTAAATCACAAGAAGGTACACCAAAAAAGAGAAACTCAGATCTTACCAGCCAGAAAAGCTGTATACTGAAGCCGAATTATCCGAGTGTGCTAAAGAAATTGAAGATCAAATTTTAGTTGAAGAGCAACAAAAGAAGAAGCCGGAGAAAACTAAAGCTATGGAGGATTTGACTGATACCTTAGAAATGGAACCACGCACATGTCCTGTTGATGAACCGCCTTGTATCAAAACTGTGATAGAACATAAGACTCCATCACCTTCTTTACTTGAAGAGGAGATATTTTCAATAAAATTATCAACAGAACTGCAGACTGAAACTCCATCTAAGGTTGCTGAAGAAGTTTCAAAAATTTTTGATGATCAAACAAAAATTCTTGAAAGCATTACTGGCAAATCTATGGAAGTTGTGGAGGAACCATGTATTAAACTGAAAGTCAGCAAAATGACTCCACGATCCGATGAAACAACTCAGTCCACCGAAACAACTTCTACAACTGACATTATAACAGAAGCTATAGTGGCTAATGCAAAATTACTATCCACTATCGCTTTACCATCTACATTTATAGAATCGGAACGAAATAAACTAGAAGATGTTATTGCACAAGCTGTTGTGAAAGAAAAAATACCAAAAAGAGAAAACTTAGACCAACAAACTTCGAAAAAATTAATGCATTTAGAAGAAATTCAAATGAAAACAATTACCAATGAACAGCAGGTACAACAGCTGATGTCAGAAGTATTGGAAGTGACAAAACAAATTCGTGCAGAAGTTAGAGAACTAAAGCCCGACCTAACACCAACACCTGAGGGGCAGTTGATTACAATAGTTGGTTCTGATCCGCCTGATTTTGAAGGCCAAGAACAACCTAGAGAAATCAGATTTGACGCCATTTCTATCACAGAAAACATTAAAGTAAAATCTAAAGACCAAACCATTGAATCTGCGATAGAAGAAGTAGAATACAGATCTCAAGCATTGTTTTCCAAAGACGCTTTTGAATTATCGAAAGACCTTAGCAGATTACAAAAGAGAGAGTCAAGACACCTGCTTTACTAATACATGGGAAAGCTGACATCTCGCCTGTCGAACCTGTCAATATATCGAAGTCTCCTGCTAAAGACATTCCTTCACCGGCCGAAAAACCTATGTCACCGGTACATGCGAAAGCTGACATCTCGCCTGTCAAACCGGTCGAAATTTCAAAGTCTCCAGCTAAAGAGATATCATCACCAGAAGAAAAAGCGAAATCACCAGAAGTCGACAAGAAATCGCCAGTTGAGATAAAGGAAATTCCTAAAAGTTCCGTCAAAGACATTCCTTCCCCGGCCGCAAAACTTATTTCACCAGTACATGCGAAAGCTGACACCCCACCTGTCAAACCAGTCGAAATTTCAAAGTATCCAGCTAAAGAGATATCATCACCAGAAGAAAAAGCAAAATCACCAGAAGTCGACAAGAAATCGCCAGTTGAGATAAAGGAAATTCGTAAGAGTCTCGCCAAAGACATTGCTTTACCGGCCGAAAAACCAATCACTCTAACATTTGAGAAACCTGACATCTCGCCTGTCAAACCGGTCGAAATTTCAAAGTCTCCTGCTAAAGAGATATCATCACTAGAAGAAAAAGCGAAATCACCAGAAGCCGACAAGAAATCGCCAGTTGAGATAAAGGAAATTCCTAAGAGTCTCGCCAAAGACATTGCTTTACCGGTCGAAAAACCAATCACTCTAACATTTGAGAAACCTGACATCTCGCCTGTCAAACCGGTCGAAATTTCAAAGTCTCCTGCTAAAGAGATATCATCACCAGAAGAAAAAGCGAAATCGCCAAAAGACGACAAGAAATCGCCAGTTGAGATAAAGGAGATTCCTAAAAGTCCCGTCAAAGGCATTCCTTCACCGGCCGAAAAACTTATATCACCAGTACATGCGAAAGCTGACGTCTCGCCTGTCAAACCGGTCGAAATTTCAAAGTCTCCAGCTCAAGAGATATCATCACCAGAAGAAAAAGGGAAATCACCAGAAGTCGACAAGAAATCGCCAGTTGAGATAAAGGAAATTCCTGAAAGTCCCATCAAAGGCATTCCTTCACCGACCGAAAAACCTATATCACCGGTACATGCGAAAGCTGACATCTCGCCTGTCAAACCAGTCGAAATTTCAAAGCCTCCAGCTAAAGAGATATCATCACCAGAAGAAAAAGCGAAATCACCAGAAGTCGACAAGACATCGCCAGTTGAGATAAAGGAAATTCCTAAAAGTCCCGTCAAAGACATTCCTTCACCGGCCGAAAAACTCATATCACCAGTACATGCGAAAGCTGACATCTCGCCTGTCAAACCGGTGGAAATTTCAAAGTCTCCAGCTAAAGAGATATCATCACCAGAAGAAAAAGCGAAATCACCAGAAGTCGACAAGAAATCGCCAGTTGAGAGAAAGGAAATTCCTGAAAGTCTCGTCAAAGACATTCCTTCACCGGCCGAAAAACTTATTTCACCAGTACATGCGAAAGCTGACATCTCGCCTGTCAAACCAGTCGAAATTTCAAAGTCTCCAGCTAAAGAAATATCATCACCAGAAGAACAAGCGAAATCGCCAGAAGTCGATAAGAAATCGCCAGTTGAGATAAAGGAAACTCCTAAAAGTCCCGTCAAAGACATTCCTTCACCGACCAAAAAACTTATATCACCAGTACCTGCGAAAGCTGATATCTCGCCTGTCAAAGTGGTCGAAATTTCAAAGTCTCTAGCTAAAGAGATATCATCACCAGAAGAAAAAGCGAAATCACCAGAAGTCGACAAGAAACCGAAAGTTGAGATAAAGGAAATTCCTGAAAGTCCCATCAAAGGCATTCCTTCACCGACCGAAAAACCTATATCACCGGTACATGCGAAAGCTGACATCTCGCCTGTCAAACCAGTCGAAATTTCGAAGTTTCCAGCTAAAGAGATATCATCACCAGAAGAAAAAGCGAAATCGCCAGAAGACGACAAGAAATCGCCAGTTGAGATAAAGGAGATTCCTAAAAGTCCCGTCAAAGACATTCCTTCACCGGCCGAAAAACTTATATCACCAGTACATGCGAAAGCTGACGTCTCGCCTGTCAAACCGGTCGAAATTTCAAAGTCTCCAGCTAAAGAGATATCATCACCAGAAGTCGACAAGAAATCGCCAGTTGAGATAAAGGAAATTCCTGAAAGTCCCATCAAAGGCATTCCTTCACCGAACGAAAAACCTATATCACCGGTACATGCGAAAGCTGACATCTCGCCTGTCAAACCAGTCGAAATTTCAAAGTCTCCAGCTAAAGAGATATCATCACCAGAAGTCGACAAGAAATCGTCAGTTGAGATAAAGGAAATTCCTGATAGTCCCATCAAAGGCATTCCTTCACCGACCGAAAAACCTATATCACCGGTACATGCGAAAGCTGACATCTCGCCTGTCAAACCAGTCGCAATTTCAATGCCTCCAGCTAAAGAGATATCCTCACCAGAAGAAAAAGCGAAATCACCAGAATTCGACAAGAAATCGCCAGTTGAGATAAAGGAAATTCGTAAGAGTCTCGCCAAAGACATTGCTTTACCGGCCGAAAAACCAACCACTCTAACATTTGAGAAACCTGACATCTCGCCTGTCAAACCGGTCGAAATTTCAAAGTCTCCTGCTAAAGAGATATCATCACCAGAAGAAAAAGCGAAATCACCAGATGCCGACAAGAAATCGCCAGTTGAGATAAAGGAAATTCCTAAAAGTTCCGTCAAAGACATTCCTTCCCCGGCCGAAAAACTTATTTCACCAGTACATGCGAAAGCTGACATCTCGCCTGTCAAACCAGTCGAAATTTCGAAGTCTCCAGCTAAAGAGATATCATCACCAGAAGAAAAAGCGAAATCACCAGAAGTCGACAAGAAATCGCCAGTTGAGATAAAGGAAATTCCTAAGAGTCTCGCCAAAGACATTGCGTTACCGGTCGAAAAACCAATCACTCTAACATTTGAGAAAGCTGACATCTCGCCTGTCAAACCGGTCGAAATTTCAAAGTCTCCAGCTAAAGAGATATCATCACCAGAAGAACAAGCGAAATCGCCAGAAGTCGACAAGGAATCGCCAGTTGAGATAAAAGAAATTCCTAAAAGTCCCGTCAAAGACATTCCTTCACCGGCCGAAAAACTCATTTCACCAGTACATGCGAAAGCTGACATCTCGCCTGTCAAACCAGTCGAAATTTCAAAGTCTCCAGCTAAAGAGATATCATCACCAGAAGTCGACAAGAAATCGCCAGTTGAGATAAAGGAAATTCCTGAAAGTCCCGTCAAAGGCATTCCTTCACCGGCCGAAAAACTTATATCACCAATACATGCGATAGCTGACATCTCGCCTGTCAAACCGGTCGAAATTTCAAAGTCTCCAGCTAAAGAGATATCATCACCAGAAGTCGACAAGAAATCGCCAGTTGAGATAAAGGAAATTCCTGAAAGTCTCATCAAAGGCATTCCTTCACCGACCGAAAAACCTATATCACCGGTACATGCGAAAGCTGATATCTCGCCTGTCAAACCAGTCGAAATTTCAAAGCCTCCAGCTAAAGAGATATCATCACCAGACGAAAAAGCGAAATCACTAGAAGTCGACAAGAAATCGCCAGTTGAGATAAAGGAAATTCCTAAGAGTCTCGCCAAAGGCATTGCGTTACCGGTCGAAAAACCAATCACTCTAACATTTGAGAAAGCTGACATCTCGCCTGTCAAACCGGTCGAAATTTCAAAGTCTCCAGCTAAAGAGATATCATCACCAGAAGAACAAGCGAAATCGCCAGAAGTCGATAAGAAATCGCCAGTTGAGATAAAGGAAACTCCTAAAAGTCCCGTCAAAGACATTCCTTCACCGGCCGAAAAACTCATATCACCAGTACATGCGAAAGCTGACATCTCGCCTGTCAAACCGGTCGAAATTTCAAAGTCTCCAGCTAAAGAGATATCATCACCAGAAGTCGACAAGAAATCGTCAGTTGAGATAAAGGAAATTCCTGATAGTCCCATCAAAGGCATTCCTTCACCGACCGAAAAACCTATATCACCGGTACATGCGAAAGCTGACATCTCGCCTGTCAAACCAGTCGAAATTTCAATGCCTCCAGCTAAAGAGATATCCTCACCAGAAGAAAAAGCGAAATCACCAGAATTCGACAAGAAATCGCCAGTTGAGATAAAGGAAATTCGTAAGAGTCTCGCCAAAGACATTGCTTTACCGGCCGAAAAACCAACCACTCTAACATTTGAGAAACCTGACATCTCGCCTGTCAAACCGGTCGAAATTTCAAAGTCTCCTGCTAAAGAGATATCATCATCAGAAGAAAAAGCGAAATCACCAGAAGCCGACAAGAAATCGGCAGTTGAGATAAAGGATATTCCTAAAAGTCCCGTCAAAGACATTCCTTCCCCGGCCGAAAAACTTATTTCACCAGTACATGCGAAAGCTGACATCTCGCCTGTCAAACCAGTCGAAATTTCAATGCCTCCAGCTAAAGAGATATCATCACCAGAAGAAAAAGCGAAATCACCAGAAGTCGACAAGAAATCGCCAGTTGAGATAAAGGAAATTCCTAAAAGTCCTGTCAAAGACATTCCTTCCCCGGCCGAAAAACTTATTTCACCAGTACATGCGAAAGCTGATATCTCGCCTGTCAAAGTGGTCGAAATTTCAAAGTCTCCAGCTAAAGAGATATCATCACCAGAAGAAAAAGCGAAATCACCAGAAGTCGACAAGAAATCCCCAGTTGAGAGAAAGGAAATTCCTGAAAGTCCCGTCAAAGACATTCCTTCACCGGCCGAAAAACTTATATCACCAGTACCTGCGAAAGCTGATATCTCGCCTGTCAAAGTGGTCGAAATTTCAAAGTCTCCAGCTAAAGAGATATCATCACCAGAAGAAAAAGCGAAATCACCAGAAGTCGACAAGAAATCGCCAGTTGAGATAAAGGAAATTCCTGAAAGTCTCGTCAAAGGCATTCCTTCACCGGCCGAAAAACCAATCACTCCAACATTTGAGAAGGCTGACATCTCGCCTGTCAAACCGGTCGAAATTTCAAAGTCTCCTGCTAAAGAGATATCATCACCAGAAGAAAAAGCGAAATCACCAGAAGCCGACAAGAAATCGCCAGTTGAGATAAAGGAAATTCCTAAGAGTCTCGCCAAAGACATTGCTTTACCGGTCGAAAAACCAATCACTCTAACATTTGAGAAACCTGACATCTCGCCTGTCAAACCGGTCGAAATTTCAAAGTCTCCAGCTAAAGAGATATCATCACCAGAAGAAAAAGCGAAATCACCAGAAGTCGACAAGAAATCGCCAGTTGAGATAAAGGAAATTCCTAAAAGTTCCGTCAAAGACATTCCTTTCCCGGCCGCAAAACTTAATTCACCAGTACATGCGAAAGCTGACATCTCGCCTGTCAAACCAGTCGATATTTCAAAGTCTCCAGCTAAAGAGATATCATCACCAGAAGAAAAAGCGAAATCACCAGAAGTCGACAAGAAATCGCCAGTTGAGATAAAGGAAATTCCTAAAAGTCCCGTCAAAGACATTCCTTCACCGTCCGAAAAACTTATTTCACCAGTACATGCGAAAGCTGACATCTCGCCTGTCAAACCAGTCGAAATTTCAAAGTCTCCAGCTAAAGAGATATCATCACCAGAAGACAAAGCGAAATCACCAGAAGTCGACAAGAAATCGCCAGTTGAGATAAAGGAAATTCCTAAAAGTCTCCGTCAAAGACATTCCTTCACCGGCCGAAAAACTTATTTCACTCTAGTACATGCGAAAGCTGACATCTCGCCTGTCAAACCAGTCGAAATTTCAAAGTCTCCAGCTAAAGAGATATCATCACCAGAAGAAAAAGCGAAATCACCAGAAGCCGACAAGAAATCGCCAGTTGAGATAAAGGAAATTCCTAAGAGTCTCGCCAAAGACATTGCGTTACCGGTCGAAAAACCAATCACTCTAACATTTGAGAAAGCTGACATCTCGCCTGTCAAACCGGTCGAAATTTCAAAGTCTCCAGCTCAAGAGATATCATCACCAGAAGAAAAAGGGAAATCGCCAGAAGTCGACAAGGAATCGCCAGTTGAGATAAAGGAAATTCCTAAAAGTCCCGTCAAAGGCATTCCTTCACCGGCCGAAAAACCAATCACTCCAACATTTGAGAAGGCTGACATCTCGCCTGTCAAATCGGTCGAAATTTCAAAGTCTCCTGCTAAAGAGATATCATCACCAGAAGAAAAAGCGAAATCACCAGAAGCCGACAAGAAATCGCCAGTTGAGATAAAGGAAATTCCTAAGAGTCTCGCCAAAGACATTGCTTTACCGGTCGAAAAACCAATCACTCTAACATTTGAGAAACCTGACATCTCGCCTGTCAAACCGGTCGAAATTTCAAAGTCTCCAGCTAAAGAGATATCATCACCAGAAGAAAACGCGAAATCACCAGAAGCCGACAAGAAATCGCCAGTTGAGATAAAGGAAATTCCTAAGAGTCTCGCCAAAGACATTGCTTTACCGGTCGAAAAACCAATCACTCGTAACATTTGAGAAACCTGACATCTCGCCTGTCAAACCGGTCGAAATTTCAAAGTCTCCTGCTAAAGAGATATCATCACCAGAAGAAAAAGCGAAATCACCAGAAGCCGACAAGAAATCGCCAGTTGAGATAAAGGAAATTCCTAAGCGTCTCGCCAAAGACATTGCTTTACCGGTCGAAAAACCAATCACTCTAACATTTGAGAAACCTGACATCTCGCCTGTCAAACCGGTCGAAATTTCAAAGTCTCCAGCTAAAGAGATATCATCACCAGAAGAAAAAGCGAAATCACCAGAAGACCGACAAGAAATCGCCAGTTGAGATAAAGGAAATTCCTAAAAGTCCCGTCAAAGACATTCCTTCACCGGCCGAAAAACTCATTTCACCAGTACATGCGAAAGCTGACATCTCGCCTGTCAAACCAGTCGAAATTTCAAAGTCTCCAGCTAAAGAGATATCATCACCAGAAGACAAAGCGAAATCACCAGAAGTCGACAAGAAATCGCCAGTTGAGATAAAGGAAATTCCTAAAAGTTCCGTCAAAGACATTCCTTCACCGGCCGAAAAACTTATTTCACCAGTACATGCGAAAGCTGACATCTCGCCTGTCAAACCAGTCGAAATTTCAAAGTCTCCAGCTAAAGAGATATCATCACCAGAAGAAAAAGCGAAATCACCAGAAGCCGACAAGAAATCGCCAGTTGAGATAAAGGAAATTCCTAAGAGTCTCGCCAAAGACATTGCGTTACCGGTCGAAAAACCAATCACTCTAACATTTGAGAAACCTGACATCTCGCCTGTCAAACCGGTCGAAATTTCAAAGTCTCCAGCTCAAGAGATATCATCACCAGAAGACAAAGCGAAATCACCAGAAGTCGACAAGAAATCGCCAGTTGAGATAAAGGAAATTCCTAAAAGTTCCGTCAAAGACATTCCTTCACCGGCCGCAAAACTTATTTCACCAGTACATGCGAAAGCTGACATCTCGCCTGTCAAACCAGTCGAAATTTCAAAGTCTCCAGCTAAAGAGATATCATCACCAGAAGAAAAAGCGAAATCACCAGAAGTCGACAAGAAATCGCCAGTTGAGATAAAGGAAATTCCTAAGAGTCTCGCCAAAGACATTGCGTTACCGGTCGAAAAACCAATCACTCTAACATTTGAGAAAGCTGACATCTCGCCTGTCAAACCGGTCGAAATTTCAAAGTCTCCAGCTAAAGAGATATCATCACCAGAAGAAAAAGCGAAATCGCCAGAAGTCGACAAGAAATCGCCAGTTGAGATAAAGGAAATTCCTAAAAGTCCCGTCAAAGACATTCCTTCACCGGCCGAAAAACTCATTTCACCAGTACATGCGAAAGCTGACATCTCGCCTGTCAAACCAGTCGAAATTTCAAAGTCTCCAGCTAAAGAGATATCATCACCAGAAGAAAAAGCGAAATCACCAGAAGTCGACAAGAAATCGCCAGTTGAGATAAAGGAAATTCCTAAAAGTCCCGTCAAAGGCATTCCTTCACCGGCCGAAAAACCAATCACTCCAACATTTGAGAAGGCTGACATCTCGCCTGTCAAACCGGTCGAAATTTCAAAGTCTCCAGCTAAAGAGATATCATCACCAGAAGAAAAAGCGAAATCACCAGAAGCCGACAAGAAATCGCCAGTTGAGATAAAGGAAATTCCTAAGCGTCTCGCCAAAGACATTGCTTTACCGGTCGAAAAACCAATCACTCTAACATTTGAGAAACCTGACATCTCGCCTGTCAAACCGGTCGAAATTTCAAAGTCTCCAGCTAAAGAGATATCATCACCAGAAGAAAAAGCGAAATCACCAGAAGTCGACAAGAAATCGCCAGTTGAGATAAAGGAAATTCCTAAGAGTCTCGCCAAAGACATTGCTTTACCGGTCGAAAAACCAATCACTCTAACATTTGAGAAACCTGACATCTCGCCTGTCAAACCGGTCGAAATTTCAAAGTCTCCTGCTAAAGAGATATCATCACCAGTAGAAATAGCGAAATCACCAGAAGACCGACAAGAAATCGCCAGTTGAGATAAAGGAAATTCCTAAAAGTCCCGTCAAAGACATTCCTTCACCGGCCGAAAAACTTATTTCACCAGTACATGCGAAAGCTGACATCTCGCCTGTCAAACCAGTCGAAATTTCAAAGTCTCCAGCTAAAGAGATATCATCACCAGAAGACAAAGCGAAATCACCAGAAGTCGACAAGAAATCGCCAGTTGAGATAAAGGAAATTCCTAAAAGTCCCGTCAAAGACATTCCTTCACCGGCCGAAAAACTCATATCACCAGTACATGCGAAAGCTGACATCTCGCCTGTCAAACCGGTCGAAATTTCAAAGTCTCCAGCTAAAGAGATATCATCACCAGAAGACAAAGCGAAATCACCAGAAGTCGACAAGAAATCGCCAGTTGAGATAAAGGAAATTCCTGAAAGTTCCGTCAAAGACATTCCTTCACCGGCCGAAAAACTCATTTCACCAGTACATGCGAAAGCTGACATCTCGCCTGTCAAACCAGTCGAAATTTCAAAGTCTCCAGCTAAAGAGATATCATCACCAGAAGAAAAAGCGAAATCACCAGAAGTCGACAAGAAATCGCCAGTTGAGATAAAGGAAATTCCTAAAAGTCCCGTCAAAGGCATTCCTTCACCGGCCGAAAAACCAATCACTCCAACATTTGAGAAGGCTGACATCTCGCCTGTCAAACCGGTCGAAATTTCAAAGTCTCCTGCTAAAGAGATATCATCACCAGAAGAAAAAGCGAAATCACCAGAAGCCGACAAGAAATCGCCAGTTGAGATAAAGGAAATTCCTAAGAGTCTCGCCAAAGACATTGCTTTACCGGTCGAAAAACCAATCACTCTAACATTTGAGAAACCTGACATCTCGCCTGTCAAACCGGTCGAAATTTCAAAGTCTCCAGCTAAAGAGATATCATCACCAGAAGAAAAAGCGAAATCACCAGAAGTCGACAAGAAATCGCCAGTTGAGATAAAGGAAATTCCTAAGAGTCTCGCCAAAGACATTGCTTTACCGGTCGAAAAACCAATCACTCTAACATTTGAGAAACCTGACATCTCGCCTGTCAAACCGGTCGAAATTTCAAAGTCTCCTGCTAAAGAGATATCATCACCAGAAGAAATAGCGAAATCACCAGAAGACCGATAAGAAATCGCCAGTTGAGATAAAGGAAATTCCTAAAAGTCCCGTCAAAGACATTCCTTCACCGGCCGAAACACTCATTTCACCAGTACATGCGAAAGCTGACATCTCGCCTGTCAAACCAGTCGAAATTTCAAAGTCTCCAGCTAAAGAGATATCATCACCAGAAGACAAAGCGAAATCACCAGAAGTCGACAAGAAATCGCCAGTTGAGATAAAGGAAATTCCTAAAAGTTCCGTCAAAGACATTCCTTCACCGGCCGCAAAACTTATTTCACCAGTACATGCGAAAGCTGACATCTCGCCTGTCAAACCAGTCGAAATTTCAAAGTCTCCAGCTAAAGAGATATCATCACCAGAAGAAAAAGCGAAATCACCAGAAGCCGACAAGAAATCGCCAGTTGAGATAAAGGAAATTCCTAAGAGTCTCGCCAAAGACATTGCGTTACCGGTCGAAAAACCAATCACTCTAACATTTGAGAAAGCTGACATCTCGCCTGTCAAACCGGTCGAAATTTCAAAGTCTCCAGCTCAAGAGATATCATCACCAGAAGAAAAAGGGAAATCGCCAGAAGTCGACAAGGAATCGCCAGTTGAGATAAAGGAAATTCCTAAAAGTCCCGTCAAAGGCATTCCTTCACCGGCCGAAAAACCAATCACTCCAACATTTGAGAAGGCTGACATCTCGCCTGTCAAATCGGTCGAAATTTCAAAGTCTCCTGCTAAAGAGATATCATCACCAGAAGAAAAAGCGAAATCACCAGAAGCCGACAAGAAATCGCCAGTTGAGATAAAGGAAATTCCTAAGAGTCTCGCCAAAGACATTGCTTTACCGGTCGAAAAACCAATCACTCTAACATTTGAGAAACCTGACATCTCGCCTGTCAAACCGGTCGAAATTTCAAAGTCTCCTGCTAAAGAGATATCATCACCAGAAGAAAAAGCGAAATCACCAGAAGCCGACAAGAAATCGCCAGTTGAGATAAAGGAAATTCCTAAAAGTCCCGTCAAAGACATTCCTTCACCGGCCGAAAAACTCATATCACCAGTACATGCGAAAGCTGACATCTCGCCTGTCAAACCGGTCGAAATTTCAAAGTCTCCAGCTAAAGAGATATCATCACCAGAAGACAAAGCGAAATCACCAGAAGTCGACAAGAAATCGCCAGTTGAGATAAAGGAAATTCCTAAGAGTCTCGCCAAAGACATTGCTTTACCGGTCGAAAAACCAATCACTCTAACATTTGAGAAACCTGACATCTCGCCTGTCAAACCGGTCGAAATTTCAAAGTCTCCAGCTAAAGAGATATCATCACCAGAAGAAAAAGCGAAATCACCAGAAGCCGACAAGAAATCGCCAGTTGAGATAAAGGAAATTCCTAAGAGTCTCGCCAAAGACATTGCTTTACCGGTCGAAAAACCAATCACTCTAACATTTGAGAAACCTGACATCTCGCCTGTCAAACCGGTCGAAATTTCAAAGTCTCCTGCTAAAGAGATATCATCACCAGAAGAAAAAGCGAAATCACCAGAAGCCGACAAGAAATCGCCAGTTGAGATAAAGGAAATTCCTAAAAGTCCCGTCAAAGACATTCCTTCACCGGCCGAAAAACTCATATCACCAGTACATGCGAAAGCTGACATCTCGCCTGTCAAACCGGTCGAAATTTCAAAGTCTCCAGCTAAAGAGATATCATCACCAGAAGACAAAGCGAAATCACCAGAAGTCGACAAGAAATCGCCAGTTGAGATAAAGGAAATTCCTAAGAGTCTCGCCAAAGACATTGCTTTACCGGTCGAAAAACCAATCACTCTAACATTTGAGAAACCTGACATCTCGCCTGTCAAACCGGTCGAAATTTCAAAGTCTCCAGCTAAAGAGATATCATCACCAGAAGAAAAAGCGAAATCACCAGAAGCCGACAAGAAATCGCCAGTTGAGATAAAGGAAATTCCTAAGAGTCTCGCCAAAGACATTGCTTTACCGGTCGAAAAACCAATCACTCTAACATTTGAGAAACCTGACATCTCGCCTGTCAAACCGGTCGAAATTTCAAAGTCTCCAGCTAAAGAGATATCATCACCTGAAGAAAAAGCGAAATCACCAGAAGCCGACAAGAAATCGCCAGTTGAGATAAAGGAAATTCCTAAGAGTCTCGCCAAAGACATTGCTTTACCGGTCGAAAAACCAATCACTCTAACATTTGAGAAAGCTGACATCTCGCCTGTCAAACCGGTCGAAATTTCAAAGTCTCCTGCTAAAGAGATATCATCACCAGAAGAAAAAGCGAAATCACCAGAAGCCGACAAGAAATCGCCAGTTGAGATAAAGGAAATTCCTAAAAGTCCCGTCAAAGACATTCCTTCACCGGCCGAAAAACTCATATCACCAGTACATGCGAAAGCTGACATCTCGCCTGTCAAACCGGTCGAAATTTCAAAGTCTCCAGCTAAAGAGATATCATCACCAGAAGACAAAGCGAAATCACCAGAAGTCGACAAGAAATCGCCAGTTGAGATAAAGGAAATTCCGAAGAGTCTCGCCAAAGACATTGCTTTACCGGTCGAAAAACCAATCACTCTAACATTTGAGAAACCTGACATCTCGCCTGTCAAACCGGTCGAAATTTCAAAGTCTCCAGCTAAAGAGATATCATCACCAGAAGAAAAAGCGAAATCACCAGAAGCCGACAAGAAATCGCCAGTTGAGATAAAGGAAATTCCTAAGAGTCTCGCCAAAGACATGGCTTTACCGGTCGAAAAACCAATCACTCTAACATTTGAGAAACCTGACATCTCGCCTGTCAAACCGGTCGAAATTTCAAAGTCTCCTGCTAAAGAGATATCATCACCAGAAGAAAAAGCGAAATCACCAGAAGCCGACAAGAAATCGCCAGTTGAGATAAAGGAAATTCCTAAAAGTCCCGTCAAAGGCTTTCCTTCACCGGCCGAAAAACCAATCACTCCAACATTTGAGAAAGCTGACATCTCGCCTGTCAAACCGGTCGAAATTTCAAAGTCTCCAGCTAAAGAGATATCATCACCAGAAGAAAAAGCGAAATCACCAGAAGTCGACAAGAAATCGCCAGTTGAGATAAAGGAAATTCCTAAGAGTCTCGCCAAAGACATTGCTTTACCGGTCGAAAAACCAATCACGCTAACATTTGAGAAAACTGACATCTCGCCTGTCAAACCGGTCGAAATTTCAAAGTCTCCAGCTAAAGAGATATCATCACCAGAAGAAAAAGCGAAATCACCAGAAGTCGACAAGAAATCGCCAGTTGAGATAAAGGAAATTCCTAAAAGTCCCGTCAAAGACATTCCTTCCCCGGCCGAAAAACTTATTTCACCAGTACATGCGAAAGCTGACATCTCGCCTGTCAAACCAGTCGAAATTTCGAAGTCTCCAGCTAAAGAGATATCATCACCAGAAGAAAAAGCGAAATCACCAGAAGTCGACAAGAAATCGCCAGTTGAGAGAAAGGAAATTCCTGAAAGTCTCGTCAAAGGCATTCCTTCACCGACCGAAAAACTTATATCACCAGTACCTGCGAATGCTGATATCTCGCCTGTCAAAGTGGTCGAAATTTCAAAGTCTCTAGCTAAAGAGATATCATCACCAGAAGAAAAAGCGAAATCACCAGAAGTCGACAAGAAATCGCCAGTTGAGAGAAAGGAAATTCCTGAAAGTCTCGTCAAAGGCATTCCTTCACCGGCCGAAAAACTTATATCACCAGTACATGCGAAAGCTGACATCTCGCCTGTCAAACCAGTCGAAATTTCAAAGTCTCCAGCTAAAGAGATATCATCACCAGAAGAAAAAGCGAAATCGCCAGAAGTCGACAAGAAATCGCCAGTTGAGATAAAGGATATTCCTAAAAGTCCCGTCAAAGACATTCCTTCACTGGCCGAAAAACGTATATCACCAGTACATGCGAAAGCTGACATCTCGCCTGTCAAACCGGTCGAAATTTCAAAGTCTCCAGCTAAAGAGATATCATCACCAGAAGAAAAAGCGAAATCACCAGAAGTCGACAAGAAATCGCCAGTAGAGATAAAGGAAATTCCTAAAAGTTCCGTCAAAGACATTCCTTCACCGGCCGAAAAACTCATATCACCAGTACATGCGAAAGCTGACATCTCGCCTGTCAAACCGGTCGAAATTTCAAAGTCTCCAGCTAAAGAGATATCATCACCAGAAGACAAAGCGAAATCACCAGAAGTCGACAAAAGATCGCCAGTTGAGATAAAGGAAATTCCTAAAAGTCCCGTCAAAGACATTCCTTCACCGTCCGAAAAACTTATTTCACCAGTACATGCGAAAGCTGACACCTCACCTGTCAAACCAGTCGAAATTTCAAAGCCTCCAGCTAAAGAGATGTCACCACCAGAAGAAAAAGCGAAATCACCAGAAGCCGACAAGAAACCGAAAGTTGAGATAAAGGAAATTCCTGAAAAGTCCCGTCAAAGACATTCCTTCACCGGCCGAAAAACTTATTTCACCAGTACATGCGAAAACTGATATCTCGCCTGTCACACCGGTCGAAATTTCAAAGCCACCAGCTAAAGAGATATCATCACCAGACGAAAAAGCGAAATCACCAGAAGTCGACAAGAAATCGCCAGTTGAGATAAAGGAAATTCCTAAAAGTCCCGTCAAAGACATTCCTTCACCGGCCGAAAAACTCATATCACCAGTACATGCGAAAGCTGACATCTCGCCTGTCAAACCGGTCGAAATTTCAAAGTCTCCAGCTAAAGAGATATCATCACCAGAAGACAAAGCGAAATCGCCAGAAGTCGACAAGAAATCGCCAGTTGAGATAAAGGAAATTCCTAAAAGTCCCGTCAAAGACATTCCTTCACCGGCCGAAAAACGTATATCACCAGTACATGCGAAAGCTGACATCTCGCCTGTCAAACCGGTCGAAATTTCAAAGTCTCCAGCTAAAGAGATATCTTCACCAGAAGAAAAAGCGAAATCACCAGAAGTCGACAAGAAATCGCCAGTTGAGATAAAGGAAATTCCTAAGAGTCTCGCCAAAGACATTGCTTTACCGGTCGAAAAACCAATCACTCTAACATTTGAGAAAGCTGACATCTCGCCTGCCAAACCGGTCGAAATTTCAAAGTCTCCTGCTAAAGAGATATCATCACCAGAAGAAAAAGCGAAATCACCAGAAGTCGACAAGAAATCGCCAGATGAGATAAAGGAAATTCCTAAAAGTCCCGTCAAAGACATTCCTTCACCGGCCGAAAAACCAATCACTCCAACATTTGAGAAAGCTGACATCTCGCCTGTCAAACCGGTCGAAATTTCAAAGTCTCCAGCTAAAGAGATATCATCACCAGATGAACAAGCGAAATCGCCAGAAGTCGATAAGAAATCGCCAGTTGAGATAAAGGAAACTCCTAAGAGTCTCGCCAAAGACATTGCGTTACCGGTCGAAAAACCAATCATTCTAACATTTGAGAAAGCTGACATCTCGCCTGTCAAACCGGTCGAAATTTCAAAGTCTCCAGCTAAAGAGATATCATCACCAGAAGAAAAAGCGAAATCACCAGAAGTCGACAAGAAATCGCCAGTTGAGATAAAGGAAATTCCTAAAAGTTCCGTCAAAGACATTCCTTCCCCGGCCGCAAAACTTATTTCACCAGTACATGCGAAAGCTGACATCTCGCCTGTCAAACCGGTCGAAATTTCAAAGTCTCCAGCTAAAGAGATATCATCACCAGAAGAAAAAGCGAAATCACCAGAAGTCGACAAGAAATCGCCAGTTGAGATAAAGGAAATTCCTAAAAGTTCCGTCAAAGACATTCCTTCACCGGCCGAAAAACTCATATCACCAGTACATGCGAAAGCTGACATCTCGCCTGTCAAACCGGTCGAAATTTCAAAGTCTCCAGCTAAAGAGATATCATCACCAGAAGACAAAGCGAAATCGCCAGAAGTCGACAAGAAATCGCCAGTTGAGATAAAGGAAATTCCTGAAAAGTCCCGTCAAAGACATTCCTTCACCGGCCGAAAAACGTATATCACCAGTACATGCGAAAGCTGACATCTCGCCTGTCAAACCGGTCGAAATTTCAAAGTCTCCAGCTAAAGAGATATCTTCACCAGAAGAAAAAGCGAAATCACCAGAAGTCGACAAGAAATCGCCAGTTGAGATAAAGGAAATTCCTAAAAGTTCCGTCAAAGACATTCCTTCCCCGGCCGCAAAACTTATTTCACCAGTACATGCGAAAGCTGACATCTCGCCTGTCAATCCAGTCGAAATTTCAAAGTCTCCAGCTAAAGAGATATCATCACCAGAAGAAAAGTCAAAATCACTAGAAGTCGACAAGAAATCGCCAGTTGAGATAAAGGAAATTCCTAAGAGTCTCGCCAAAGACATTGCGTTACCGGTCGAAAAACCAATCACTCTAACATTTGAGAAAGCTGACATCTCGCCTGTCAAACCGGTCGAAATTTCAAAGTCTCCTGCTAAAGAGATATCATCACCAGAAGAAAAAGCGAAAACGCCAGAAGTCGACAAGAAATCGCCAGATGAGATAAAGGAAATTCCTAAAAGTCCCGTCAAAGACATTCCTTCACCGGCCGAAAAACTCATATCACCAGTACATGCGAAAGCTGACATCTCGCCTGTCAAACCGGTCGAAATTTCAAAGTCTCCAGCTAAAGAGATATCATCACCAGAATACAAAGCGAAATCACCAGAAGTCGACAAGAAATCGCCAGTTGAGATAAAGGAAATTCCTAAGAGTCTCGCCAAAGACATTGCTTTACCGGTCGAAAAACCATTCACTCTAACATTTAAGAAAGCTGACATCTCGCCTGTCAAACCGGTCGAAATTTCAAAGTCTCCAACTAAAGAGATATCATCACCAGAAGAAAAAGCGAAATCACCAGAAGTCGACAAGAAATCGCCAGTTGAGATAAAGGAAATTCCTAAGAGTCTCGCCAAAGACATTGCTTTACCGGTCGAAAAACCAATCACTCTAACATTTGAGAAAGCTGACATCTCGCCTGTCAAACCGGTCGAAATTTCAAAGTCTCCAGCTATAGAGATATCATCACCAGAAGAAAAAGCGAAATCACCAGAAGTCGACAAGAAATCGCCAGTTGAGATAAAGGAAGTTCCTAAAAGTCCCGTCAAAGACATACCTTCACCGACCGAAAAACTTATATCACCAGTACCAGCGAAAGCTGACATCTGGCCTGTCAAACTGGTCGAAATTTCAAAGTTTCCAGCTAAAGAGATATCATCACCAGAAGAAAAGTCGAAATCACCAGAAGTCGACAAGAAATCGCCAGATGAGATAAAGGAAATTCCTAAAAGTCCCGTCAAAGACATTCCTTCACCGTCCGAAAAACCAATCACTCCAACATTTGAGAAAGCTGACATCTCGCCTGTCAAACCGGTCGAAATTTCAAAGTCTCCAGCTAAAGAGATGTCATCACCAGAAGAAAAAGCGAAATCGCCAGAAGTCGACAAGAAATCGCCAGTTGAGATAAAGGAAATTCCTAAAAGTCCCGTCAAAGACATTCCTTCACCGGCCGGAAAACTTATATCACCAGTACATGGGAAAGCTGACATCTCGCCTGTCAAATCTGTCGAAATTTCAAAGTCTCCAGCTAAAGAGAAATCATCACCAGAAGAAAAAGCGAAATCACCAGAAGTCGACAAGAGATCGCCAGTTGAGATAAAGGAAATTCCTAAGAGTCTCGTCAAAGACATTCCTTCACTGGCCGAAAAACGTATATCACCAGTACATGCGAAAGCTGACATCTCGCCTGTCAAACCGGTCGAAATTTCAAAGTCTCCAGCTAAAGAGATATCATCACCAGAAGAAAAAGCGAAATCACCAGAAGTCGACAAGAAATCGCCAGTAGAGATAAAGGAAATTCCTAAAAGTTCCGTCAAAGACATTCCTTCACCGGCCGAAAAACTCATATCACCAGTACATGCGAAAGCTGACATCTCGCCTGTCAAACCGGTCGAAATTTCAAAGTCTCCAGCTAAAGAGATATCATCACCAGAAGACAAAGCGAAATCACCAGAAGTCGACAAAAGATCGCCAGTTGAGATAAAGGAAATTCCTAAAAGTCCCGTCAAAGACATTCCTTCACCGTCCGAAAAACTTATTTCACCAGTACATGCGAAAGCTGACACCTCACCTGTCAAACCAGTCGAAATTTCAAAGCCTCCAGCTAAAGAGATGTCACCACCAGAAGAAAAAGCGAAATCACCAGAAGCCGACAAGAAACCGAAAGTTGAGATAAAGGAAATTCCTAAAAGTCCCGTCAAAGACATTCCTTCACCGGCCGAAAAACTTATTTCACCAGTACATGCGAAAACTGATATCTCGCCTGTCACACCGGTCGAAATTTCAAAGCCACCAGCTAAAGAGATATCATCACCAGACGAAAAAGCGAAATCACCAGAAGTCGACAAGAAATCGCCAGTTGAGATAAAGGAAATTCCTAAAAGTCCCGTCAAAGACATTCCTTCACCGGCCGAAAAACTCATATCACCAGTACATGCGAAAGCTGACATCTCGCCTGTCAAACCGGTCGAAATTTCAAAGTCTCCAGCTAAAGAGATATCATCACCAGAAGACAAAGCGAAATCGCCAGAAGTCGACAAGAAATCGCCAGTTGAGATAAAGGAAATTCCTAAAAGTCCCGTCAAAGACATTCCTTCACCGGCCGAAAAACGTATATCACCAGTACATGCGAAAGCTGACATCTCGCCTGTCAAACCGGTCGAAATTTCAAAGTCTCCAGCTAAAGAGATATCTTCACCAGAAGAAAAAGCGAAATCACCAGAAGTCGACAAGAAATCGCCAGTTGAGATAAAGGAAATTCCTAAGAGTCTCGCCAAAGACATTGCTTTACCGGTCGAAAAACCAATCACTCTAACATTTGAGAAAGCTGACATCTCGCCTGCCAAACCGGTCGAAATTTCAAAGTCTCCTGCTAAAGAGATATCATCACCAGAAGAAAAAGCGAAATCACCAGAAGTCGACAAGAAATCGCCAGATGAGATAAAGGAAATTCCTAAAAGTCCCGTCAAAGACATTCCTTCACCGGCCGAAAAACCAATCACTCCAACATTTGAGAAAGCTGACATCTCGCCTGTCAAACCGGTCGAAATTTCAAAGTCTCCAGCTAAAGAGATATCATCACCAGATGAACAAGCGAAATCGCCAGAAGTCGATAAGAAATCGCCAGTTGAGATAAAGGAAACTCCTAAGAGTCTCGCCAAAGACATTGCGTTACCGGTCGAAAAACCAATCATTCTAACATTTGAGAAAGCTGACATCTCGCCTGTCAAACCGGTCGAAATTTCAAAGTCTCCAGCTAAAGAGATATCATCACCAGAAGAAAAAGCGAAATCACCAGAAGTCGACAAGAAATCGCCAGTTGAGATAAAGGAAATTCCTAAAAGTTCCGTCAAAGACATTCCTTCACCGGCCGCAAAACTTATTTCACCAGTACATGCGAAAGCTGACATCTCGCCTGTCAAACCGGTCGAAATTTCAAAGTCTCCAGCTAAAGAGATATCATCACCAGAAGAAAAAGCGAAATCACCAGAAGTCGACAAGAAATCGCCAGTTGAGATAAAGGAAATTCCTAAAAGTTCCGTCAAAGACATTCCTTCACCGGCCGAAAAACTCATATCACCAGTACATGCGAAAGCTGACATCTCGCCTGTCAAACCGGTCGAAATTTCAAAGTCTCCAGCTAAAGAGATATCATCACCAGAAGACAAAGCGAAATCGCCAGAAGTCGACAAGAAATCGCCAGTTGAGATAAAGGAAATTCCTAAAAGTCCCGTCAAAGACATTCCTTCACCGGCCGAAAAACGTATATCACCAGTACATGCGAAAGCTGACATCTCGCCTGTCAAACCGGTCGAAATTTCAAAGTCTCCAGCTAAAGAGATATCTTCACCAGAAGAAAAAGCGAAATCACCAGAAGTCGACAAGAAATCGCCAGTTGAGATAAAGGAAATTCCTAAAAGTTCCGTCAAAGACATTCCTTCCCCGGCCGCAAAACTTATTTCACCAGTACATGCGAAAGCTGACATCTCGCCTGTCAATCCAGTCGAAATTTCAAAGTCTCCAGCTAAAGAGATATCATCACCAGAAGAAAAGTCAAAATCACTAGAAGTCGACAAGAAATCGCCAGTTGAGATAAAGGAAATTCCTAAGAGTCTCGCCAAAGACATTGCGTTACCGGTCGAAAAACCAATCACTCTAACATTTGAGAAAGCTGACATCTCGCCTGTCAAACCGGTCGAAATTTCAAAGTCTCCTGCTAAAGAGATATCATCACCAGAAGAAAAAGCGAAAACGCCAGAAGTCGACAAGAAATCGCCAGATGAGATAAAGGAAATTCCTAAAAGTCCCGTCAAAGACATTCCTTCACCGGCCGAAAAACTCATATCACCAGTACATGCGAAAGCTGACATCTCGCCTGTCAAACCGGTCGAAATTTCAAAGTCTCCAGCTAAAGAGATATCATCACCAGAATACAAAGCGAAATCACCAGAAGTCGACAAGAAATCGCCAGTTGAGATAAAGGAAATTCCTAAGAGTCTCGCCAAAGACATTGCTTTACCGGTCGAAAAACCATTCACTCTAACATTTAAGAAAGCTGACATCTCGCCTGTCAAACCGGTCGAAATTTCAAAGTCTCCAACTAAAGAGATATCATCACCAGAAGAAAAAGCGAAATCACCAGAAGTCGACAAGAAATCGCCAGTTGAGATAAAGGAAATTCCTAAGAGTCTCGCCAAAGACATTGCTTTACCGGTCGAAAAACCAATCACTCTAACATTTGAGAAAGCTGACATCTCGCCTGTCAAACCGGTCGAAATTTCAAAGTCTCCAGCTATAGAGATATCATCACCAGAAGAAAAAGCGAAATCACCAGAAGTCGACAAGAAATCGCCAGTTGAGATAAAGGAAGTTCCTAAAAGTCCCGTCAAAGACATACCTTCACCGACCGAAAAACTTATATCACCAGTACCAGCGAAAGCTGACATCTGGCCTGTCAAACTGGTCGAAATTTCAAAGTTTCCAGCTAAAGAGATATCATCACCAGAAGAAAAGTCGAAATCACCAGAAGTCGACAAGAAATCGCCAGATGAGATAAAGGAAATTCCTAAAAGTCCCGTCAAAGACATTCCTTCACCGTCCGAAAAACCAATCACTCCAACATTTGAGAAAGCTGACATCTCGCCTGTCAAACCGGTCGAAATTTCAAAGTCTCCAGCTAAAGAGATGTCATCACCAGAAGAAAAAGGGAAATCGCCAGAAGTCGACAAG
This sequence comes from Meloe dianella, assembly GCA_028455855.1. Taxonomy (NCBI): domain Eukaryota; kingdom Metazoa; phylum Arthropoda; class Insecta; order Coleoptera; family Meloidae; genus Meloe; species Meloe dianella. Next base: position 3,208,661 of record JAPTHL010000039.1, read on the forward strand.
AAATCGCCAGTTGAGATAAAGGAAATTCCTGAAAGTCCCGTCAAAGACATTCCTTCACCGGCCGGAAAACTTATATCACCAGTACATGGGAAAGCTGACATCTCGCCTGTCAAATCTGTCGAAATTTCAAAGTCTCCAGCTAAAGAGAAATCATCACCAGAAGAAAAAGCGAAATCACCAGAAGTCGACAAGAGATCGCCAGTTGAGATAAAGGAAATTCCTAAGAGTCTCGTCAAAGACATTGCTTTACCGGTCGAAAAACCAATCACTCTAACATTTGAGATAGCTGACATCTCGCCTGTCAAACCGGTCGAAATTTCAAAGTCTCCAGCTATAGAGATATCATCACCAGAAGAAAAAGCGAAATCACCAGAAGTCGACAAGAAATCGCCAGTTGAGATAAAGGAAATTCCTAAAAGTCCCGTCAAAGACATTCCTTCACCGGCCGAAAAACTCATATCACCAGTACATGCGAAAGCTGACATCTCGCCTGTCAAACCGGTCGAAATTTCAAAGTCTCCAGCTAAAGAGATATCATCACCAGAAGACAAAGCGAAATCACCAGAAGTCGACAAGAAATCGCCAGTTGAGAGAAAGGAAATTCCTGAAAGTCTCGTCAAAGACATTCCTTCACCGACCGAAAAACTTATATCACCAGTACCTGCGAAAGCTGACATCTCGCTTGTCAAACTGGTCGAAATTTCAAAGTTTCCAGCTAAAGAGATATCATCACCAGAAGAAAAGTCGAAATCACCAGAAGTCGACAAGAAATCGCCAGATGAGATAAAGGAAATTCCTAAAAGTCCCGTCAAAGACGTTCCTTCACCGTCCGAAAAACCAATCACTCCAACATTTGAGAAAGCTGACATCTCGCCTGTCAAACCGGTCGAAATTTCAAAGTCTCCAGCTAAAGAGATATCATCACCAGAAGAAAAAGCGAAATCGCCAGAAGTCGACAAGAAATCGCCAGTTGAGATAAAGGAAATTCCTAAGAGTCTCGCCAAAGACATTGCTTTACCGGTCGAAAAACCAATCACTCTAACATTTGAGAAAGCTGACATCTCGCCTGCCAAACCGGTCGAAATTTCAAAGTCTCCTGCTAAAGAGATATCATCACCAGAAGAAAAAGCGAAATCACCAGAAGTCGACAAGAAATCGCCAGATGAGATAAAGGAAATTCCTGAAAAGTCCCGTCAAAGACATTCCTTCACCGGCCGAAAAACCAATCACTCCAACATTTGAGAAAGCTGACATCTCGCCTGTCAAACCGGTCGAAATTTCAAAGTCTCCAGCTAAAGAGATATCATCACCAGAAGAAAAAGCGAAAACGCCAGAAGTCGACAAGAAATCGCCAGATGAGATAAAGGAAATTCCTAAAAGTCCCGTCAAAGACATTCCTTCACCTATCGAAAAACCAATCACTCCAACATTTGAGAAAGCTGACATCTCGGCTGTCAAACCGGTCGAAATTTCAAAGTCTCCTGCTAAAGAGATATCATCACCAGAAGAAAACGCGAAATCACCAGAAGTCGACAAGAAATCGCCAGATGAGATAAAGGAAATTCCTAAAAGTCCCGTCAAAGACATTCCTTCACCGGCCGAAAAACCAATCACTCCAACATTTGAGAAAGCTGACATCTCGCCTGTCAAACCGGTCGAAATTTCAAAGTCTCCAGCTAAAGAGATATCATCACCAGAAGAAAAAGCGAAAACGCCAGAAGTCGACAAGAAATCGCCAGATGAGATAAAGGAAATTCCTAAAAGTCCCGTCAAAGACATTCCTTCACCTATCGAAAAACCAATCACTCTAACATTTGAGAAAGCTGACATCTCGCCGGTCAAACCAGTCGAAATTTCAAAATCTCCAGCTAATGAGGTACCATCGACAGTAGGGAATGCGAAATCGACAATTGAAAAAGAAGAACGAAAAACTCCTGTCAAACACATTTCTACACCAGTTAGAGAATGTTTCTCTCAAGAGCAACCTGTGAATATTGAGAACTCTGCACAGATACCAGAAGAACGTTTAAGTTGTCTAGTCAGTGGAGGTCATTTGTTGGTGAGCGGATCTGTTGCTTCAGATGAAATCGATTCTTTAGGCCCTGCAGATGAACTACACGAACAAACGGGAATGCGTGAACGTCAAGACATTCATAGAATGAAATATTCTCCGAAAATAGATATAGACGTGTCTCACAAAATCACTGATCAAGAGTTACTCGAACGTCATCCGCATTATGGTGCTGACGATGTTGCCGATGATTTAGCCAGTCTATCCCCTTCGCCGGATCTCGCTTCGTATGAGAGATTTCATCGGAGTTCCATGAATAGAACAGAATCGAGTTTGTCGAGCTCGACGGGTCCTAAAGATGAATCTAGTGAAACTTCTACTAAACAAGAACTACAGCAGAAAGATGTTAGTGCAGCAGGTCTTCAAAAATCTGTGTTAATGTTCACTAACTGTTCTGTACAGAAAGATGATGTTCCATCGTCCTCTATATCTATAGAAAGCCACTCGGTACGATCTCCGCAACGATTAATTTCAATTGAAGATACCTCTTGTTCAGAAATTTACAGTGAGCCATCTAAAAAAAACGAGAGTATGTATTCTGAAGAAACTGATTCATCATCTAAAATAGATTCAATCTATGAACGTCATCCTACAATTGGGTCGTCAACAACTGACTCTAAAGTAGATAAATTAAAAGAACCAATAGTCACAATGAATGATGATGTTCTTGAAGTCACATTGTGTGGTTCTGATTGGCAACAATTGAGTAAATCACGCCAACAAAGTAGTAGTGATGTCGCTCGTACAGTAAAGAAGCGAACTAAGACAGTTAGTAGAAGCAGTCCAAAGAAATACACAAAAACTGAGACTGATGCCAGTTCTGAAGACGATAAAGTCGTAAGAAAAGTTAAACGTACTGGAACGATCTCACAAACATCTCGACTAACACGAACAACAAAGACAACACTAGAAACAACTTCTATTAGTAGAACAACAAGTAAATGTCATCAATCTAGTAAACCTAAAGCAGTAAAAACTCCACCAATTATAATCGGTGAAAGTCCAAAATCCACAAAACTGTATCTCAAAAAGAAAGATTACGTACCAATATCTCCAGTACATACTGTAAAGAAATATGAACATCGAGTACATGGTTATATGCAATCAACTCTCTCCCGTGATATGAAAATTGATAAACAAATTCGTGAGAAGCAAACAAAGGACAAGAAGGAAATGGATAAAATCAATGAAACGCTTAAAACAACTTCTAAGTCATATCCATATCAGAAAGAGAAAAAGCAGCAAGATGTACCCAGACATACTTATCGCAGAACGACAGTTACAGCAGAAAGAAAAGATGTTTCGTCCCGTGATGGCACTCCGGTTAAGAGTAATAAAATCGCTGAAGATGGAAAAGAAGTGATAAAATCCCAGAAAAAATCTAAATCACCAATTGTTGATAGTAATAAAATATCATCGAATATAGTAAAATCAAAAATACCATTATCAAAAAAAATTGACGATAATAAACCGAAGATTACAACAAATGAAATAACCAGTGTACGAGATGGAATAAGACCTACAGCATCACCAACAAAACTACGTCGTACCGTCATCATTGAATCTGATAACAAGAAAGAAATAATTTGCGATACAAGTGATAGTGAAAAATTCGTCCAATTCTCATCCGACCATATACGAAGTCAATCCGTCGTTCCAGCAACACAACAAGAAATTATTTCTAGTAAAGAAAGTAAAGGTTCCAGTCCCACATCATTGCCAGATAGTCCCATCCGTGTACGTTCAGCTAATGGTGGTACGAAATTATTAACATCTGAAGTATTCACAAGAACACAAAGTCATACAGGTTCGATTGAGGTAATTTACAAACAGCCCCATGAAAATTTAAGGAAATCTCTAGCAGCATTAAAAACAGAAAATGAATTATCTTTAATTGATACAACTGATTCAAGTTTATCAGAATCAGTTGCATTACCAAGTTCACCATCAGAACATGATTTCAATTCAGATCGTTATCGATCAATATCACCAATGTCACCGAAAAAACGACAATCCTTAGAATCAATCAGTGAAAATGACCATCGCATCTCTGATATTGTACCATGTACAGAAATTGTTGAAGAAGAATCATGTATATTACCAAGACAATTGGTTATGTCACAATATCAAGAGATGGCACAAGAAGAACATTTATCACCGATGATTAATGTGAATGTTGTCTCACCACCTAGACGGAAATATCAATTCAATTATGAAGAACAAGAAGCAGATGCCAAAGATGGAGCTACGTCAACAGGTACTGGGTCTTTTGTGTTGTCTGACACTAAAACGATGTCATACCACAGCATGGCTTATCGAATAGAAACACGTAAAGAGGTATCAATTCCTTTTAATTTAGTTGCTCCGAAAACCGTTTAGTTTTGCTTGCTGTACTATGCCCAAACTAGCTTTTTGTTTTTAAATCTATAACAATCTAAAACAATCAACACACAGAATATTGGATTAATCTTTAGAAATGATAAAAGTCAAGAATTCATTTCTATAATATGAATATAACCAGTCAAAATAAGCAATAGAAAGTAAACACATTTGTACCATCTGGTCGCCCGGCGCATCCACTATTTTCCAACGCCGGGCACTTTGATACATTTAGACAAATGTTTTCTATAAAAGATTTGATTATTACTACAAATCGGTTTAATCACTATTTTCGACTTGATTATAATTAAATTTATTCTTGTTATTTCAAACAAAATTCAAAACGATTATTATTTTTGAATATTAATCAATAATTCTGTGTGACAAAGGATATGGGGTAAGTATTGATTGGTAGATGATCTTTGAAATTTCAGCTAATTTGGTGATTGGGATATATGACGATAATGATTCTCCTCTTACCTACTATTATCCAAATAACATAAATTAAAATTTTATATTTTACCATTTAACAGGATTATCAAAAAGATTTACTCGACCACAGAGATTATCTATTTTACGAAAACTTAACAAAATCCGAAAGTTGTCTATCAATAATTTTAGAAGAAATTCACAATTGACAAAACAAAACCATAATGTCATCAAATACGAAAATACCTGAAATTTCCATCTCTTTAGAACCCAGTAATGATGATAATAATGAAACGATCGAAATAAATGATGATGCATTCACTGATATTGAAGAATTGATTGATGATCAATTGGTAAAAAGATCAAAATTAAAAATTAAAATACCAGATGACAATGATGATGATGGTTTAACTGATATTGAAGATTTCGAAGGATCAGATGTTGAATTAAATGATTATCATCAAAATGTCATTATAAATCATGACAAACCAATTTGTATTGATGATTTAGATTTTGAAAATTGTACATTTGAAGAATATTTAAAAACGGATCAAAAAGATTGTGGAAAAAACCAAAAAATTCAAGTACAATCATTAGAAATACCACAGGAATTCACTGATGAAACTGATAATGCTCTAACTGATTGTGAACAATTCTCAACTGATAGTGAATTAGAAGAAGTACCAGTGCCAGAAATTGTTGCAAATCTAGATGAATTACAAGAAAATTCTATCAGTATTTCTGATAATTATAAAGAAAAACTTCCTGTTGATAAATTCACTGAAAATCTCACAGATTGTGAAAGTATTATGGCAGAAAATAGTGGTAAGTTAAAAAAATCTAAATCAAGAAGACGACGCAATAAAAATTCTAATAAACAAGCTTATACAACAAAACGATCGTTATCAATACCGTTATCATCAACATGTATTGATGATTCTGAAGATGATCGTAATCATCTAGGTTTTACTTTATGTAAATCAGTTGTGAATTCTCCACAAGATGTTGCTACTGATGTTGAAGAGATAGAGGATGATCCAATTATAACAAAACCAAAGAAAAAACGATCAATATCGATTAATGAAAAACAACAACTATTAAACAGAAAAGAAATGAAAGATTCTGTTATAAAATCATCAAGTAGTGAAACTGAAGAGGAATCGTTCGATGGTTACATTGAAGAACGTAAAATCTCTGACATTAAACTACCATCACCTACAAGAGTTCTAATTTTATCACAAGAAAATCAATCATTAATACCAACAACAAAAATTCTACCACTCGATGAATATCAACTAGAAACGTTGAAAATTGATGAAAATTCCGGTAATCAAACCGATATTGAATGTTTCAAAGATAACGATGATACTGTTGATGTTGATAATGATAATTATGTTAGAGAATCAACACCTGAAATTGTCAGTTATGAAATAACATCAGTTAATTATGAAGATAATCGGAATCCAATTACTGATAATGAAGATTTATTAACTGAGGAGAAAAACAAAGATGAAGATTCATCCTCTGGTGAAACGCAGTATAAAACAGTTGGTGAACATTTAAGAATCGATGAAAATTCAATAAAAGTCAATGAAAACTTAAATGCGACACATACAGACACTGAAGATTTATTAGCTGAAGATGATGTATCAAATGAAATTGGCATAATGTACTTAAGAGGTGGTTCACATCTTGCTGATGATACTGGCGATGATCCGGAAATATTTCTTAATATTAGAGACGGATTGGTTTCTTTTGGTGTCTTAAAAGGTAACAATTTTGCTTGTTATTTACCCCAAAATATACAGATAAAACAAATGTAGAAATTTGGTAAGATTTACGGTAAGGCTAGTGTGCTTCATTCGCTTTTTATTGTTAATATTTAAAAAAATAAACATCAGTTAATTATTGAGCAATTGACTAATTTATTGATGGTTTCTTTATAGAATGGGATGTCGGTAAGAAACCAACAGGAGTTAAGCAGACGCCAGCAAAGACAACCGAAACCGAGCAACAAGGTAAGGTCTTTAATTTATAAAACGTTCGACCATTGATTATAGTGGTCGGTTAATTACAATTACACAGAAAAAAAAGATAATTAAATCTGTGTTCAATTAGTAATCACTAGACATGCAGGTATTCATTTGATTTAGATTAGGATCATTTCCATCAGCGCCAGCGTTTTATTTTCTAATTATCATTAATTTTTGTTTTTGTCACAATAACATCATTAATTTTAATTTACGTTTCATTTAATTAAAGCCAATAGATGCTTGTTGTGCACTAATAACGCACAGGAGATAGTTAAATCAAAGAAGAAAAAAAGAAATCACGCTAAATTTTTTCGTTAAAATTCAAAATTTAACAATGCCAAATATCAAGCTTATTATTCCAAGACAACAATTCTGAATTGTTTATTATTTATTTCATTTATTAAAATATAAATTATATTTTAATGGTAAAGCATGTGCATGTGCATGTGCAAATGCATCATTTATTGAATTAATATCAAAGCTGTTGCATGCGATGCTTGCATTTATTGACCAAAAAAAAAACATACAAAACAATCATGACGGGCTAAATTTATCATTCATGTTCATTCGATCATCCATAATCAAAAAAAAAATTAGGTTTTAATTTCATTTGATTTAAATTCCATTTAAACGAAGAAGAAATTGATGATATTCTTACTACAGTACGTGGTTAATGCGGTTCAATTTTCTGCTTGATTTTGATTTGTTTTTTGATTTTTGTTCCAACAGTTCAACCTAACAACTATGTTACTTATGAAAGTGTCCTGTTGAAATCGGATTGCAGTATGCCAACAAATCCTAATATTCCTCAAATAAATCGTCCCTATAATCCTACCAATTATAAACAGATCGATGATATGCTAGAAAAAATGTTGAATGATGTCGACAAACAAGAGAAATTATTTGAATTAGATTTAGATATTTTAGAAGCAGAAGGAAATTGTGTTAATACATTAGAATTACTACCGGATACAGATGCTTTAATTGAACTACCCCTAACGAAAACTGATCTATATTCGAATTATCATGAAATGCAAATTAGTGATAATCATCATGATTTGATTGATTTTGAAAACGAATTTCATATAAAAGAAGATTTAATTTTTGATAATAACAATATTCGTATAGCTTCAAATGAATCATTAGATGATGATTATGAATCTATCGAGTATAATCCATTAACTTGTGCTTATCAACGTTTAGATCATTATCAACCGAATCGTGATACATGGTTTGAAGGTACTTATCGTAATCTAAGTATAGTACCTGAAGAAGATGAGGATGATAATACGAGTTTATTGAGTGATTATTCGACGTGTTGTACAAAAAGTTTCTCATCGAATCATTCATCATTTTATAAAACTTTACCGTTACAAAATCAAGATGTTGATAATAGTTCAGATGATTCTAGTGATGATAGTGATGATGATGATGATGGTTCTGATTTAGAACAAGGTTATAATAAATTTGATAGTATTATAAAAGCTGAGGTGAAATTATTAGTAAGAACGACAGAACAAGGTAAAGAAGCAATAGAAATACGATCTGTACGTGAATTTATTGAAACACCAAAAATTAACGAATTTTCCGAAAATTCCAAATATCACACAATCACAAATCGTAAACGATTAAATCAATGTGAAAGTTGTGAAAATTTATTAATAGATACAGATTTAACAAATCGATCATTTACTTTACCACAATTATTAATAAAAACATCTGAAAATAAATCGAATTTAATTGACATGAAACCATTTGGTAGTCGACCAGAATTAATAGCAACACCATTAGAGAATTTCCCGTTAAATTATAATCCACAAACGGCAATTGAAGTGAAAAATGTTGATCTGTATGCAAATATACCGTTTCGTCCTGTTTATAGGGATACAAAACCTCATCAATATAGTTTGAAAGTCATATCCTCACCTCAAACGAATCCTTTCACAGAAACTATATCAGATCCTTTCAATGATAATGAAGAATTACCTGCGGCATATTGTGATTGGTTTGTTGCAGATACAGTGGGAGGTAAAGTTACAGTTAAAGAAAGTAATTCTATAACACCGGTTTTTCAATGAGAAAACTCATCCGCATGGGTTTTGTGTAGTTTTTCTTTTATTTTCTCATTTTTTTTTTTAATCTAAACAAAACTAAATTTTGCATTAATCCGGCTGTGGTAAGACTATTTGATTTTATTCTAGAGATTTTTTTTTAAAAATAGTAGTTAGGATAGCTTGTTGGGAATTGCATGTTTACAGGATTATCAACCACGATCGAATCTGTAAAGCAACAAACAAACGATTTATCAATTGTTAACGATAATTTAATAATCGATTTAGAAAAAGTACTCGATCAAACTAACGCTTTGATTAAGTCTGAGTCACAACCGGAACCGTACAATAATTCAACCGATCAATTATTGAAAAAAGATATAACCGATCGAAAAATGGACGATAATAAGTATAATATTAACGAAAAGAAAAAAGCGAAAAAGGGCTTTTTCGGTACAATTAAAACATTTGTTAAAGAATCATTTGAATCTGATTCCGAAACAGAGAAATCGCCGAAAAAAACGAAAAAAGAACAAAAAAAGAAGAAGAGTATAGATGAGAAGTTACCACCGAAAAAACCAAAACTACCAACTCCGCCATTAGAACCAAGTGATTTAGAATCAATACCATATGTGGAAGTATCATCACCTTCTGATATGCCACCACCTTATAAGCCCCCTGACATACCGTTAGCGATCGATACACAAATGCCCACAGTGCCCCCGACGTCGCCACCCACTACAATTACAGTATTAACTAAAAAAATTGAACAATCACCAAAGAAATCCCCACTGACCCCAGTAATGTCGCCTGTTGCTTCAACAGTATTAGATGAAAAACCAATAGAAGAGTCTCCAAAGAAAGCTACGAAATCAAAACGCCGCGATAAATCCCCTAAACAATCCAAAGTTCAGACTATTGTCGTCGAAGAAATAACCAAAAAAATTGATCCTCTAGTCTTAGAAACTGAAGAATTTTCAGTAGTTGTTGATCCAAACAAAAAAGAATCACCAAGAAAATCTATAGAAACTTTCACATTGAATATTGATGAATCTATAGGGCAAATTGAAAAAGAAATCTTAGAAAAATCCCCAATTCTATCTGAAGAGAAAATCGTTAAACCTACTATTGTGTTAGAATCACCAACAAAACATCCATTCATTACAGAAGATGTTTATGAAGACATAGAAGAACCTGTTGTGTCACATCCTCCTGATCACCTTTTCAATATTAGAGAGATGTCTACAAATTTCATCAGTAACGAAATTAATTTTACTGGATGGTCCGATGATCCTTATAATGTTAGAAAACCAGAACAAGCTCCTGAAATTGTTGAAGAAGAAATTATTGAGAAACACGACAAAGAGTTATCGAAAGAAAGTGTAAAACTTGAAGGCTTACCAAAAAGCAAAAAAGAAGATGCTAAAACGAAAGGTTTATTTGGCATGTTCAAAATACCTAAGAAACACAAAGATGAAACAGTTGCTCCGAAACTTTCTGATGCTACTTTTAAAGATATGACAGATACTAATCAGTTTTTGAGTACTGAAATTGACCATTATCATGATGTTAGACCCCAAGCTATGTCCCTGGAAAAAATTCCGCAAATCGTAGATAAGCCTGCTGAAAAAGCTCCAAAGATCAAATCAAGAGAATCTTCAGAAGAACGTGGTTTCCTTGGTTTGTTTAAGAAGCCTAAAAAAGATAGAGAAGTTGAAAAGGATGAAGAAAAACCTGTTGCTGAACAAGCTGTTGAGGTCAAAACAACTACCGAAACGCAAGTAACATCACCAAAATTGAAATCGAGAGAATCGTCAGAAGATCGCTCTGTTGGTTTTCTCGATAAATTCAAAAAACCCAAAAAAGATAAATTTTATGAAAAACAAGAAATTAAACCCTCTGAGACAGTTATTAAAGATATGACTGATACTAATCAATTCTTAAGCCAAGAAATTGAACATTATCATGATGTTAAACCAATTATAATAATTAGTGACCAAGAAAATCTTGCAGTGAATGAAGTCATAGAAGTAAAAATTGAAACAACACCAAAGAAGAAACCGAAGAAGATTAAATCTCGTGATCCGTCTGAGGAACGTGTTGGATTCTTTGATCGATTCAAAAAATCAAAGAAGGAAGCGCCTTCAGACGTATCACAAGAAACAAATGTCTCTGAAACTGTTCAAAAAGATATGATAGCTGCGAATGTGTTCATAGAACAAGAGGTACAACACTACCACGATGTGAAACCCATAATAAAAGACCCCACTAGTCATGACGAAACTGTAAGCAAGCAAATTGTAGGGATTGAAAAGAGTCTACCAAAAACACCAATGAAAGAGAAATCTGAAGAAAAATTAGAACAAAAAGAAGTTCCAAGAACAGATGTTGTAAGAATGCAAGTTGAAGCGACGCCAGAGGCAATAATGAGGCAAGTAAAGATAGACAAACAAGAACATGTCCACAAATCAAAACTTTCTGAACCTGTTCAAAAAGATATGATCGATACTAGACAATTCTTATCTCAAGAAACACAAAATTATCACGACGCGAAACCAGTTATATTGAAAGAAGAAATAATAGAGAAAGAAATCGATAAGACTAAATCCGAAGCGATTCCAGACATCAAATCTAAAATTAAGGCAGATGAGCCCACAGAGGAACGCGGAGGCTTTTTTGATTTCTTTAAAAAGTCCAAGAAAGAAAAAGTTGAACAATTTCGACAAATTTCTGAAGAAACACAGAAAAATATGGATAAGACTAATGATTTTCTACGGCAGGAAATCGAACGTTATCATGATGTGAAACCTGAAATTTTAAAATTTAAAGAAGAAATATCTAAAGAATTTATTCAAACTAAAACTGAAGAATTGCCACAAAAGAAACCAGAGAAAGTTAAATCACATGAATTGTCTGAAGAGCGTGGAGGCTTCTTTGATATTATCAAAAAACCCAAAAAGGATAAAATTGAGGAGCCTCAATTATCTGAAATATCAGAATCATTACAAAAAGATATAATTATTACTGATGATCTCTTGAAACAAGAAGTCGAGAATTATCACGATGTAAAACCTACAATACCACAGCTGGAAGCTAAAGAAGAGGTAGTCACTGAAAAAGTTATACAGGCGAAAACTGATAAAGCATCTGAAAAGAAACCAAAGAAAGTGAAATCACGAGAACCTTCAGAAGAGCGTAAAGGTTTCTTCGATATTTTCAAGAAGCCCAAAAAGGACAAAGATGAAGAGTCACAACCAATTAAGATATCAGAATTAGTGCAACAAGATATGGACGATACAAATGATTTCTTGAAACAAGAAATTGAACACTACCATGATGCAAAACCTGTGATATCACAAACTATAGATAAAGAAGAAGTTGTAATCAAAGAGAAAGTTATTACTATAACTGAGAAATCACCAGAAAAGAAACCAAAGAAAGTGAAATCACGAGAACCTTCCGAAGAGCGTAAAGGTTTCTTCGATATTTTCAAGAAGCCCAAAAAGGACAAAGATGAAGAGTCGCAACCAATTAAGATATCAGAATTAGTACAACAAGATATGGACGATACAAATGATTTCTTGAAACAAGAAATTGAACACTACCATGATGCAAAACCTGTGATATCACCAACTATAGATAAAGAAGAAGTTGTAATCAAAGAGAAAGTTGTTACTATAACTGAGAAATCACCAGAAAAGAAACCAAAGAAAGTGAAATCACGAGAACCTTCCGAAGAACGTAAAGGCATCTTTGATATTTTCAAGAAATCCAAAAAGGACAAAGATGAAGAGCCGAGAAAAATTAAATTATCAGAATTAGTACAACAAGATTTGGACAATACATCCGATTTCTTGAAACAAGAAATTGAACGCTACCATGATGTAAAACCTGTGATTTCTGAAACTAAAGATAAAGAAGAAGTAGTGATCAAAGAGACTATTGTTACTAAAACTGAGAAATCGCCAGAGAAGAAACCAAAGAAATTAAAATCACGAGAACCTTCTGAAGAACGTAAAGGTCTCTTTGATATTTTCAAAAGACCTAAAAAAGAGAAAGATGAAGAGCCCCAACCCATTGAAATATCAGAATTGACAAAGATAGATATGGAGAAAAGTAACGATTTTTTGAGGCAAGAAGTCGAGCGTTATCATGACGTAAGGCCTGTGATAACAGAAGCTAAAGTTGAGGAAGAAATACTAGTCAAAAACATTGATAATGTGAAAGCTGAAAAATCACCAGAAAAGAAACCAAAGAAAATAATATCACGTGAGCCATCTGAAGAACGTGGTGGTTTCTTTGATATTTTCAAAAAACCTAAAAAAGATAAACTTGAAGAGAAGCTTCCACAATCTGAAATATTAGAATCAGTACAAAAAGATATGGAGAACACTAACGACTTTCTGAAAAAGGAAACCGAGCATTATCACGATGTAAGACCTTTGATACCACAAACTGAAACTAAGGAAGAAATAGTCGGTACTAAAGTTATTGAGATGAAAACTGAAGGACCACCAGAAAAGAAACCAAAGAAAGTAAAATCACGAGAACCCTCTGAAGAACGTGGAGGTTTCTTTGATATTTTCAAAAAATCTAAAAAAGATAAAATCGAAGCACTTCCTCAAATTCGAGTCTCAGAACAAGTACAAAAAGACATGGATAATACTAACGACTTTTTGACACAAGAAATTGAAAAATATCATGATGTACAGCCTTTGAAACCACAAATTGTAGAACAGTCAATAATAAGAGAAGTAATTAAAACTAAAGCTGAAGAATCACCTGAAATGAAATCAGCAAAAACTACAGAAGAACGTGTAGGATTTTTCGATAAATTCAAGAAACCGAAAAAAAATAAATCAAGAGAAGATCGCAATATTTCAGAAACCACACAAAAAGAAATGCTTGATGCAAGCAGCTTTTTAGGTCAAGAAGTAGAACATTATCATGATGTAAAACCAATTACTAAAGAAGATATAATTGAAAAACAGATGATTAGTACAAAAACTGACGCAGCACCTGAAGTAAAACCTGGAAAGTTTAAACCAATAGCTACGACTGAGAGTGCCGAACTCATCAAAACATCTAAAAAACACGAAGTTGAAGAGTCTAAGCCACGAGAGTCAGAAAGTCTCCTGAAAGATATGACTGACGCAAAACAATTCTTGAGCCAAGAATTAGAAAACTATCACGATGTTCGACCTGTAATTGAAATTGTTGGAACTAAAATTGAAAAAACAGTTGAAAGTAAACCAACAGAAGTGAGATCACCTCACCTTCGTCCAGAAGATAAAGAGCAGGTAGCAGTTAAAATTGATACTGTTACAACCGAAACAGTTTCAGAAGATAGTTCTGTGAAGACTAAATCGAAAGATCCAGCAAAAGATCGTGGTGGATTTTTCGATATTTTCAAAAAATCTAAAGAAGATAAAACTGAAATTGTTAAAAAATCAGAAATTCCTGAACCTGTACTTAAAGATATGAGTGATACACACGAGTTTTTGAGCACTGAAATTCAACATTATCATGATGTTAAGCTACAGATTACAGAAAATGGTAAAGAAGAAACCATAACAAAGACTGAAGCTTCAGAAATTAAGAGTCAACCAATACCTGAAAAGAAAACAAAGAAACCAAAATCTCGTGAATCCTCCGTTGATCGTGGATTCTTTGACATCTTTAAGAAACAAAAGGACAAAAAAGAAGTTTCATTATCAGAAAGTGCATTGAAAGATTTCTGTGATACTACAGAATTTTTGAATGATGAAATAGAACATTATCATGATGCTAGACCTCAAACAGTAAAAGTTGAAAAGAAAGAAGAAACTATAATTGAGGCAAAAACAATTCCTGAAACAAAAGCGGAAAAGGCAAAACCTCGTGAGTCATCAGAAGAACGAATCCCTTTCTTTGGATTATTCAAAAAACCAAAGAAAGACAAAGACGAAATCGTGTCAACACCAATAATTTCTGATACTACATTAAGAGATATTCATGATACAAATCAATTTTTAAGTCAAGAAATTGAAAATTATTGTGATGTAAAGGACGAAATTCCAAAATTAGTTGAGGAACATACTATTGAAAAAACTATAGTTGATGATATTGCGGCTGTTCCAAGTGAAACGCAACAGGCTTCAGAAGAACGAAGTGGTATTTTTGGAATATTGAAAAAATCCAAAAAACCCAAAGATGATAAACAAGCACCTATTCAGCTTTCTGAAGTTGTTGTAAAAGCTATGGCAGATACAAATCAGTTTCTCAATACTGAAATCAAACATTATCATGACGTTAAATCTATAATACCTGAAGAACACGTTAAAGATAAAGTTGCGGAAATTGATACTCCTAGTAGTAAAAAGAAATTATTCAAAATTCGGTCAAGGGAATCCTCAGAAGAACGTGGTGGATTCCTTGGACTTTTCAAGAAAACACCAAAAGACGATAAAGTAAAAGATGAATCGGCTACTAAAGAACCTTTGAAGAAACAAGAAGTAATTGAACCCGAAAAGGTGTTAGAAAAAGTTGCATCTGTAGCTGGAGAGAAATATCTAAAATTAGAAACAGAAGTTAGAGAAGCGTCACAAAAAGTATTGCCAAAACTTGGTAATGTTACATTATCCGAACACGTTATCAAAGATATAACAGACACTAATCAATTTATGAGCCAAGAAATTGAAAATTATAATGATGTTAAATCTATAACTCCATCAGTTGAAGTTGTACAGAAAACTGAAACTAAAGAGCTTGCGCAAGATAAAAAACCATCAAGTGAAGATGAAAAAGCAGGATTCTTCGGTCTTTTCAGAAAGTCTAAGAAAGATGATGTTAAGCAGGAAGGTGACATCAAAAAAGCAATAGAAATAGACAATACAGAAATGGAGAAAAAAGTTGAAAGTCCTAAAAAATCTGGACTTTTATCGAAATTTAGAAGATCTAAAGGTCCTGGTGAATTTTCTCAAGAAGTTCTTCAGAACATGGTTGATACCAGGAATTTTATAAAAACTGAAATAGATAATTATGAACATGGAGAATATGTATCGAAATTACCACCACTTGAACAAGTTATTAGTGATCGAAGTGAGAAAGCTATTATTGTTCAGGATGTAGAAGCAAAATCATTACAATTCGATAATATTACTGATAGTAAAATTGTAACAGATCCAACTGAAACTGATGACTCACAGGCTACAAAAACTGAGAAAAAGATTAAACAAGATAAAGATAAGAGAGGGTTATTTGGTATATTTGGAAAGAAGAAATCTCAAGATGATGGTAATGAAATCAGAGAAGGATCTCCTAAGAAAACTAAAGAGAAACGTGTCAAAATATTTGACAAATCTAAAAAATCTGAAGATCTAGCTAAAGTTTCTGAAATAGGTCAAAAAATTGATGATACGCGACCTAGTATTGAAGAATCACGTGACGTTGTGCGAATAAGCAGAGACCTTGGTACTAAACTGAGCAAAGAAGTTTTAGAAACTCTTGATAAGAAATTGGAAGAATTAAAGAAACCTTATTCAAAGGAAGCATTGAAGGAAATGCATGATTGCCGAGACTTCCTTTTCATTGAAGTTGATAACTATGATGATGGCAAAATACAAGAAGTTACTGATATTGATAAAGACACTATTGAGCCCAGTTGCCACCAAACTGTAGGTAGTCGTACAGTGAAGAGTGTAGATAAAGCAGGAAAAGTCGTGGATGATGTTTTAACAACTCATGCCATTAAAGGTGAAAAATTACCAGTACAAATCAAAACTACATACGAACAGGAACTTGAAACGGCTGATGGAAAGAAAAAGAAAGCAAAGAAAGAATCTGGAGGATTTCTCACTAAAATTGGAGGTATATTCACAAGTTCAGCAAAAGAAATCCGGGATGAAGTAACAGATCAAAAGCAAAAAACTGTTGAAAAAGTTGAAGACTTAGAGAAAGCTACTTCAGAAATAGTCGACGAGATTTATAAAGAAACTGACAAAATCTCTACACGACTTGATAAATCTGTTGAAGACGCACAAGAGAAAACAGATGGTTTGAAACAGGTCGTTAGTGCGACCGTTGATCAGACTGTTGATTCTGCTAAAACGAAAGCTGATGAGGGAGCTACAGTAACAAAAAGAGTCGAAAAGCAAGTAAGCTTTTCTGTTAAGGAAACTATAAAACAATCTCAGGATTCCAAAGAAACAGTGTTTACAAAGATTGCAAAAGACGTAGAAGAGCTAGAAAAGGATATTAACTTGCAAATGGAAAGTTTACGAAGAACATCACGCGATTTAACAAAAGAAGCAGCTGAAGAAATTGCTAAGTTAAACGAAGAAGCAGTAAAAGATGTTGATAAAATCAAGGGAACTCGTGAAAAAGACATAATAGGTATCGCAGACAGCGCAGCTAGGAAAGTCGAAGAAACTAAAGAACAATTAACAGAAGGAGTAACAGAAATAGAAAAATTACAGACAGATTCTGGTAAAAAATTAGATGATATTAAGACAACTGATATTAAAACTGATTTAAAAGAAATTTATGAAAAAGCTACTGATAAATCTGTTGATATTTTAGCTACAGGATTCACTGAATTAGGAACAATTACGGACCACGGAAAGAAGTATGCAGAAAAATCAGTAGACGATCAAAAACAAAAATTGATGCAACAAGCTGAAGATAAAAAAGCAAAAATTGACAAAACAGTGGATGAAGTAAAAGACTCCGTGGGTGACAAAATAGAAAAAGTTGAGAAATCTGCCAAAAAGGCTAAGAAAGGTATCGGAGGATTCATTACTAAAGGTTTCAGTGATATTGGAGGTGTATTTAGTGGAAAAGTAAAGGACAGTAAAGAAAAAGCAAAAGAGTTGACTGAAGGCATTGAAAATCAAGCTGAAGCTATGAAAACTACTGTAAAAGGCAAAACTGAATCAATCAAAGATGGTGTTGAATATCAATCAAAATCTGCCGCAGAAAAAGTGAAACATCAAATAGATGCGACAAAACAGGGAATTGAGGAAACCCAAAAAGCTACAAAAGACAAAATTCAAGTAGCTAAAGAAAAAGTAGACAAAAAAGTTGAGACCATTGAAGAAACGATAAAAGAGAAGACACAAGCTGTAAAAGATAAATCTGCAACAGAAATAGATTCTATCAAACAAGATCTCCAAAAAGAAATAGAAAAAATCCAAAGTAAAGCAGATTTGGCTAAGGAGAAAGCCGAAAGTAGCTTAGGATTTGTAAAAGAAGATCTTAAAGATAAAACGAAATCTATTAAAACAGACATTCAAAGTACCGTTACAACAGTTAAAGATGAAATAAAAACAGAGACAGAATCCGTGAAAGAAAGCGTTTCTACAAAAATCGAATCAACAAAAGACGCTCTAGAGAACAAAATTCAATCAATCAAAGAAACAACCACCAGTGAAATCAAATCTTTAAAAGACAATGCCGAAATGGCTAAAGAAAAAGTTGAAGATAAAATTACAATTGTAGGTGATACAATTAAACATACAGTTGACACAAAAAAAGATGAAATTAAAAAAGAATCAGAAATTCTTAAAGATGAATTTAAACAGAAAACAGAATCTACAAAAGAAGAACTTGGGGCTAAAATTGAAACTACCAAACAAGATATTACTAAAAGAATAGAATCTGCTAAAGACAAAGTAAAATCGACTAAAGAGGAGGTGAAAGATAAACTTACGATTACCGGAGATGAAATTAAGGCTTCAGTTGAATCAACAAAAGAGGATATTGCAAAGAAAACCGAATCAGTGAAAGATGATGTAAATAAAAAACTAGAATCGACAAAAGAAGACGTTGGACGGAAGATAGAATCTGTAGTAGAGGATACATCTTCTAAAGTAGACACTTTCAAAGAGAAGTTAGAAAACAAAACTATAGCTGCAAAAACTGAAATTACGGCTATTGGGGATGATATCAAGAAGGACGTACAATCTAAGAAAGAAGATGTTACAAAACAAGCCAAAACTGTAAAACAGGAGGCCCAAAGTAAAGTCGAATCAGTTAAAGAAGATCTAGGCAAGAAAGTAGATACTGCTTTCGGCCTATTGAAATCGTTCAAAGACAAAGTAGAAGATAAAACACAATCTCTAAAAGAATCGACACAAGAAACCATAACAAAAGCAGGGGAAGAAATACAAAAAGAAGTTAAATTTGTGAAAGAGGACGTTACTACAAAATCTAAATCAATGAAAAAAGAAGCTGATGACAAAATCGAATCAATGAAACAAGATATTGGCGATAAAATAGAGACAGCAAAAGATAAAATACAAGACAAGTTAGATGAAACAAAGAAATCAGTACAAGAAAACATAGCAAAATCAGAAGAGGATATAGAAAAAGGAGTTAAATCTGCAAAAGAAGATTTAACTCAGAAGACCAAAACTGTCAAAGAGGGGTTAGATAGTATAGTAACCGAATCTTCTGATCAATTAGAAACAGTAAAGCGAAAAATTGACGATCAGGCAAAAACTGCAAAACACTCAGTACAAGAAACTGTAACAAAAATGCAGCACGATACGAAAACGGAGGTTGATTCTATTACAAAAAAAATAAGTGATAAGACTGAGGAGCTCAAAGACGACACAAAAGCTAAGGTAGATACAATTAAACAGGATATTGCAGGAGTAATAGATGCCGGTAAAGAGGTAGTGAGTGGTAAAATAACTGAGACATCTGATAAATTAGGTTCAATCAAAAGGAAAGTTGAAGAACAAGCAAAATCCGTGAAAGTATCAGCAAAAGAAAAAATCACAAAAGACGAAAATGATATAAGAAAGACAATTGAATCTGCAAAACATGAATTAGTGAAACAAACTGACGCACTTAAACACGAAGTAGAAACAGTGGAAGTAGATGCAACACTTGATAAATCAGGTGTCCTAAAATTGAAAACGGAAGAAGATGCTAAATCTCTTAAAAAACTAGCTCAAGATAAAATCTTAAAAACAGAAGATACAATAAAGAAAAAAGGTGGCTCTGTAAAAGATGAGTTATTTGACGAAACTGAAGCAACGAAAAAATTGCTAGGTGATAAATTAGATTCGTTGAAAGAGAAAACTGAGGATCAGGTTAAATCTCTGAAGGAGTCAGCTCAAGAAAAAATTATAAAAGCAGAAGATACGATTAAAAAAGGTGTTGAATCTACAAAGAATGACATCGTTGATAAAACAGTATCAGCGAAAAAACAATTTGGTGATAAATTATCCGAAGTAACTGACAAAGTAGAGTCGCTGAAAGAAAAAGCTGAAGATAAGACAAAATCTGTTGAAAAATCTGCTCAAAAAACGGTAACCATAGCGGAAGATGCAGTTAAACATGGTCTTGATTCTCTAAAAGACGATACAAGTAAAAAATCAGATGCTATTATAGAGAAAACTGCAAAAAGTGTTGAATCAGTAAAAGGGAAAATACATGATGCATCTACCAAACTTGATTCGTTTAAACAAGTATTTAGTGGGGAAACGGTTAAATCTGCAGGAGATAAATTAACTGATAAATCACAAGTCTCCACAACAAAGGAAACACCTAAACAAAAAGCTGAAAAATCTTCCAAGAAAAGCAAAAAGGGTATCGGCGGATTTTTAGCAAAAGGTTTAACTGATATTGGAGGTGCTTTAACTGGAAAATTAAGAGAAGGGAAAGACAAAGCAAAAGAAGTAAGTGCAGAGGTTCAAAGTAAAACTGAAAGTGCAAAGTCTGCCGTTGAAGATAAAATTGATTCAGTTAAAGACGATGTTAATTCTCAAGCAGAAACGGTTAAAGAAAAAATGAAGGATAAAGTCAATGATGCTAAGGACGGCGTTGAAGAAGTAAAAAGTCAGCTAGAGTTAACAAAGGGATCAATTGAAGATAAAATCGATTCTACTACAAAAGACGTTCAAAAAGGAGCAGAGATTGTCAAAGAAAAAGTAGAATTGACTAAAGAAAAAGCTAAAAATAAATTAGATTCTATAAAAGTAGATATTAAGGATAAAATAAAGACCAAAGAAGAGAAAATCCATAGTAGTTTAATATTAACTAAAGATGAGATTCAAAAGGGAACAGAAACCGTAAAAGAGAGCGTTTCTACGAAAGTAGCGTCAGTTAAAGACGATCTTGACGATAAACTTAAATCAGTTAAACAAAGTACTAAAGATGAACTGAAATCACTTCAAGACAAAGGAGAAGCAGCCAAAGAAAAAATTGAAGATAAAGTTATAACTACTGGAGATATAATTAAAGATACCATTACTTCAACAAAAGATGAGCTAAAAAAAGAATCTCAGATAGTCAAGGACGAAATGAAGCAAAAGGCAAAATCTGCAAAAGAGGGAATTGAAGGAGGGATTGAGACTGCCAAGCAAGAAACTAGTGAAAAGGCAGAACATATAAAAAGTCAAGTAGAATCTGCTAAAGATAAAGTAGCCGACAAAGTTACAAATGCTGGAAACGAAATAAAATCTTCAATTGAATTAGCGAAGGAAGATACGAAAAAACGAATTGAGTTAGTACAAGATATCGCAGAAAAACATGTAGAATCGACTAAAGATCAAGTTGAGAAAAGAGTAGATTTTGTTGTAGAAGACACAACTGCTAAATTAGATATATTTAAAGGCAAATTGGAAGATAAAGCTGCATCTACTAAAACTGAAATAACAAAAATTGAAGATGGTATCAAAAAAGAAGTTGATTCAACGAAAGTGGATATTGAAAAACAGGCTGAAACTATAAAAGATCAAGTCATAAATAAAACTTTAGCCGTTAAAGAGAACATAGGCAAACAAGTAGATGCTACCTCTGGCTTCTTGAAATCGTTTAAAGACAAAGTTGAAGATAAAACACAATCTTTGAAAGACTCTACACAAGAAAAGGTAACAAAAACGGAGGAAGAAATACAAAAAGGGATTAAATCTATGAAAGAAGATGTAACGACTACAACGGAAACATTGAAAAAGAAGCTGACAAGAAAATTGAATCAGTAAAACAAGATGTTGGTGGTAAAATAGAACTAGCAAAAGATAAAATACAAGACACAGTAGTCGAAGCGCAGGAAAAAGTAGCAAAAACAAAAAAAGATGTCGAAGCACGAGTGGCATCTGTAAAAGAAGATTTAACTGACAAAACCAAAACAATCAAAGAAGAGTTAGATAGTAAGGTATCCGATACTTCTGATCAGCTAGCAATATTGAAAGATAAAGTTGAAGATCGTGCAAAAGCTGCACAAAAATCTGTTCAACAAACATTAACAAAAGTACAAGAAGATTCCAAAAAGGGAATTGCGTCTGTCAAAAAAGATTTAAGTGGAAAAACTGAAGTGCTGAAAGGTGAAGCAGAAGCTAAACTTGAAGCGGTGAAAGATGATGCTAAAAGTATGATAGAAACAGGTAGAAAAGATATAAGCAGTAAAATTTCTGTAGCATCTGATAATTTAGAATTATTTAAAGAAAAAGTTGAAGTTCAAGGAAAATCTCTCAAAGAATCAACACAAGGAGTGAAAAAGGATATAAAACAGGGGGTTGAACATATAACAGACGATTTGACAAGGAAAACTGAAAAACTTAAAACGGAAACAGATACAAAGATGGCATCTGCGAAAGACAAAGTGGAATACAAAATAGAATCAACAAAAGAATCAATAAGCGAAACTGTTAGTAAGACATCTGATAAATTAGAATCGCTACAGCAAACAGTTGAAGATAAAAGCAAGTCGCTTGTAGAGACGACTCAAGACAAAGTCTTTAAAACTGAAGGTAGTATAAAGAAAGAGGCTGGGCCTGTAAAAGATGATTTACTTAAGAAAACCGAATCGGTTAAAAAGCATTTGGGTGACAAATTAGCTGGGGCTGTCGATAAATTAGATTCATTGAAGGACAAAACACAAAATCAAGCCAAATCCCTCAAAGAGTCTACTGGAGAAAAAGTATCCAAAACTGAAGAAGTTGTAAAAACGGGGACTATGTCTGCAAAAGCTGATATAATTAAAGGAATTGACGCAACGAAGAAAGTTGTCAGTGACAAGTTAGTGGGAGTAGGAGAAAAATTAGATTCCTTAAAACAAGCTGACGGTCAGACCAAATCCCTAAAAGAGACTTCTCAAGATAAATTAACGGCGGCAGAATATGCAATTAAAAAGGGGACAGAATCCGTGACAAACGACTTAAGTGACAGAACGAAGTCAATGAAAAAAGAGATAGATGACAAATTAGTTGAAATAGCTGATAAATTAGACTCACTTAAAGACATAACTGAAAGTAATACGAAGTCTTTTAAAGAGTCAGCTGATGAAACGGTATCTAAAACAGAAGAAGCTTTAAAAAAGGAAGCTGAAACTTTGAAATATGATTTAGTTAAAGAAGTGGACTCAACAAAAAAAGATGTAGATGACAAATTAAAGGGGGCAGCCGAAAAATTAGATACGTTAACAAACAAAACTGAGGATCAGACTAAGTTTACTAGAGACAAAATAACGAAAACAGGAGATATAATTTGGAAGGGAACTGAATCTGTAAAAAACGATCTAATTGACAAAACCAAATCAGCGAAGAAGGAGTTGGATGGAAAATTAGACGTATCAAAGGAAATCATTGGAGATCAAGCAAAATCTGTCATGGAATCAACTAAAGAGGTGGTAGCAAAAACAGGAGGTATATTTAAAGGATTTGATTGTGTAAAGGATGATTTAGCTGAAAACGTAGGAACTGCTAAGAACCAAACCACAGAGGGTATTGAATCACTTAAGGGTAAAACTGATAACAAATTAGATGAAATATCTTCAAGGGGTGAGTCAGTTAAGAAAGAATTAGGAGATGCAATGAAATCAGTCGTAGATAAAATTAAAGAAACTGAGAAACTTGTGACTGACAAGGCTGATCAATCTATTAAAGAAATAAATGATCAGCTCAAATCTGACACTGGAAAGATTGATGACAAATTAAAATCTATACAGAAAGATGTTAAAGGGAAGGTAGATCAAGCAAAATCGCAGGTAGGTCAAATTGAAGGTGGTGGTGATTCAGTTATAGGTAAAGATTTAGGTCATAAAAGTGAACAGAAAGTAATGTTGTCTGAACGTGCACCTCTTGTTAGTGAACCAGCACGATCAAAAAGTTTCAAAGACCAAGCGAAAACATCAGTTGTGGAAATATCGTCGACAAAATCTGAAGATGATAGTTCATGCAGCGGAAGTTACACGGTAGAGGAACCGGAAGATGAAATTAAATCAAAACGTAAACCTTTATTCCATATAGAATCAGAAGAGGATAATGTTGTAGTTGTACCGATAAAACGTAGTGATAGTTCTAAATCAAATGTGCTTGAAACATTAACTGAAGCAAAAGTAGATAGTTTATTATCTGAATTAGTTCAAGATCTTGCAGCTTCAACGGTTGAAATTAAAGATAAACCGCTTTGTAGTGAAAAAGTTGCACATGTTGACAAACAATTAGAAACATTAAAACAAGAATCAACTGTTGATGTTGATGAGATCGAACGTAAATTATGTGACTTAGACATAGCGTTAGATACATTAGAAAAAGAAACCGATCCAAAATTAGAACGTAAATTACATCGTGTCGAACGTAAATTTGAACGTATGGCATCACAAACAATGGACAAAGATTTAGCCGATAAAATGGTGTCACCTACCGAGATAGCTAAACAACGTGAAACAGAATATCAAACGCTTGTTTCACAATTGAGCACAGAAGAGGTATCCGACTTCCAGAAAGAATATAGCCATTTATGGGATGAGGCAACATTCTCGAAGAGCGACGAATGGGATTCAAAAACACCAGATAGTCAACTTGATGTACAGGAACTTCCTCAAGGTAGATGCTAAACTAAATGTCGCTTTCGTTAAGCATATAACCCACAAAACCAAACAAAAAAAAATAGAAAAGACAGTCTTTCATCATTTGCATTCTATTATCATGTCACTTTTCTGTCAAAACCAAAAAAAAAATCAATTAAAAAAATCACAGTGGAATTTCGCATGCACATGTTTTTATTGTTCTTTCTCTATCATTCTTATCATTACAATTATCTGCAAACATATCGGGACCTAGATTAGTTACATCCAAAGCAATCTAGAATCACTCCTGTTGATAATTCCCCGTAGGTGAAATTGTTTATATGGGTCCTGTTACTTTAAATAAAGATAATTTGATAAACAAAGCTGGAATTGAGATTGACGTTATACCAGTAAAACGAAGTCCATGTCCATCGCCGCAAAGGCAACTAGAACGAGATAATCGGCGGGCAAAATCCTCTTTAGACTTTTACAATAATAACGACAGCTCATCGAACAATGAATACGATAGAGGCAGTTTACCTGATTTAAAAACAAAACCAATCAAAGGTTCACTACTTAATACAATAATACAAATGAATCCTGATCGATTCTTGAGTACAAAATCATTAACAATGTCTGAAGGACAACCAAAATCTGAGCCGTTAACTCAAGGAGAGATAATGACAGCTGTATTAGATTGGTTGAATAGATCTGAAATGGCCAAATCATCTGATAGTTGCAGCATTTGCAGCTTAGATTCGAGTTTATCACAAATGGGTAATATTGAAAGACAAATACCAACAATAGTTGTTAGTGAGAGAAATAATAAAAAGAAAAAGAGAAAGAAGTCAAAGAAGGGGCGAAGAGGTAAATATAACGATGATTGAGAAGTAGGGAAAAAAGGGTAAAACGGCGAACCCGATATGTTTGATTTTCTATTTCGTGTTACTTGCATGATAATCTGACAAAAAATTATAGAAAAACAAATTAGAGTAAATTAATGCACAAGCAATCTTTGGCTTTCATGTTAGTTTCTTTGTTAGTTTTTCATATTTTCTTTAGTTTTATTTGTGTTTACTTGATGTCTCATGATTGATTATTGAACAAAAATGACGGTAAGTGAAATTAAACGAGCAAATACCTGCCTATCTATGTGAAATTAACCAAAAAAAATCCCTTTATGTTAACAATTATTAACTGTATATTGCTAGTGGTGCGCTAACACATCTTAATCGCATCTTTTTAGAAACCACCAGCCAAACATTAACCGATGCTGCTAACAAACAACCTCGACCCAAACCCCGATTTGCTCCAACAAAAGAAACAACGTCTCAATTAGAAAAACAAATTTCACCTGTACGCGACGATATACTCGATGTAGACGATATTGAATCAATGCCTGAAACTTATTCTGATAAAAAAAGGTTTTGGGAAAATGTTACTGCAACACAACGTATGAGTTTAACTGAAAGTCCAGTTACTGAAAAACAACAAATTATCAAAAAACGTACATCAATTCATGAATTTGGTACACAACCTATACCAAAACCACGATCAGCCATACAAATATCACAAAGTATTGATGAAAGTAGTTTAGAAAAAAACGAAAGAATTCTGACAGAATATCAAGCATCATTTAAACCACCAAGTGAACAACAACAGCTTGAAATTAAACAAACAATAATAGAGACTGAAACGAAAATTGATAAATCTGATAGTAGTGAATCTGATTCTTCTGAGCATCTACACCAATCAAATGAAAATGTCGGATATATTTCAGATAGTGGTGATGTTGAACATTATATTTCAGATTCTGAAATTGAAGATCGTGTTCCACAGATACGTGAACGACAAATGAGTGTGTTTGCTGCACCTGTAGCAGCGGCAAGGAAAACAATTTATGAACGTTCAGCATCATTACCAACTGAAGATCTGTATGAAGTATCTGCTCGTAGTATCAAATTACGTAAGCAATACTATGAGGAACAAATCAAAAAAGAAATGATTGAAGAACAGTTAACTACAGAATTAGAAGAGGAACCATCACCTGAACGAAAAACAATTCGTGAACATAAAGAAATACCACCAGCACATACACAACAATCTGAATCAGTTCATGATATTAAAGATTTCATGGAGATTGTTCCAAAACAAATAGAAAGGGCAGCAGTGTCTGAGTATCAAGATACAATTTCTACCCAACAGATTGTAACTGAAACGCAGAAAGAAATTGATTTTGAAACTCAAACAAAACGATCTTCAATTGATTCGGAACAATCTGTATCTTCTGATAAGCTCACAAAAGACGGCAGTGTATCTAAACCAGACTCTATGGAAGTTCATGTTGATAAAAGCGAAATTGAAGACTCTGAAAAATTAGTAGAACTATATCAGGATGTTATCGATATAGAAACAAAATCTATAGAATCATCACCGAAATCTTTAATATTAATTGATGAACAAATACCGCAAGTTACTATAACTTTGTCAGGAATACAACGACGAATTAGTGAAGAAAGTGATGAATATGCTCCAAAGACTGATGTAGAATCTGAAAAGCCAATATTAATTGATGAACAAATACCGCAAGTTACGATAACTTTGTCAGGGATACAACGACGAATTAGTGAAGAAAGTGATGAATATGCTCCAACGACTGATGTAAAACCTGAAACGCCAATCAAACAATCCCCGATTCATGTACCTGAAGAACACATTGAAAGCACTGTCTGGGAAGTATCAGTTCAGTCACATGTTGTTGTGCCATTTGAGGAAAATGTCCAAGACCTAACATTAGATGAAATAGCAAAAACAACTGAAAAATATGATGATGATCTTAGTATCGGTATAAGAGACGAATCCGATGTGGGCTCAGAAATCCATCAAGATCACTCCGATTCTAATGCTTCAGATCGTATTAAATCAGAAAGTCATAGCGATATCGAAAGAATTCTTCTCGACAGTCTTCATCAACAGAAAGTAGATCCGGAAGAAGCTAAGGCAATCGCAAGTGCATTAATTGAAGATATTGAAAATGAAATACAACGACGTGAATGTTTACCATCAACAGATCCATCAGTAACTAACGTTTCAGATTATTTAAAATATTTGGCTGACACAAAAGGTCTAGATGAACGTGAAGTTGAATTAGTTGAATCTGTTCTAGCACGTCGCCAACGAGAACTATCAAAATTATCACGTACTGATACACAAGCATCTAGTATGGAAATTACTGATGAAGATCTACGATATAGTGGAACTGAAATTGATTCAACTCATCTTTTAGAACAACAAGTTAGTCAATTGAAGGCTGAAAAGATTGATGATATGAAATCGTTATATTCTGATGTGCAACCGAAGTCATTTGCTGAAAAAGTCAGTGAAGAACATAAAGAAGAGAGATATTGGGTTACAGATCGTCAAACAAGTGATAATTCTAGTGTGACAAAGGAAAAAACAGATACACAATCAAAAACTTACGAAAGTACAAAAGGTGAAAAGAGAGAAACTCGAGATACAATCTTTGAAGAAGACGAAACAACTTCTGAATCTGTTGTACAAGAAACCAAAGAGACTGACACTAGAATTACAGCTAAAGCTAAAGATTTTGTTGAAAAAGAGTTACATGATGGAAAATCGAAACAAGCAAAAGAGAGTTCTATTGATATTTTTAAGAAAACCGAACGGGAGCTGTTAGAAAAAACCATTGAGAAAAGGACTGATGATTTTTATACTGAAGCAACTGAGCAGTTTGAGAAAAAGGTCGACCAAATTGATTCTAAATTATCTCATAAAGTTGATATAAAATCAACCAAAATTGATGGTCAAGAAATCAAACTACAAAGTGAGTATATTTGTGATGACTCGCTGAAAAAAGAAGATATTTCAAAAAAAGAACGAAAAGCTGAAAAGAAAGAGTTGGAGGATAGTTCAATCTCATTGGAAGAGACGGTAGAAGAAGAACGAAGTAAAATCGTCAGTACCAGTAAAACAGACAAAGAAACAACAGAAGAAACCGTCCGAGATGCCGGTTTAACTCAAGATATTATCAGTAAAAGAACTATCTGTGATGTTGTAACTTCCATAGATAAGACTCATGAAACAAAAATTTTAAAAGAAATTGGAGAGAAAGTGGAAACTCTTCAATTCGATTCATCACAAATACCTCCGGAAATAGTGGAAATTGTCGAAAAACATGAAGATATCAAACGAACATCTAGTAGTGAATCAAAGTCGAGTACAGAATCTGTAAAATCACCGGATGAACAATTTTCAACATGTTCTTCAGGTCGTAAAGGTGATTCCGATACTGTAAAAGACAAACCTGAAGTCCAGCTACGGAAAAATACGTCACTACATAAACCTGATCGTAAGTCAGGAATTGATTTCGAAACATATTCAAGTTCTGGTGAAAGTCATTACCACAGTTTTGAAATTGACAGCGGTAAAAGTCGACCATGTTCCTCAGATGTTGAAGGTTTAGTTGCAGCAGCTGGTTCTTCAGAATACGAAAGCGCTTTAACATCACAAGAATATTCAGCTCGATCTCAGATGACATCAAATGAATACCACACAGCTGTCAGTAGTTTGAGTTCGAAAGAAAGCATGAAGAGTCTTGATAGTGAAAGTTCTGGTCATCTTGGTAGTGTTGAAGTATCTGAAGTGTCTGAAACTTTAGTACCATCAGCTAGTGATGCAGAAGGTGATATTCTTGATCAAGGTGATGATGGTGGTTGGAATGATGATGATATTAATAAAGAACCAATTGAGAAATTATCAAAAATGAAAAGATCATGTGAAATGACTTTCCAACCGGAACCTAAAGTATTCTTACAAGAATCTCCTCAAGGTGAAGATATTGATCGAAGTATTGTTAGTATGAGTTTATCGAGTACATCAAGTGTAACTGGAATGAAAACTGTTATTGAAGTATCACGAGCTGATTCGGAACGTGGTGTTGGTAGTATGACAGTATCCGGTACTTCGGATCAGTTAAGTATTGAAGGTAGTTGTGACAGTCTTGTATTCCAACCAACAGCGCAAACCAATGAAATGTCTACCAGTACTGGAGTTACTGATCATAATTTACAAATTGAATCAATTACAATTACAACTTCAAGTGTAACAGAAAGTGGTATCAGGAGTGTTAGTACTCAAGTAACATCAGAGACTCAAATTCCTGAGGAAGATCGTAGAATCGAAGCTGAAGGTAGTAATTTACCAAACGGTAAAGCTTATGCTGAGATGAAGAAAAAGGTCATCGTAGAAATGAAAGTACAAGTTTCGTACCAACATCAGTTTTACATGATATTAAATCAGAAATTGAAAGAAAATTACATTCTGATTTAACTGAAAGTGACAAATACACAACCGAATTGAGTTTAAAAGAAGTCATCAGTGATGAAAAGAAAGATGTAGATGAACGTGAAAAAGAAGAGAGTTATGAAACAGAAGCTGATCAAGGTTTCCATCGTGATATCCGTGAAGGTAAATATTTAGATAAAGAAGCTGACGAAGAAGTGAAAGATGATACACCTGAATTTAGGTCAGAAGCACAAGCTAGTGTCGCCGAATTAGGACAAGAATACACATCAGCATTAGCACGACAATCAGAAACGAAACGTAAACCAGATTTAACAATACAGAAAGATATATTGGAAAAACGCGATTCTCATGGTAGATTATCGAGTACATCAAGTGAAAAATCAAGTTTTGAAGAAGCCGAAGCTGAAGCTGCTTTTAATATGGTTGCACATGTATCACCAGCACACAAAATCAAACAGATCTGTCCAATATTAGAAGATGAAGATGCTGAGAAACACGAATTAGAGACACGTGAAAAAGCCCAAAAAGAACATCAATATCGTTTACAACAGATGAAAGATCAAAGTCCTGGTTTTATACCTGATATTAAAGTTACACAACACATGACACCATTAGTTGATCGGAATTTCCACTATCCTGATTTAGAATTAGAAGCAAAAGAGAAAGAGTTGGATGAGAAACGTGAAAGAGATGAACAATTAGAGAAAGAAAGTGAAACACAAAAATCAACACCGCAAACACCAGCTTCAGGTTCAAGTGCAGAAACAGATCAAGGTCGTGAATATGTCCTGGAAGATTCAGGAATTTCTATACCCGAAGACGGTACATTAACCGAATCAAAAACTACAACAGTCGAGAAAACAATTCAAGAAGAACCTGATAAGGATACTGAATCACCTGGTAGTGATTCATTCGAAATGGTTGAGAAACCAGATTTAATTGATGATTTCGTTGTGATTGAAGAAGTCGGAAGGAGGCTTCAGAATTTGATTCTGAAGGTAAAAGTGTTAGTATCAAAGATAAATCGATGCCACGCACCAAGAAACATGATGAAGAAGTCGAAGCGTTTTTAACAAGATCTGCACCGACTCCTTTAACAAGAATAACTGATGTTAAATATTATCCTGAAGGATCATCTAGTGAAGAATTGGGTTTTGATTTTGAAGATAGTCCACCACAACCGAACCAACAAACTAGTAATTATGACCGTGAATTAGAAGCAAATCGTAAATGGATTGAACAACAATTCCAAAATGATCAAGCTGCAAAAATGGCAGCCGGTTACGGTTATGAAATGGAATTTGAACGTGGTCCTTTGGAAGACATCAAAGAAGAAGATATCAATGATTTTGATCCAACGTCGAGTCGAATTGGTAGTTTAGGATCACAAAAAGAATCTGGTGGTAGTTTAGGTAGTGTTAAAGATTCTTATTCGAGTACACCAGAATATGATGTTCTAGCCGGTAAGAAATATTTCACAAGAACCAGTGAACATGATGATGTTTCTATGTCGAGTCTACAAGAATTTGAGTCTTTAGAGCAAGCTATGTCTTTGGAACAGAGACGTCATCACAGTTCGCAAGATTCATCAAGTAATGGTAGTTTTAAGACACGATATATCACATATAAAAATCAACAAGGTGATGATGTGTCTGTAAGTTCCTTGAAAGAATTTGAAGGTCTAGAGAAAGCTTGTTTGGCAGCACATAAAATTGAAGTTATCGTTAAAGAAGAAGAGGCAATTTTATCACAAATCGATGAAGGTCAAGAAAGTTTAGCATCAGAAACTGGCAGTGGTGAAACAATTTCAACAACTGATAAGAAACAAATACCAGAATCTGATGAAGAAGATTATGAGAAACGTATGTTTGAAATTGATGAAATTATTCGGCAAGCACAAACAAACGTTGAACGTTTTATTGAATTAAGAGACAATGAAAAGACTGAAAGTTTAGGTCGTGGTGATTCAATAGAAGAGGTATCTAGAGTTCCCGATTTAGATTTAGATGTGCCAATTGTACGATCTTCAGTAAAGGTCCAATGGAAAGAGGGTGATGATGTTATGGTAACATCTACCGATTCGATTGAAGTTAAAGTTGATAAAGATAGTCGACATGATAGTACTGATAGTTTAGATCAAAAAACTGGTGGTGATATAATGACATCTAGTACAGATTCAATTGAATTCCAAATAAAGAAAACACCTGAATTGAATTTATTAAGTGATAGTATTGAAATTAGAGATGAAGCATGTGGAATGGTGTCTAGTGATTCGTTAGAGTTAGGTGCAAATATTCAAATGATTAAAGATGATATGCTTGAAAGTACTGACAGTTTAGATCCGACTAGTTCTGCAGCAACACATGCAACTTATCAATATGAAAGCGATTCAGTATTTTCGGGTAGTTTTACAAGTGGTGGTTCAAATACAATGGTCTCATCAACAGATACAATCGATCCGGTTCATGTTGATATTGCAACTGCTGCAAAGAAAGTCTGGTTTGATGATTTAACAAATCGCGGATTATCCACTGAATATTTACATGATACCGGTAAACCGTATGTAACTGAAGTTATTGAACCATCTGAAGATGATGCATATTCACACACAATACATAGACGTGTTGAATTACCACCAGAGGTGAAGAAAATCACATTTTATGGTAGTGATGCTGATGAGCGTTTAAAACAATTTATCGATGATTTCAATGAAGGTGAATTCGTTGAAGAAACTGAAGAAATCGATGACGATGGCAATGTGCATGTAAAGAAAGTTGTCCAAAAACGTTATATTATTAGAGATCCACCTGAAACTAAACAATTAACATCAGTACTAACCAAAGAACTGGCAGGTTTGTGGTTCTAACTTCATTCTAACCGGACATTTTCATTTAATTTCAATTTTATTTTATGATTATTTTATTAATTTCAATCACAAGCATTAATGCTTTATGTTTAATTGAAACAATCGAAAACAATACAACCCCTGTTGTCTTTAGTTTTATTGGGTAAGTCTTAAGTATTTTTTTCAGTTCTATTTTTTTCAGTTTTGCATGGTGTTTTTAATGCATGAATTACTAAATTACCACATTCCTACTAAATTCAATTATAATTAATATTTTAATTGACAATTTCAATATTGTAAACTATTTATTGTTTGATTTAGGTGAAGAAGCGGGATGTTCATCTGGTGCCCATCCGGCAACTTCACCTACCTTGAGGGGTAAGAACTTTTTGTCTTTTTTTTGTGATAGATGCTTAGAGTCTCTTTTAATTTTCAGTTATAAAATAAAATCTCTTTATTAATGTTGTTTGTAGTACTTCTAATTGGAGCTCTGTATATTTGTTTGAAATTTCTGTTAATTTAGCTCAAGCATCACGTCGCCGACAACTACGTTATGAGATTAGTGTTGATGATCAAATTGAAGTGGATCCTAGAGAACATGACTGGCGATTTAATTTATCTAAACATGGTAGTGATGCTGTTGTTCTATTTTCCATATTTTGTTTTTTATTTTATTACAATTTCTCTTTATTGTGTATATCTCGCAATTTACATGTTTTTTAACCTATTTTTTATGTCCCAACCAATGTTCCAAGCACAATTAAATAATAAGGGAACTACTTAACATTGTGATAACTTGTTGTTGATGATAAGAGAATAATTTTTATTGTGTTAAGTTTTCCTTTGCTATTTCTACAGAATATTTTCAAGATAAGTGTATGCATTCAAATTTTTAACAAAAATCTAGAATCAGGAATTCAATCATAGTTTCGAAAACGTTTGTTAAACTCCAACATAACTTATTAGCCACCATTTCTTTTCTCTGTTTTTTTGTCTGAAGATGTCTTAAAGCAGTTATGCATGTTATTTTGATCATTTTAAAGTTTATTTATTCATTTACCGTTCTGCAAAAACTCACATGCGTCTATAGTCTGCAAAAATCAGGTATGCCCATATGTCGCGATTCCATTAAAAAATTTAATGTGCTTTATACATCAGAAACCTTATTTCATTGAAGACACGACTGAGAATGCTATGGCAGTTATCGTAGCTCGTTATCGAGAAATGTTTGTGAAAAATAAAACGGAGACCAAAATGTAGAGAAAATAAACTCGTAATAATAGAATATTGGAAAAAAAAAATTCATTGTCAATGGTATCGCGGCTTTTGGGCCTTCCAAGTTTGTCTGAAAACAGGATGAACATGAAAACTTACTTTGAAATTTTGAAATATGCACATACACTCTTAATGGTAATATTCTGTACTTTAATAGGCAGACAGACGGTGGGAAATGCATCATAAACTTGAGACATACTCCATCGTCTGTCGCCTTCTTTCCACACTGTTTTTCTACGGAAAATTTCAACAAATACCAACAGTAATAATGCAAATAGCGCGACAATCGATGTTTTTGTTTTTGTTTTTAACATACCACATTAAATGTTGCCAACTTTGTAATTTTATGTGTACTGACTGGGCATATCAATGTTTTGTAATTAAACAAAACAAATCTGGAATTATCTACAGTGTTGAATATGTTGAGTGTTTCCTCTTTATACCCTTTTTATTTCTGAAAGAAATGTGTCGTTATTTTATATTTAAATGTGTGAAAAAGAATTTGTTTCATCAGCATCACTCTTCGCCAAATTTTCAGTTTCAGATTGAAAAACTTACGCGGTGCACAGAGCAATTGAATCACCTGATTTTTTAATTCTAATGTGTACTTATTGTGGATATTGCAAATTAGCATGATCGTTTATTAGAAACAATTATAAACGAATTTTAAACAAAAACATATTTCATTACAGCTGATGGAGGAGAATCTGCTTCTAGTGGGCAACAACATCCAGAACAATCACGGTATTCTTTGAATTAAATAAATAAAAATCTATTTATCTAACACATATTATTGTTTTTATAGACCAGCTGCCGACCAACATCAACTATCTGACGAAATGAAACAACTGCTAAAAGACTTAGAAAAAGAGAGCAAGCAATAAATCCATTAGAAAAAAATTAATTAATTAATAAATAAAAAAAAACAACATATCTCGATGTGCGACACCTACCCAACAAATCAAATTGCAATATTTAACCTTGCAAAATTTTTGACAGAATACAAGCTTTTGCAATTATGATTATATTCCCAAATGCTTGCTCTAGAAATGAGTGATCATGATTTATTTGTGGCTCAGCTCAATTTATTTTTAACAATTTATCACATTTTTACACGAGAATCATTGAAATGATTATTGAAACAAACAAACAAAAATTAAAGAAAACGATCCATTCAATAAGCATCCTGCCTAAAAAATGATCGCCATTTTTTCTATTAATAATTGTTTTTCTTGCAAAACATTCAAAGAGAAGAACGAATCAACATTATTTTCGATGTTTTGGAAGTTTTCTTCTAATCAAACCGCCTCTTGTTGATGTCATTCTTTATTCGAATGGCAATGTGTTTTTTAGTTGTACTTTAAGGAGAAATAAGCAAATATTTTATATAGTGGTCGATTTTTAATTGGAAACGACAAGTAACAATATCTTGCAATGTGTCTTGCTGTAGCTATGTAATTTTAAAAAGCATTAAAGTTTAATGGTTTTGTTGGATTTGTCACTGTTATTTGTTTCTCAAAAAGAAAATGTTTTCATTTGCTATTATTAATTATTCTATTGCAAGTTAATGTTACTATTGTAATTGATGTAATAATAGTAATAATAATACTAATAATATTGATAATGATAATAATAATTTGTATAAAGATGATTGAAAGCAAAACTGGGATAGATTTTTGAAGAAAAAAACAAACAAGATAAAAATAATAATAGTAATAATTGCAATTATAATTAATCGTAATTCAATTTTAGCTTCAAATCTAATTTAATAAATGAATTCACTGTGTTGTATTCATTTAAAAAATGAAAAATGAATCTGTGTACCGTTTTTCTGTAAATTAATGAAAATGTTTTAATCAGGTTTTGTGGTTCCTCCTGGTTATTTACAGAAAAACGGAGCTGTGACCATATTGATCATCACTATTAATTTCTCTTAATGTGAATTAAATATATAACCTATGTATTAATTATAAAAGTAATAAAGCTTTCAACAAAAACAAAAATTTGTTACCAATCGTAAATTATTTGAGTGAATATGTGGATTTTTAGAAAAACAACAATTTTCCCCTTGAAATAATTACATTGAAACGAGAAACAGGAGACAGAATGCTGAAAACTCACTTGAAATTGAATGTTGTGCTCACTGTTTACTATTTAAAATACTGCTATAAAAATGGCTAGTTCATGTAATGGATAGTGTTCTTTTTTTTATTTTTTAGTGATTTTCACTGTAATATCAACTATTCACTAGCTGGTGACAAAGAAATCAGATCGAAAGGCAAATATTAAGTCCTAAATTCACTCATAAATTGACCATCACTTTTTGGATTTGAGTTGTAGAAACTCTGCGAAACTAGAAATGAACTATAGAAGCCTTAACGCAGGATTCTCAATATTGTCCTAAATGATAATCGAACAGAAAAAGCGAGCTCTAACGAAGCTAATACATAAATGCGATGGAATAATTGTATCTCATCACTTTTAAACGAAGTTATTCTAAGCAGCAAAGCAACTTCCGTAACAAATGTCCGCTCCCAAGCAAATTTTTTAATCCATTGAACGCAGCTCCAGTTTTAGTAAATTCTCTTCGAATTAATTAATACAAAAAAGCCCTTTGAAACAGAGAGTGAGATTGCTCCAAATTTTTATTCAGTAACATTACTCATAGTCTTTATTTGCCCAAATTTTGTATAAGTTAATATTATTACAAGTACCAAAACAGGTATTTTCTTACAATCAATTTCCAATATTCAACGATCGTTATCTGATTTTTTCTTTGAACGTTTCATTCTCATGTCTTCTGGTGTTGGATAACATTGACAGTTTCCTCTAAAACAAAGATTTTCTAATTCATCTTCTTTTATTACAATGTTTAATTTAATAATAAATTAGCGGTAGTGTTAAGTTGTTGTTTTCCGATGGAATCGGTTGAAAATCATCTGGGTATGCCTCTTTTTTAATAATGCATGTACTGGAATTACATTGTTTCCCATATGGCTTAATTTACAGAATTTGTTAAAACCGAATAGCTGCTAGATATTAAATTTTGTCCCTAACTCTCTTTTTCGCATTCTCTTGTTTATCAGACGTAATTCTAGTTGTTCACATCACCTCATTTTCCAGTCGTTAGACGATATTCTTGACATTTCCGAATCACCAAATGGTCGGTGATCAGCCAGTTATAAATGTGAAAAAGAGAATATTCGATAAATAGTCAACAATATGTGTGAAATTATCGCCACCTAAAAGACTTCCGAGAACTTTGGAGTTATTCAAAGATTGATGCCGATTTCAAGCAGAAACTGGTTTTGTTTTCAATTCGGTATTTGAATTGAAAACTTTTTCAGCAAAGATAGTGAATCTGATGATTTTCATAAAGGAATTCAATATGAAACACTTTAATAGGGGTTGGGGGCGCAGTGAAAAGAGTGAAGCAGTGTGTGTGCGTGTGAGATGAGGGTGTGAGTACCGCATTCCGACGTCGCCTGTGGCAAGGATGTCTCCAGGCCCGCAGATTGGCGCCTTATGATAGGGGCACCAACTTGCAACTCCGGATCTAATTTCAAATTTTATTGGTTGGACGCCGACAAATATTTTTTACTTGAGAGTAAAATTCTCCCTAAAATGAATGTTATTCAAAAGTGCCTTGTTCGCCAACTTGATATCGACAAATTGTATTTGCAGAATTATAACATAGTCTAGACTGTTGTCCCTTTCTCTTCTTTTGAATGGTGTTAGTGCGTGTATAAAAATTTAAGTAAAAATTTAATTAAACAAACTTCAGTTTGAATATATTTCTGGATTCAATAAGTATAAAATGGAAAAATTGAATGAAAACAAAAATTTTTGCATTGTCGACAACAGAAGTTTCACTTCTGCCTTGCGCTTATACCTTTTTAATTAAAAAAACAAGCACTATCGATACCAAAAGTAAATAATTAATAATAAGTAAGATGATTATAAAAATCACATTTCAATTGTACGGTTTCAGTTAGAGAATCATCTACTGGGCATTAGAAATTATTATTAAAAATAAAGTATTTTGTAAGCAAAACAAGTGGCCAATACGATAATTGTTTTCTGAATATAAGATATCATAATGGATTTTTTCAAGTAACTTTTTTTTGATATACACAGACAACTACAGATAAGACGAAGATAGCCGGATTTGATCAATGTTTGTCTTTTTATTTAGATAGATTGATATATTGTGGAAGTGGCAGGTAACCACCAACCATCAAACTCGTCTGACAAACTATTTGACGAACTTCCACACACCATCAAATTCCACACAGTCCATATATGAACTGAGATGAACCAATGATCGATAATACAGCAAAGGACTACAAAGTAGTGGAAAATTTGTGAACTGGCCTGTTTCCTAATTAATATAATTAATATAATTAATACGTTGACTGACTTATGTATATGCCAAAACATTACCGCTGTAGAAAAATTTGAGTTTTAAAAACGTGTAACATCGCATTTCTAATGGTAAATCAAGCTGTTGAACTCGTGCATTTCTTATCAAATACTGTTGTTACAATGCATCTTAAAGTCCAATTCAAATTTAAATAGATCTATTCATATCTAATTTCGCTCACTTGAAATGAGACTGCTCTCTAACAACAACAAAAAAAAACACACACACGTTCTTTTTTATTAATCAACAATTACTATTTATAATATCTCTAGATGTCTGAATGATAATTTATAGCTTAATAGTAAGAACATCCACAAACAATATGATAACAATGATAAGAACGGGATTATTACACGTAATAAGAATGAGAATTTGTATTTGTGTGAAACAATTCGGTCTCAATCAACGGCAATTTAAAAATCATCTGAAAATTTTACTCAACATTTAAATGGATAAGGTGCCAAATCGAACACCAATGAAAGGTAAAAATTTTTGAATAATCTGTTTTGTTCCACAAAGAAAAATCGTTGATTGGAATTTTTTTTAGATAGCAAACAATGCTGCCGTACCAGAGATATACTTTGGTATTTAGTATTTTTCGGATTTGCTGTCAATTATATGATTAGAATTAATTTAAATATCACAATCGTATCGATGGTGAAAGCGCGACCTACAAATAATCAAACAATAACCAGTGAATGTATTATTGAAACATATGAAAATCTTCGAAATATCACCAGTAATTATGGGGAGAATTCAACGAATTTCGTTGTAAGTAAATATCAATGTGACAATTATCAATATTTGTTTTTATACTTTGTAATTTTTTTCTGTAAGAAATCTTTAAATTATCACAATAATGAGATTAAAACACAACATTTCCATTAGACTACTTTTGGATCTGATGGCAATCGTAATAATACAAATAAAACAACACAAATCAACAACGATGAAGTATCGAAATTCCAATGGGACGAAAAACAACAATCAAACATATTAGGATCATTCTTTTGGTTACACTGGTTGTTACAAGTACCTGGTGGTGTATTAGCATCAAAATATGGAACGAAACGTGTTTTTGGTTATGGCAATTTCCTAGGGGTGTTTTGTTGTTTTTTTATACCAACAGCCGCCTATATGGGTCATATCTATCTGATACTAATCAGGGCCATCCAAGGTCTTCTTTGTGTAAGTATTAACAAGTTGTTGTTGTTGTTCTTTGTATTTTTTCTTGCACCCGTAATCTGTAAATGTTAATGACTTATCGATGATTGTATCAATTATTTATCATTGTATAAATATTTTTATTGAATTAATTCAAGATATTCATAAGTTTCTCTTAGATTATTAGAAGTGATTATTATCATATACGATAATACTTGAAAACGCTTAATATGGTGATAAAACTAACACGAGATGCTTAGGGCTTATGCCCTAGGCGAATCACGTTGAGGGCGCAATGCAGCATAAGTAAATATTGATGGGATTATTTTGTCTGGGGAAACTGTCATCATGATTCGAATACTAAAAAATATTGCATTGAAATGGAAAATTTTAAGCACACTATCTGTGGAGATTTAGTTAGTTTTCCATCACTGAAAATCAACAATTCCCAGTTACAACAGCAAGCAACGAACGCAGATTCAGCATATTATAAAACTAGTAAAAAATCATCTTCGTTCCTCTACAGAATTATCAATATTGAATATTGGACATGATATTGCTAACAAAATTGAAATTTGCGAAATTTTTTGTTTGTTTTACCGTTCAAATCTTTTATTGTTTGTCTCAAATCACGGTGGAAATGTTGCAAAATGTGAGAAACCAATGTTACATTGTTAAGTGTTAATGAAGGAAATGGTGAAACATTTTGAACATTTGTTACATTAAATAATGTTTAGTTTGAAATTAAAGTTTCTTATGATTTCAACACCTGTACGCATTTAGAATATGTAAAAAACGAGCTTTTAAACGATGTTACTGCACGGTGTGCCCTTACATTTAAGAACAATAAGTTAGGATGAAGATAAACTGAAAACGTTTTATCTAAAATGTATCCAGTAAAGAAACAAAAGTCTATCTATAATCATGTTACAAAATTTATTCCAGTTAAAGTTGCCACACTAAACGATTAGAAAGATGAATTGGACACCGTGTCAGGTTAATTTCAATAAAATTAGTCGGAAGAAGTTAACGAAAAACGAATGAATAGGTGGGATTTAGCTTTTAAATGAAGCAAACTGCATACTTATGTAGCATACTGAAAGATGTCCAGATTAGAATGAAAAACGCGTTGCTTTAGATTAGTATTCTTCAGTTTACACTTCACTTTCTATTTTGCTCCCTATAAATATAATAACTGAGTTTAATTATTATCATGGCATCATTTGTTGTCAGGGTTGTTGTTGGCCAGCCATGCACAATATGACAGCTAGATGGATACCACCAAATGAAAGGAGTAAATTCGTCACAGCTTATCTTGGTAATAATTCTAGTATTAGTATTAATGTAGCATGATTGATTAATTAACAGATTACCTGAAGTATATAATGATTAACGTTTATTCCCCTATTTAGGTAGTTCAGTTGGAGCAGCATTAACTTATCCAGTTTGTGGGTTTATAATTGATAAATGGGGATGGGAATTAGTGTTTTATACATGCGGTATATTGGGAACAATTTGGTTTATTGCTTGGTGGTTTTTAGTTTATGATAGTCCAACACAACATCCACGCATATCAGATAATGAACGTGAATATATTTTAGAGAGTCTAGGACAAACTTATAGTAGAGAAAAGGTATATAAAATCTAAATTTAAAACACAACCTTGACTGAAATTAAAATAAAAATCAATCGTTGATATTCACGCAATAAACCAGTAAAAAAGCAAAATGGGATTGTAAAATTGAATAGCTACAACACATTTATCAAATTACAAGTCCAGTTTTATTAATTCATCCTTGAAATGAATTTACAATATCAAAGATCGGTTTTTGTTGAAAGTATCCCATAAAATAGATTACATTTTTTTTTATAACTTTCAGGCGCCGGTACCGTGGAGACATTTGCTAACATCTGTACCAGTTTGGATGAATATTTTAGCACAATGGGGTGGAATATGGGGATTATTCACATTGATGACACACACACCAACCTATTTCAAATTTATACATGGATGGAACATTAAAGCGGTAAGAGCGATAGAAAAATCGTTTTTGTTTTGAAATGGTTTCGTATGAAATTACACGTGATATTTGTTTAAATATTGAAGTAAAACAACCCTTTTTCACTTGAATGAGAAACATGATCAAAATAACAATGATCAAGTTGTTAGTGTTTTTTTAACAAAATAAACACGAACAAAAGGCTAGACGCATCAGATTCCGATAAAATAATGCTGCAACTAAAAGCGCATCTGAGCGTTAATGAAAATAAGAATTAGACAATACTCTAATAGATATTTGTCTAGAAATACATTCCTATCGATTGATTTCAACATCCCCGAATGCATTTAAAGGAAATTCTCAATTCTAGACGTCTTTACCTATTCAAGTAATGCGATAATTGAGCTGAAACTTTCGACATTGTCTTCATTCTTCTGTTCTACATATATGTTGCTGTCTTTTTAATTCGCTCTAGTTGATTTAATGTTGCGTTTCTGATGATTTTCCTTTAAGTAAATATTTGCAATACCGTCCACTATCATCGAAAAATTTATTCATATAATTAGCTTTAGGTTGACGTGATTGTAACAAGATTTAGATCAAATTCCTTACTATCACAACAATCTGCAGAATCCTCTTTTTAGACAGGACTACTATCAGGAATACCGCACGTCTTGAGAATGTTATGGGCGTATATCTGTGGACAAATAGGAGATTATTTATTAAAATCGAATAAAATGTCCCGAACAAATGTTAGAAAACTCGCCACAGCTAGTTGTAAGTTTATCTAATTACCAGGTAGAGGTTTTTTTTACTGATTTCTTATTGTTGTTATTGTTGTAGGTACAATCGGTCAAGGTATCTTTATGTTAGCATTAGCTTATTCTGGTTGTAATCATCTATTAGCTGTTATCTTCTTATCAATATCAGTAGCTTTAAATGGTTCTGTATCAACAGGGCCATTAGCTTGTATTGTTGATATCAGTCCGAATTATGCGAGTAAGTTGATTTGAAAGCGATATTCAAAGGTGTTTTCATTGAAACTACACAATTTTAGGTGTTGTTCTTGGTGTTGTTAATACAGTTGTAGCAATGGTTGGATTCCTAACACCAACTGTTGTTGGTTATCTCACATTTGAAAATGTATCATTTCTGTTTTCATCATCGTGATTTTTATTAATTTCTATTTAAATGAAATTCCAGCAAACGGCACAACAATGGCAGAAAGTTTTTTGGATATCAACATTTATGTTAATGTCATCTGGTCTATCGTACATTCTATTTGCTAAAGCTGAATTACAGCCATGGAATTCACCGAATTTCGATGTGAAACAACACGAATCCGAAATGATAACAATTAGTCACAAATCGAAGAACGAAACAAAAAATGATGGAATGAAAATTTAATTAATTTATTCTATAATGAAAATGATTAATGTTACACCGTTGTCATTTGATGGATAATGAAAAATATGCCATCAATAAACCAATAATTACAACAAACGTTTCGTGGATTTAATCTAATTTACCTGGCGCCTCCACCAATTTTCGAAAAGGCATTTCATATATATTAGCCACTGAATCAATCTGATTTAGACATGATATATAGGCGAATATGTGCTGAAAACTCCTGAAATTTTCAAGTAAATAATTAAACTTATAATTGAATCAATCGATAAGTGCTGTGAACTGTAAACTATGAAGATCGTCTTTATTTTATAACAATTTTAGCAATGTGTGTGTTTGTTGATTGTATGATACTGAAACGTGACATTTCGTGAATTAATATAAGATGTGTATCTTGTGGCATACAGACAACCTTCAATAATAATCAAACGAGTTATTTATTTGACATATTCGCTAGCGTAATTAAGCATTTGTTCAATTTCGGATCGGTTTCCGTATCTGTTGTGGAATCAATTATTGATATTTTATGATCACGTTCGTTTATATATGAACGTGAGTTTAATTGAATCACACGCAAATTGTCTCTAATA
This sequence comes from Meloe dianella, assembly GCA_028455855.1. Lineage (NCBI taxonomy): Eukaryota > Metazoa > Arthropoda > Insecta > Coleoptera > Meloidae > Meloe > Meloe dianella. The sequence continues at coordinate 3,252,431 of JAPTHL010000039.1, forward strand.
TTCCATAAAAAAATCAAGTTAATTATTGTTCAATTTCAATGGTCAATCGTTATTTGATAATTTTGTAGATTCTAGTTCTTTTGGCGGTGTCTTTTTTTACACACACACACACACACACACACACACACACACACACACACACACACACACACACACACACACACACACACACACACACACACACACACACACACACACACACACACCACACACACACACACACACACACACACACACACACACACACACACACACACACACACACACACACACACACACACACACACACACACACACACACACGCACGAGAGAGAAAAAACAGTGTCTCGAATAGAATAAATTTCGTGTTATTTAATTTTTTTACGTTTATATCCAGCTTCAAGCATTTAATTGGTTTTAGAGTAAAGCCATTTCAAAGAACACATGTTGAAAGAGATGAAAAATTAATAAAACATGATTCAGATTAGTGGAAATTCAACAACATAAATATCACATAAATAAATAGAAAATATTTGTCGTTGAAAATGTAATTCAATTTAATTTGAACAGCTTTAGAGACGACACCAGACTACGAAATACTAGAAGAAAAAAACATACACGTACAGACTTTTAAATAATAATGTTCGTATTTTAAATTCTGGCTTAACGTACAGTTTTGTTTTGTTATATATTTTTTTTGTCTAGCTGATATTACGGTTGATTACTCACGTTATTCCTCGCCGACCGGCACACATTTCTCCACAAAATTGTCGTTGTGGAAATGTTCAACGAAGTAGAAAAATACGGTAATAATAATAATAACAATGATAGACTTACACAATTTCTACCAATTGAAAACATTTTCGATGATACAAGTTTTCTTTTTCTCGACTGCTGCTTAGATTCTAGCGCAAGAGCAAAACAGGCGCACCTTGTAAATATCATAGTAACGACGCTCGGGACGCCACAGTATACGATACGATTGTGTCGTGGGGAAAGGGCGAAAATTGAGGCAACTTTGGAAGTTCGTTAAGGGATCATCGACAACAAGGAATGGTAATTAGAGAATAAATCAGGTAATTACATTTAAAATTAATCGCTTTCCTCTTCGCTAGTTGCAAGTAGAATTATTGTTGTGTTTGGAAAAACCGCAAATTTCCTCTATTTTTAGCAAATCATCATTAGACATTTAAATATTTCCCGTTGAAATTGTAGCAAATTATTGACGATTTGGTGACTGTAAACTTAATTTGACGAAATGACAACTTCTACCACTAATTCTTAAGAGTCTATCTAGATGTATGGTGGCAATTATCGTTGTTCTGAACTGGTGAATCGTTTAAGACTATTAAAACTTTCGACTAAGTTGATAAATATTGATAAATGGCCTCTCTATTCTATAGACGGAAAACTTTAAATCATATTAACTATTTTTCAACAAATTTCTTTTATAACAAAGTTTGTATATGTATACAAAACTTTCTTTTGTGTTTTATCATGTAAGAATTAGATACTGATGATAATATTTTTTGTGTTTGAGGCGTTTCCTTTGGAATTATCAAAAGTTTTCCTTGATAATCCCATTCTTAGTTTTCTGTTGAAACGATGTAAACAACAACAAAAAAGAATCATTCAATTTTACGTTCTCCTTAACTATTGCGCATTCTTATCAAATATTCTGTTATTATCCAGATGGTGAACGTGTAATTGTCAGATAGATAACAGAAAATAGAATAACGAGAGGAGCTAGAGTGTACTGGATAGGATCGCCACGAAAACGGTGTTAATTATCATCTACACACGCATAATCTGTACTCTAATCAAAATTTAAGACGAAAGATACAGAATACTGACTATTGAAACTATAATTTTAATTGATTTGATAAGGTTTGTATTGATTTGAAAACTGTAGCAGTCTATCTCTTGTTGGTTATAGTAGGAAATGACATTAATTTCAATCTACTTACATTTTACCCAAATTCTAATCAGCTTTTATAATGGAATAGATCATTACCACAACTCCACATTCTATAAAAGTACGCGTGTGCCTCGATCTACGCGACACTCTATACACGCTCTCTGCTTGACACGATATCAGTTAACACGATTGAAAATAAATCATCTAATTTACAATATTGCTGGTTTATTTAACATGATATTCAGTGGAAAGTTCAACTATAGTTGTAGATTTTGTTTATTGAAGCAAATTAGTATTTTAAATTAATCGTGTTCGTTATATTTCTAAACAGTTTAACAACATAACTTTGTTTGATGTTTGATTAATTCCAACAAAAACATATTTATATTAATCTGTAATATTGTAGTATCTAATATTTTGTATCTGACAGCATTATAGCGGTCCTTGTTAACTATCATCAACATACGTTTTAATTAAATTATTTTATTCAAATAGAAACTATCATGGTAAACTATCAAAGCATCAACAGAGCTTTCATCTTCAAACTATCGTATAGACAAAGGATCAACTTAAATGTAAAAGTTACTGTTGATCGGGTGTCTTGAAGGGAAACAATAGTTGTAAATCTATTTGCAATGTTTCAAATGCAATTCTGTTGATTAATTTCAATAAAAACATGTCGGTACTGATTTGAAAATTGTAATATTCGAACTTTCTTAATGCAAATTTAAATCAGTTCTTTATTAGTCTGCATTAATACAGTAGTCTCCTAATCCGGACCATACAGTAATCTGGAGTTGTAGGCAGCTTCTTATGTTTCTTGGTGTCGGGAATATTTCATGTTATTTTGTGAGAAACACGCAGTACAATCCGCCAGTTTCTACTATTTAAACACCTATTTTTCAACAACTCTCCTGTAATGCTGTGATTCCGGTAATCCGGAACATCCATGTTCTAATATGTGCCGGATTAGTGACAGTCTACTGTACTAAATTTGATCTTGATACGATCTTAATTTAATAAAGATGATTGAAATGAAGGTTGCATCTGGCTTGATCGAAATTTACAGTTGTGTTACATAATTACAAAAATTTAATTTTAAATTATTCCGTTTGTAATTGATTTCAAGTATTTCAGTACGTTCTTCATAAAAAGGCAAACCTTCTTTTAATTAGTATTTGTTTTGAATTTTATTCCATATTTTGATTTATTTTAAACTACATACGCGTCACTTGGAAATCCGGAAATTTAACGTATGACAGAGTTTTTCCAATACTGTTTCGATTTTCGTGTAGCATCAGAGCAAATATTTTCGGATCCTGTTTGTTACAGTACTTTAATAATAAATTATTAAATAAGAAACCTTCATGTCAATTTTCATATTTCTATTTATAAAATGATGTGTTTACAGGTCCCTGAAGATCGATTGATTCAACAATAACTGCATCTTCCATTCTCCAAGATATTGCAAAGGTAGATTTTTTTTGATAAATTACGAATGAATTCTATTACCATAACGTTCACTAACTTCTTGATCGTAGTTCGTGCCTGTATTATTCTATTTGGTAAGGAAATTTTGCATGATAGAGGGGTCGAATTGCTAATATTTTTATGTGTCCTATCTTAATAATAATCATTTTATTGAGTTGATTTGGTCAAGTTTGGTTCTATACAGTTTTATTGTGTTCCTATCTGTGATCTAAAATTTGGCAAAGTGACAAACGAACAACTACAGAAAAGTGTTGTTAGGATTTTATTAAAAATTGTTGTTCGAAACAACATTAACATGTCCTTGTTGAACATGTTCGCAAATCTATCCCTGCAGAGATTCAACACAATTGTAGAAACGCACTTGATCCAAATAGATGCTCAGCTAAATTCGTTTGTATATCACATCGAAAAATAAGCAGACTTTCGACAATTAAATAGTTCCTAAATCTTGAAGAGTTTATTTAAACTTTTAAAAATAGAGAAATTTCCGATTTTCATAGAACGTATTTATGTAGAAACTAATTATAGACTCAATTACTTCCTATTTGGCATTATCCATTTGAATAGAATACAAAACAATTTAACTTTCATCTCGCTTGAGTTCGACGAAATGGTGGTCTTACATTTGAAGTTTGTTGATAAAGTGAATATAGACCGTACGAAAGATATGTAAATATAGCTTGAAAGACCATCAAAGTATCATTAAAATTATTAACAGAAAACTTATCAAACAAAATATCTCATTTTCAGCATGTTCTTAGAAAATTTTCCTCAGCGGAACCGTAAAATAACTATAAAACACTGGAAGGAAAATTGAGAATTATTTCAAGAATTTTTAGTAATTTTTTAATCTAAATTCAACCATTTTTTTTTATGATTAACAAACTCATTTGCCTGTCGAGAATCAGATTTAAAAAAAAACGACTAATTTCTCATCCACCTAACCGTTAATCACTTACTCAAGAAGTAAGTAGCCTTGCTCTATTTATGTCACCAGTAAAATTGGGTTTTTCTTTTGTTTCACATAAAATTTTCCAATTTGTCATCGATCAAAATAATGAGAAAATCGTTGAATTATATTATTGTAACACTTGTAATAAAGGTGATCAATGAGATGCGTTATAAAGTTGTGATTGTGTAAGAGATCCATTAAAAATATTGGAATTCGACGTAAGAAAGTTGTTCAATCATTTACATACAGAGAGCTTTCAAGGGAAATTTCCATAATTTGTAACTAGAATTATTATTATTTTCCTTTGAATAATGAATAAAAAAGAACACCAATTTTTATAGGTCAATATTAATTATTATTAAGCAACTTTAGAAAGACTTACAACTAACAAACTAAATCTACACATCTGGAACAAATTGCGTTATAATCCTATTGTCTGTATAATTAACTCACGAATTAATTTAATTCCAATTGGCAATTTGTCATTTTGAAAACTGGCCACATAAAAGCTAATGCAACAATTACCCTTTGTTACGGAAGCGCACTCACAAAAAAGTTGATGAAGACCGATAATGAAACTGTTGAACAACTTTCAATAGAATTCATCAGGTGCATTTCTATAAAACACAAATGACTTTTAACTGTCTGAATGACGGATATAATCGAAATGAATGAATGAGTCGTCACACGTATCATATTCAAGATTCACTCAAGTTAATTAAACATTTGGGAATAATTAACTGAAATCGCAATCTAAGTAATCTATTGTGGTATATGTTAAAATCAATTTAGAAATTGAATTAAATTTCATATCTAGCGAAGTATGAAAACAATTGTATTTATAATGGATATATAGAAACGGAAATAAATGATTATTTTTTTTTTAGTACGAACACATTAAATTGACGCTCCCACATTTAAAATTATTGGATTTTCTTCTCTCGTCGAATATTATTCCTAAATTAAATGCGATAACGGTTTGCATGAAAATTGTATATTCTAATAAATTTTGATTGTTTAAACTTTAGCTTATTCAGGCATTATTCAACATAAACGTTAAATAAATAAATAGTTGATAACAACTAAGAGATTTGAGTTATTGGTGGAATTAGAGTATATTTGTGTTCATGATTTTCAATAGTTTCAAATACCAATAACGGATGAATCATTTAGATTCGCCGGGTCAGGATAATCGCTTTAAAGTCCTAAACAAACAGTATCAACGCTATGTCGTCCACCTAATACAAGCATTCCGGTTGTGCCAATCCATCTTCATCAGAATGATAAAGATTTCTTACCGGAATTCTCATTCATTGATTGATTGTTTTAGTGTAAATTCATGTTTATTACGACTTTTCCAATAAACCAATACAATAACGTATTGTTTGTAATCTATTATGAATGTTGAAAGCTGAAACAACAGTTTGTCGATAGATTCCGCAAAACAGTATAACATTCAATTACATGAGAAACAATCTGATTGGACAAAACAATTCAATATTTCCGATTTTCAATGTTTCATCGACAATAAGAGAATCAAGTCAAGGCAAGACGCAATGAAAAAAAAACAAACGAGACGAAAGTAAAGATTTCTCCAACAATATCCCGTGTTAGTCAAGAAACGTTCAAGATTGCAGATGAGTTGATAGTGTCCTTTACGACAAAGGTCCAACAAGGAAAGACCTATTTAAAAGGGAGATCATCAAATCCAATCCAATTGAATTCGACTACAAGAATTTCAATAATTCTACAATCAAGCTCACCGGATATATCGCTCAAACATTTTCTGTTATAAATATTACAGCTCCTGTAACAGAATTATTGAACAACTTATTAATTTTATTTTCCATTATTATGGCCTGTCATTTTTTTTAATTTCAATCAATTGGAAATATAATCAATTGCCAGCTATAGAAATCAAATGACGGTCGTTATCTGTAGTTTTGATGCGGTAGGGAGGAATGTTCAGTAATGTTTTGGATACGTTCATTTGCCAAACGATTGGATCATTTCATTTGAATAATCCAAATCAGAATAGAAACACCCATATATTCACGCAAATAGTGATTACATTATAAATCGACAAATATATGTATAGACACGACAGACAGTGTTAATTGCAACCTTGGCCTTGCCCAATTAGTAAATATTTACGTTACTTTAATTAAAAAAAAAAACAACAACGACAATCAATATTTTCTTCTTGTTGTGCTTATTTTGATGTATTGAAGCGCGTTTAAATCAAATTTATTTCAGTAATTCTTTATTACTATCGCAATTTTATAAATAAACCATCAAAATAAGAATCTGTTGGATATTAAAGAACATTTCGAGAACGGGCAATATTTAGTTTGTTTTTTGTTTTGTTTCTGTTTTTTTTTCGCATTACAATTTTTATTCCGATTCGATTCGCAACAATTTTAAAATGGAATTTCAATTTCAATATTTTGATGAAATATTCCTGTTGAATTGATTGTTTATTTGATGAAATTGTCAACGATAAATAATTTTCTGGTTCGATTTAATTTTTTCTTTTTGTTTGTTTAATTATTTTTGCGAATTCAACTAATTGTCAAATACAGATTTTCGATAATTCGCTGTGAATCAATTCTGTCAGTTATCGGACAACAACTGTTATTAACTTCCAATTGCAATCTTCAATGAAAAACGAATTAAAGCACCGTAATTAATTGCATGTTAGGATGCGGAAATGAATTGAATAAACTTCCAGAAAGTCGAATTTAAATGGGGAAAAAAAATCATTTGAAAGCTCGGATGTCTCAATATAATAAAGAATGTGGCTTTGTTCCAAATAATAAACTTATGAAAAACAGCGGAGAGGCTCTTCCAGTTTTAAACGAATGGAAAAAGTTTGTGAAACTGTTCTTAATTAAAAAAATTAATTCATATTGAGACTAAAATCGACAAATAAAACTCTGTGTGAAATTGCAGTAAAAATGGCGGATGCGCCGGGACAATTCTAAATTTTCTTCAAATAAACGTTTCTCCAATAATTCTCCTTTGAACAATTATTTACTGTTCTTTATTAAAAACGGTCGATAAAAGACATTAATCAAGCAAGACATCTAATGGAATTCTAACAGAAGAATGTTAACAATAAAAAAACAACAAATATCATCACTTTTTAACAAACTTCCATTTCCCTGCTGACTGATTATTCTCGTTTCATAAGATTACAATGGAAATTGTTGTTTAATGCAGAAACGCTAAAAGGTGTACGTGCCACACGACAGCTGATAATTATTAATCATAAACAAGACTTTGGAACGAATTAAAACCGCAAATGTTGAGTAAACTTCATTGACTGATCTGAACACAATCTGTCGATCAAAAATACACAATAAGATGTGATAGCAGAACAAAATTACATGGTTTCTTGAGTAATCCTTGTATTTGTTAGTTGACAAAATTGTAAATGAACCGGCTGATGTACGTAAAGATGAAATGAACCAAACAAATCTGGAACTGACAATGACAAAATCAATATCGTGATATTTACGATGAGGAAAAAACAACAAAAAATCCCATTAACAGTACGAAGACCGGCCCCGTATATCCATTGTAAAGCAATTAAAAAAATCAAACCATCTTTTGATTAAACTAAGACACGAGCAACAGGTTGTTCATTCAGCGCTTAATCCTTTGCGTTTACACAGTAATACAATAATTATGAATAACGTTTTTGATGCGATTTAATTTACTTATATTTAAAAGATTTAGCTCTAAAATAGGAGCTGGTGAATTAGATTCACCCTCCAATCGATTAGTTTACTCACTAAAAGACTGATCTTATTATTTATGTTTCCAGGAAGTTGTTAAGTTTTTACCGCTGATCGAATCCTATATAATTTCCTATAGTTCGTTACTGGATTTACAACAGGATTCCTGATATAAAAAAAAACAGCGAACGATGGTAAAACGTTTATTCTATTAAAATAATGTGAATAGAATACAAAAACGTTTTTTTTTAATCATTCTGTGTGTAACTTAACAAAGGAGTATAAATTTCGCCCTTTTTTTACTCTATTTGGTAAACTTCTACCAACAATAACTCTTCTTGGCGATTTCCAGATAATTAATGAGTCGAGCCTGTAATTAAATGACGACAAAAACAGTTCAACAGTCATTAATTTTTCTTCTATACTTTGGTAATAGTTCGATGACAAATTTCAGCTTTTAATGGACTCAATTGAGAAGAAAATAGATCACTCTACTACTATCTTTATCAATGATAAACAACTAGATATCTCAAGTATCATTCAATTAGTAGAAATAATGAATCGTGTATAGTATTGTGTAGTATTTAAAGTAAAACATATGTATGTTTTATAATCATTTTTGTTGGAAAGAACCAAGGAATCTTTCAAAGCTCTTCTTCTGTGCAAGGTAGGAAATCAATATCAATTCAGTTTAGTGACAAATGTTTATCAGTTCGGGTCTGTCAATCGGCTCTATAATTTTTTTCCCATTTACATATTCATTTATGTTTTGAGACGCAACATTGAGACGGACAACAGAATTTTACAATAATCAAGAGAAATTTATTAATTCAAATCAAGCTCATTGTATTTATTTATATTTTGGTAGGATAAAGTAAATATTGGAGGTATTATTTATGTTTGATTAGAAATCGAAAAAGTGTGTGAACGTACTTGAACTGTTCTGTTATCGGTGAAAAATTATTGATTCCAAAAATGAAACGATTTCAAGATATGTCGTCTCTCATAAATTTTTATTAAACTTTGATGTTGTATTGAATATAAATTTAGTAATGGAGGATGTTGTTTATTTTTGTCTTCTTATTTCGTCTATTTTTATCACACAAAAATCGAACTTTCTTTGAAGTCCTTGAAGTGGCATAATGCGAAAATTGTCGCTCGTGTTATTCAATGTCCCTGTAATTTATTTCGAATGGCTTTAAATTGATCACGTAACCAAAAAATTATTTGTATTTGTGAATGTTATAACATTATTCTTCTACATCTTTAAGCGTAGTCGGAAAATTATCTTTTATGTCATGATAAACTACCCGTTTTTTTTTTGGGAAAATAACAAACACAATAGCTAGGAAACTCTAACGAAAGAAAATCTGCTTTATTTGTGAAATATTGGTGAAAGTTCTGTTGTGAAACTTTGTCTTTTAAGCTTTTCCAGCAATTGCTGCACACCAACTGGGAATGAAAACAATAACGACCGCCTCTAATCTAATAATAATATCGATGCTAATGTTGCATTATTGGAGCCGTATTCGACTGTCATTGAAACTATATTTTCATTGTTTTCTATCAAGCATCAATGTGGCGTACACGCAATTATTTCTACCTGCGTATAATTTGAGATAGGCGTCAAAAATATAATTACTACATCAAAGCTAATGACACCAAAGAGACCCACACAGGGGATTATGTGTTTATAACCGAACACAATACAAAAACTTGTTCGTTCGATTGCAAAGGGAATTAACTTTATACCACAACATTCAAATATATTTAAATGTTTTAAAGGTAAAATGGCATGGCAGTAAACGCTATTTGGTTGTAATTAAATTACACAAGTCACAGCATTTCTCATAATTACAATGGATACCCCTGCAAATTTTCTTTTATTCATTTAAAATACGATATGAACAGGTTGATTTTTGTGTGAGTGTGTGTCAAATACCTTAGAGATTATGTTCATGATTTGAATTTATATTAGTTTTCTTTGATATATAGCTCAATTCATTTAAAATCTAGAAGCTTTATTATTAGTGCAAATTGCTTATAAAAAAAATAACTTTATCAACGCTGAATATTTGCACATATAAACCGAGGCCCCGGCGCATCCACCAATTTTCTTATAATAAGAATCAGACATGATGGTTTTTCTTTCACCAATGAAACTCACATTATTTAACAATTATTAACGAAGAATTACATTTAATTTTCCATGCGATGAATCGTAGGTGGCTATTAATGTCTTCCTCTTTACAAGTAAACTTCCTATCACTTAGTTAATTGTTTATTATCCTATATTGATATTATGGCAATCATAATCAAGGACATGTTTGCCAATTAATTATTATTGTATTATATTGCTTGTGGCCATAACAGTATTAAAAAGGCATTAATAATTAATGCTATTGTTGATGATTACCTAATGAATGAAATAATTTAATTCCCATCATTAAAATTGAACAATTCATTAATTAACTAGAATATCGCTTAGAATTGTACTTATCTAAATGGAAGTCAGTAGAAATTCGCATTTCCTACAGCATATCTAATCAAATTATTGTTACGTGCCAACGGGAAATCTCAGATTTTTCAAATAAAACATCTTCTTTAATTTAATCTCCTCTATCTATTTATATAAAATACAAAGTCCTGACTGACTGACTCATCAATGCCCATACAAAGCACCCCTATACAGAAACATGACAATTGTGGGTTATACGTATTTCTTCCATCACGTAGACGCTGACCAAGATAGGATTTTTCGAAATTCGACCTCTTATAATCGAATGAAAATGGGGCTACATACAAAACGTGAAATTTTGCGTTAATTGAAATTGCGAAGTAAATTCATTTTATGGAAATTATTAATTTTAATTAAGATTAAATGACCCCACTATTGAGGACTTTTAATGACTTCTATACACGAAAAATACGGTTTCATTTTTATATTAAATTGTGTCGTTTTAATGTCTTAGTGACATATTGCCATTAATTAGTATTGACTGGATCCGTTGTAACAATCATGCAAAAACTACGTAATTAAATTGAAAGTGATAAGGGGAAGAAAATACGGTAATTTAATATTCGTTAACAATAAAAATGTGTCATTTAATAGTGGAGGAAAATGATGAGGAATCCATATGAAGCGAAAATTCTTGATGATCAATCACGTGGATTAGCAAATGCCGAAGAACATTGTATTCGAACTTACGGAATTAATGTACTTGGTGGAATCAAATCGATAACAAATAGTAGTCAAGGTATATTTATAGTTTCCATTAAATTAATATTAATTGTCGATAATGGAGAATGATTATAGAGAGAACATGTCCATCTTTTTGGGATACAATCCTATGTTGGCCTAATACGGCAGCTGATACTTTAGCAACATTACCATGCCCATCCTACATAGCCGGTTTTAATGCGGTAAGTTTGTTCATTTACCACAATCGCTAAGATCTCTAAGATTTCTGATGATTAGACGAATAATGCTACAAGACGGTGTATGGAAGATGGTAGTTGGTTTGTTGATAAAATTCAAAATGCAACATGGACAAATTATACGAATTGCTTTGAAAATGGAACAGCAAAAATATTTGTTGTCGTTGATAAATATAATATTTCGTCATTCTCTCAAGTATTTATTTATTCTACGATTATATTTGAGAAGAGACTATAAATATTTATGTTTTATTTTATTTTAGAAATATCTACCAACTGTTAAAATTATCGCAGAGACTGGCTATTTAGTGTCTCTTAGCACTCTTATTATAGCATTTATTATAATGCTGTCTATTAGGTGAGTATCGAGTTTCTCAATCAAAATTGTCATTATGATAAAACCGTAGAGACTATCTTTACGTAAGTCACATGATGCTTTACCAACACTCATTGATGTTGTACCCTCTAGCTCTAGGCAGCTGTCGCGTTTCTCATCGCGTATTTCAGCCATTCACTTCAAATACCTTCAATGCATCAAATCGCATAAAACGATGAATAGATATTTCTTTGTGTGTCTTCTATCATACTGAAAACATCACCAAAACTTCTGTGGATCTCCAATCGTTATTCTTTATCTAACGTATATAATTCCATTCGGTCTAGAACGAACACAAAGCAAATAGTTCGCATCAATTCTTGACTCTTGGAAATATTTTTCGATAGCTGTAAGCAATATCGAAAACTTAAAATAACATAATATATTAATATTTATGTTTGGAGAAGAAAGTTCTATGTGTGTATATTGGAACGGAAGATTGCAATAAAGAAGAATTTGCCAATTTAAAACAGAATAGCAGTCGTAAAAAAAAACGAAACATTCTACAGTTTGCAAGTGATAAATAAATGTCAGTAGCATTGATAATAATTGGAAATAGAACAGGATCCCCAACGAAATTAAATTACAACTACAAATATTTCGCTATAATACAGTTAAGGGTTTATAAACTTTTATTTTATCAACAATTACAACAGTAGTGGAAGTCTTTGCTTAAGATAACAAATAACCAATCAGTTGATTGAAAAAAAATCGTTATTTAGTCGGAATTGAATCCAATATTTGCATGATCAATTTGAACATTTTTTTAACTGATTTACAATAATAAATAATGTCGATTTATTACAGGAAATTACATTGTCCTAGAAATATACTTCACATGCATCTATTTGCATCATTTATGTTACGAGCATTTGTATTCATTTTAAAAGATTTAGTATTTGTGGATGGTGTTGGATTACCGTCGGATTTATTTGAGAAAAACGGTATGAAATATTTCAACGTTGATACTGAGGTAATTTTAAATACAAACCAGATAGAAATACTGTCCCTGACTTATTAAAAGAAAAACCCATCGATATTTGTGTTGTCACAAGAAATCTTCGAACAAAGTTGTTTTGAATCTCTTTCTGATTGCTTCAATTTGTTTGTTTTTCTTGTATTTCAAATAAATGCGAACGGGGATTTTAATTCAAGGGTGTTTCTACCTGAACTGAAACACCCAAACAGTAAGATAATTGAAATTTTTTTTAGACAAAGAATTGGGAATGTAAATTAATAACAAGTTTATGGCAATATTTTATTACCGCCAATTTTTCGTGGATTTTAATGGAGGGTGTTTACTTACACAATTTAATATTTCGAGCATTATTTGCTAATTCAAATGGTAATATTAAATGGTATATAGTTTTAGGATGGGGTAAGTTGGAATTTATACAACGTGTCCCATTTCAATTGATACTATTCATCATCGAATAACAACCATTCAAGTGGTAGTTTTCTCAAAACTCTCATTGCAGGCCTACCATTAATTATCACAACAAAGTGGGTGGTGGCGAAATTGTGGGTGGATGATCGTCTCTGTTGGACAACACATGAAGATTATAAACCGACTTTAATACTTGCAATTCCGATTTTATTATCAATTTTAGTACGCTTTCAACGGATGAATGAATTAAGTAATTAATTAATTTTCTTCAATTGTAGATAAATTTAATTTTATTCATAAGAATTTCAATGGTGTTGTACAGTAAATTACGTTCACCACTCAATGAAGAATCTCGTCGTTATAAGAAATGGGTTAAATCAACATTAGTTTTAGTACCACTATTTGGTGTACATTATGCTATTTTCCTATTATTATTCTCTTATCCAATGAAAATCGATAAAATCCTAGAATTCGTTTGGTTAGTTTGTGATATGCTATTTGGAAGTTTTCAAGTAATCTTTAACATCTTATTCTGCCCAATCAAAGTCACTACAATTTAATCAATTTTGTTTATTTCAAGGGATTCTTCGTGGCAGTCCTCTATTGTTTTCTAAATGGTGAAGTTAAGGCTGAATTAAGACCACGATTCTATCAATTTTGCACATTTCTAGCAACAAATAAATATTTAAAACATTGTTTTCCATATCGTAAAAAATTTCTACGGTTAGTAATGGGGTTATTTAAACAAAAATAAAATAATAAAATGTAATTTGTAAATTGTAATCTAGACATTTTCAGATCAATTGTGGGCAGGTCATCAGTCTGCACGACTTTATCGTGTAGTTCTCTATATGCAAACGGTTTTCTACATCATCGAAACAGTCGGACGTGTCGCATTGATAATGTTACAACAAAATCGAAATCCAGTTAATTTGATTCGAATTCAAATAAAACAAATCGATAATTTGCTGATGTTTTTTTTAGGTGATAAAAGTAGAGACCACACCTGTCAGAATGTTGATAAAAGTTTACAAGATTTATCAACAAAGTCGCACAAAGTTATTGAGTTCGAACAGAAAGTTCCACTTTATAATTATAATACTGTAAATTTGTTTTTTTTTGTTTGGTTTAATTATGAAACTTGATTAATCACAAGTCAGTTTTGTTTTTAGGTTGTAGAAACAGCATTTTCTATTGATCCAAATTCTGATAAACAACACGAGAATCAGATTAATGCAGAGGTGATGCGAATGGATCAAAGTAAGTGAATTATGTTTTGTGATAAATTATTTTAAAAAAAAACAAAATTGTGATATTTTCAAAACAAAAGTTAGACAAAGTATACGTATTTAATGTTAATGTTTATATGTACACGTCACAGATCTCAAGAGATGTTATGTATTAAGCCCATATAAATGGGCTTAAAACTAATAAAAAAAGGAAATAAAGATTTAAATTTTCACCTAAAAACATTATATTTTTGTAAATTACTTTAACATATTTTTTCTTTTATATTATTCAATGGTAATTGTAAAATTCTTAATGTGAGACTGTAAATTGAAGATACCATTAAAGAAACAATGTTGAAATAAAAGCATTCGCGCTAGAGATTCCCGGATGCAGGCCCCTTTTTTGTCTTACACTTCTTTAATGCGCCTCAATCCAGCCGATCGCTCTTTCCGAAATGTGATCACCATTTTAACGTTATTCCAAATCCAGCTATTTTATTAAATGCGGCCTAGCCGCATCCTACTCCTCCTTCTTCTATCTATAACTCGTACCTACCAATTAATCATAACTACTGACCTCTTCCAATTGATAGGAAATTTTAATTAAATCATCTTACCTGTGTGATGTTAAATAAGAGATGCTAAAACAACTATGTATTGCAGTTTGATTTGCAGGATACGACAACAGATGAGTCATCGAATTAGTCGAGTCACCTATATTATCACTTACATCGTTACTATTACCATCAAATAAAACCAAACAGACGAACAAAAAGTCAGATAAATTGTAAACAAAATTTGGGGGATCGTACATTTTTTTGAACAAAATAATGTAATTTTTAATATAAAAAAACTCATTTTAGTTCATTTAGAAAGCACACATAAAGATCGTTGATCAGTGTTCGAATGTGTATAAAAAGAAAAAAACAACAGATATTTAACATAAATACGAATCAAGAAAACAAGCTAAAAATGTCAATATTGGCCAGTTGTAATTCAAAAGCAAATATACGAAAACACGTTATTATCAATGTTGAATCAGAAACAAATAATGAAACAAATCGAAAACAACAAATAACGACAACAAATCCGATTGTTATTAATGATTTATCGACAATTCCAATCCCAATACCAATAATATCCTTTGTTGTTTGTAAAACACCAGAATGATCAGATGAAGATGTTAGAACAAACAGTAAATCAAGAAGAACAAATAACAGAGCAGGCAATAAATTATTTGATTTATCGATTAATCAAACAGGTTCTAGTGGAGAATCATCAAAATCATATAAAAAACATTCAAATTTAAATACGTACAATCAGCAATAGCAGTCGTATAGCGATATTTGTGGTGATAGAACGGAAACAGGGCCACAGGCGCCGAATTATGCTCGCGTTTTTATTGATAATCTCTGGCAAACTTCAAATATTTTAAAGGGCAACCTTTTCGAGAGTTGCGTGAGGCGTCACAAACAATCAGTTTCTAAATAAATTACTGATTCAACAAAATTTGAACAAGTTTGGGATAGCGTCTCTCATATTAAATCAAATTCTAATGGACTTACTTCAATTTTTTCATTATATATTTCTAATACCGGAGGACAAGCTCGAGGAGTTTATTTTCACCGAAATACTCTGGAAACGGAGATTTTTTTGAGGTTTTTAGCCTGCGAACTGTTCTATTCTAGTAGGCTACAGCTGTTACTAAATTTACGAATAAATACAAATGATGTTCGTTGTGTTATCAATGATTATAATTAAATTAAGTTATTAAATCATTACTGTTTTTAATTGCTTTAAAATTTTTTTGCCAATTTATTCATTAAGTAATAGATTTGTATGAAGATAACCATATGACACATTATTATCAATGTCATCGAGAAATTCTTGATAATTATCATTATTTTCGAAATTTTCATTAATTGTCATATTATCATTATTATCATTAATTTGTTGTGGTGTATTTTCTAAATTTTCCTCATCAATTTCATCATCATCATCATCATCATCATCACTTTCACTACTAACACTATCATGATTACGACTTTCACTATCTGTATTCGATTCAATATCACTTAAATCCATATCAATTTCATCATTACATGGATTCAATGTATGATTTATTGGATGTGGATTATCAGAATATAATTGTGATAAAACACAATCTGTACAAAAATCAATTGAATCAAAATTACATGTTATACAATGCCAACGGGTACCAAATATCGGCTCATCATTACAATAATCACACTAAAATTTAAAGTAATAAAAATAAAAATATAAACAATCATAATGATAATAATACTCTAAAGCCAAAATGTCGAACTGGTGGCGTTTCGTTTTCTTTCACTTTTATCTCTCTAATTCGTTTCAATAACTCTAATTGTAATTCAGCATCGGTTTTACGTATTGTACTATCAACATCATTTTCATCACTGTACGGTTTCGGTAATAAATAATTACTAGTTGATGGTTGAGATTGATCTTCAGGTAATTGAATCGATGATGGTGGTGGTAGATCATCTTGAATTTCACTGCGTGTAACCGGTAGACATAAATCTGGGAAGAAAGTCGATGGTTTCCATAAATAATGATTATGCCGTTGATGTTTGTGTAAAGAACTTTTCTAAAATTAAAAACAAACAATAACGAATGAACTAATAAGATTAATGTTTATTTACTTTAGTACGTTCAGCAGATTTGGGTATACGTCCCGGTATTGGTAAACCGGCTTTATATAATTTTAAAAAATATTTCTGAACCCTACTTGTAACTTGTTGGACACTACGATTACCTAAAGCATCTGCTATCTTTTTAAATCGTCTCATCTCAATCGGTTCAGGTGGATAAATTTGTAATAATTCTTCTAAACGTTTCTGTTCTTCTAATGACCATTTCTATAATGGAATATTTAAACAAAAAAAAACGTTTGTTTTTAATTAATAATTTGATTGAAACAAAACAAAAATACTACTCTATTTGAATATTTTTCCTTTTTCGGTGATTCTTTACGTCTAGTCGTAATTTCAAAATTACTATCTGAATAAATCTCTTTTAATATACTTTCTGGTATTTTTACATCATATTTTGACCAATCGATAACGGGCAAATCGGGTATACGTAACATATCTGGCATACCTAATGAAACACCATTAATGATTTTTTCTATAACTATTGCAGGATCTTCTAAGGCTTCTTTCTTTAATTCTACAGCTTTTTTATAATCCTATAATTTATATAAAATTTCAATTAAACGAATATAGTAGAGAGAAGATAATAATTAAACCAAAACAACGTACTTCTATAGCTTGTTTTCTTTGTGCACACAATATGAATAATGTCTTTATAACTTCACTATAATCGCGATTACCTTTTAAGGCTAAATGGTCCGTTTCAAAATAATATAAATCATCATCTTCTGTCGTTGAATTAGTCATTTTATTTTAAGTTTATTGTAAAAAAGGATTGAGAAATAGACCTGAAAGCCACTACACGCACAAGTGACAACAGCTGAATTGACGTTTAAAAGCATGGTTATGTTTGTCTATAAGTGGCGCAACAGATCGAAAAATTTGTATTTTATGTATTATTGGAAATATTTGGTCTAGCGTCATGAAATTTGGCAAGTAGCCTCAAATCATCTCCAGGAACACATATAAGGAACGTATCCTTTGATATATGTCCTCGTTATCCTTAAAATAAGACCTTTGGTTCTGACCAATCAGCGCACGTAAATGACTGGCTTGACAGCGTTCTCAAGTTATAGGTGCTTCACATTGTCGTCGTTTTACTCCGCGTTCAACGAACAGTGTACGGAGAAATATCAAAATGGTTTTGATATTTCGCTGCAATTTTTCATCGTCGTTTGTCGTTCGGATAACGCAGAGTAAAACAACGATAAGGTGTAGCGGGCGTTAATGGCAGCAGCAGGATGAACATCAGCACAATTTACAAAAGGTGCCATCCAACTCAGACAGTTCAGAACAAGAGTTACACCACTTTTTTGTTTGATTTTAGATTTGAGTCTATTACATACGTTTGAATTTTTAATAGATAGTGCCTGTAACACTTATTTGTCCCCTGTGCAATTTATTCACAATTCGGTTATGCACAACAAACTTTTGCACTACGTTGCTTTTGTTCTAAAGTCAAGCCGTTCTAGCAGAAGTGCACCGATACAGTGTGCAATGTGTGTGCGACTCACCGAGGCACCAGGATAGTTAAGACGTCAAAGATTTGAGGCGATGAAGAAATACTTGACATATTTTTATTATTATCCATTAATTGAACTGAAGTTCTGCACCTAGACGCCGTATACTTTTGGTACGCCGCTGTGTTCAAGTCGAAATAGACAGACTTTTATTTGTGATGGAAGCTTCCGCCATCTACTCACGATAGCAGCACCATCATTTTCCACCTTTTAACATTTAGACATTTGTTGCGCCTCTTACCTTTATTGTATCTCTGATTAGATAACGAAATGTTGACGTTTTGTCTTCGATGGAATAACATTTTTACTTGTCAAAATTGAACAAAATATCAATAAATCTAATTAACAAAAATAGAGAATTATCGATGATATCACATTATATCAACCGTGATTGTCATCAATAACGTGAAAAAGTGATTAAAAATGTGATGGTGATCATCAATTGTAATTCTACGTAAACACCATATTTCCATTAAGTTATCGAAACGAACAATATTTGATTTGGTGTTTTCTTTTTAATTTAATTTTTCTAATTCTGTCAACCATTCATATATGGGATCATATAATTCACGAAGAATGGAAGATAGTGATCAACAATCCAGATCTGGTACTGAAGATGATTCTGATTATGAAACAGAAAATCAATATAGAGCCTTATTGCAAAGTTTAATAAATAGGTGAACAATTAACACACAAAAAAAAACGCATCTCATTAACAATCGATCATTGTTTTCTAATTCAATTCAAATTTTTATAGTGGACAAGTGGAAATTATGTCAACTGAAAATTTTGGTACTTGTTACGGTTCAAAATTACCAAAAAACAAAACAAAACCAAACACAACAATATTGGATGTGAGTTTTGTTGTTAATTCGTCAAATCATTTAACAAAAAAAGAAAAAATTATTAATAATTAATTACCTAATTAAAAATTGCAGCAAAGTGAATTTTCAATGATAACACGTACATCATCAGGTCTAGGTCAACAGAAACGAAAATTTGCAACAAACCAAAATGTTACGAATATGTTATTAAATAGAGAGGTAATTTGGTTGGAGTAGAAAATTTGTTTTGTTAAAAAATAATTGCGAATTTTTATTGATTTTTTTCCAGAAAGGTTTATGTTATTATTCGACATTGTCATATACAAACAAAAATAGAATCACTAATAATTATCTACCGAATACAATGGAACGTTTAGATAATTATAACGGTAAAGTGTTTTGTGGTATTTTCTCAAAAGATGGTAATTATTTCCTAACAGCATCACAAGGTATATTTACCCCCTAAATTTAAACAATACACGTTTATTCTCTAATATTTCAATGTGAATTGTAGATAGACAAATTCGATTGTATAAGCCTGGCAATACGTCTTATAAATTATTGAATACGTTACGTGCTCGTGATATTGGTTGGAGTATAATTGATGTGGCTTTCTCGCCCGACCAGAATCATTATGTTTATTCAACTTGGTCACCATCTTGTTAGTATATCAGCTTGTTGATAAATCACAAATTAATGTTTGTCCTCTTGTGTTTTTTAGTACATTTATGTACAGTCGGTGAAGATACACAAGACCAGGAACCGTTGTCTTTATGTAATACAAGTCGAAGATTTTGTGTATTCTCTGTTGTGTTCTCATCATGTGGTACGGAATTATTAGGTGGTGCTAGTGATGGTTATTTGTATATTTATAATTTGAGTCGACACGGACGTACTTTAAAAGTATATCAAATCAATTATTTGAAAAGTAATTGGCAATTTAACAGAGTTTTCGTTTTTAGATTCCCGCTCATGAATACGATGTAAATAGTGTAGCATTCGCTGATGATTCGTCACATATAATTTATAGTGGTGGTGATGATGGTTTAATAAAAGTATGGGATCGTCGTACATTAGATGAATCATCACCAAAACCTGTTGGTATATTAGCTGGACATATGGATGGTATTACATTTATTGATTCAAAAAATGATGGTAGACATTTAATATCGAATAGTAAAGATCAAAGTATCAAATTATGGGATGTACGATTATTTTCTGGTAAGAAAGCAGCTGAAGAATCATTACAAGCTGTACATGATCAAACATGGGATTATAGATGGCAACAAGTACCTAAACGATGTTCGTTTTGGAGATATTTTTATTTTTTATAATGTTTTAATTGATTTACTTGTAGTATTTACGAAAAAATCTAAATTAACTGGCGATACTTCCATTATGACCTATCGTGGACATGTTGTGATAAAGACATTATTAAGATGTAGATTTTCACCTGTTGAAACAACAGGACAACGGTATATTTACACAGGTTCCGGAACTGGTCATCTTACAAGTATTTATGTGTACATTTAAATACGTATTTTAACATTAATCATTTCGATTTTTCTAGTATACGATTCGCTCACCGGTAAAGTTGAACGATTCACACAGAAACATCAAGCTTGTGTTAGAGATGTTTATTGGCATCCTTATCGTAATGAAATCTTAACGTCTTCCGTACGTATTATCATTGTAATCATGTGTTATTATTTGAATTATCGATGTGTTTTAGTGGGATGGTATGGTTGGACGTTGGACATACGATCATCAAACTTGTGATACTACAACAACACCACAACCGGTTAGACGTAGTTCCAGAATTGCATCGAAAAACCGAAGGGCAAATAATAATTTCAGTTTTTTATAGGAACGAAACTTTCTATCATTAAACATTTTGTAATTATTAATATTAATTAAATAAACAAATCGTCAGCGATTATTTTTGTTGTTGGTGTTTTTTTTGATTTTAAGTAAACCGCGCTATTTGCTCGTTTTCTAATTCGTTGATTACTAAGATAACCTATAATTGATAACCCGTGAAATTTTTAAATTATTTTCAAAATTTCCAGACATAACAAAAACGTTATTTTTTTTTAATGATAAATGATGATCGTTATCATTTGAATAGATTTCTATTATTCTATATTCAGTTTCAAGTTCGTTAGAGTTTTGAACTTTGATTTTTGAGGTTAGGTTTGGGGGGATTTTTCTTCTTTTTTTTGGTGTTGTTAAAGTGAAAATGTTGAATTTAATATCGTGTATTAAATGTTTTGTACAGTTAGGTCCACGGCAGTTTTTCCGGCGCTATTTTAAATTACCGTTGATTAAATACATACACGATACGGTTGATTTGTATAAGAGTCGCACTAGGAGTGGTGTTGATAATTTGAGAGAAATCCTATTAAGGGGCACTGTGATCGCATTGATTACAGCATTATTAGTATGGTTGGCTATTTTTATGTATATCGCATTTTATTATGCTTATGTACCGATTGAATCGCATTCAAAGTTGGTTTATTTCAAATTCAAGTAGGCTCCAAATTGGGTTTAACAAACATAACAATAATTGTTGTAATTTTTTAGGTCTTGCAATCAAGATAATGGTGTTATTAACAATAATAGAGCTTTATGTAGTTATCCATCGGCAAATATAAAATTAACAGAACGTCAACGATTGTTAATGTTGGGACAACCGTATAGAATACATCTGGATTTAGAAATGCCAGAATCACCAACAAACCGTGAATTGGGAATGTTTATGGTCTGTGCTGATTTTCTTGGTATTAATGGGAATGTATTAGCGAATTCATGTCGTTCTACAATGTTACATTATCGTAGTGTTTTATTAGATACACTGTATAAACTGATATTTAGTCCGTTCTTTGTATTTGGGAATTCCGAAGAGAAGCAAACTGTTCATGTTGAATTATTTTCAGATTATGAAGAACACGAAGTATAAATTAATTAATAAATTAATGAAATTCGTTTGAATGGTATTCATTTCTAGAGTGAACCAGTTACGGATATTGTAATTGAAGTACAAACCGTGCATATAGAGATTTATTCAGCAAAATTCCTAATTAATGCCCATTTTACCGGAATCAGGTTTCTAATGTATAATTACCCAATATTTTCAGCTGCTATCGGTTTGTGATCATTCATTAATTGTTTCAATCAAACGAATAATTCGTGATTGTTTGAAGGTATTACATCGAATTTATTATTCATCGCAATTATTTGTATGATTAGTTGGTATCAAGTTATAAATTCCGAAGAGTATCTTAACTATCTTTCAAGTCAACAACAACAACAACTGCAACAAAGGCGGAAAAGTGTGGATGATTTTGAAAGTGGTAGGTTTTTGTTTTGTCAAAAAACGTAGATATTTAAGACCTTGATTGATTTAACCACATATATATAATATGCTTCAATAGTTTTAAGGAAGTTGTAATTTTTATTTAAAATAGCAACAAAAAAGTATAACAAAAAAAATCCATTGCCAACTGTTACTAAACATTGTTTTATTTGTTTGTTTTTTCAGGTACTTCGAGTTCTTCAATCGATGAGGAAATGTCCCTTTTAGAAGATCCATCATTGAAATATCGAAAAACTAAAGGAATTGAAAATATTCATGGTACAACAACAGATTGTTGAATTTATAACCAAAGAATTATTTATTATTCAAAGTCTGATTCATATTTTAAATAAATAATGATGTTTTTTTGCTTATTTTGTTTTTGTGTTTGTTTTTCTTTTTAAATAGTTGTTCCGTAGTATTTCAGTCACGTACGTTAAATGGCAATGAATTTTAGAATAAAACAATTTTCGCCTTAGGGTTTTGCCTTTTTTTTGAATTTGTAGCGCCTCCATATCAACACCAACATTGCCAGATGTTTACGGAAAAATTCTGTACGCAGGTCATTGAAGTAAATCCATTAGGCTTCCGCTTGTAGTCATCATCAGTGATTTTGCTGATTGCTGAAAGTCCTGTTGAATTTCCTCACTAGAAAATTACAAGAATCAACTTTATCAGTGGCGCATCATAGCTTCATGGGGGGTCTCCGACAAATTTAAATTCGATATTGTTTGGTCACTTTGGTTGCCCATATGTTTGCCACTTTGTGTTAATTGTAGTCATTCAGTAATTTTCCGCACTGATTAGAACACAAATGCAAATAACAAGTAATATTACTGCTAATACTTTTAATGTATGAATCAACAAAGAGTGGTAATACATAGGGATTATGTGACACTATAAATAGAACATAAGTAGATTTAATGAGCAAAATGTAGACGCGGCAATGGTTTGTTACAGTAAACAGCTGACGGTAGGTGACAGGTAAACATAACCTACATAAAGGCGAACAGTCTGTAGTGGAGGACCAGTTTGGTTCTGTTGGTGTTCTGTGAAAGGTTCTTCACTGAAATCCATTTATTCCACTTTAATAAGTGAAATTTTCGAAAGTTCTTTTGTGTTACGAATCCTCGTATTAATGATGTCATCGGAAGATATAATAAAGAAACAGAAGACATGTATGCAAGTAGCTACAAATGTAACAGAACAACAACATCATGTGTCCCGTTTTAAACGTGGTCAAATATTAGGTCATTTACGTGGTTTCCGTGGTTGTTCTGTATGGTTTACTGGTTTATCTGGTGCTGGTAAAACATCAATTGCCTTCAAATTAGAAGAGTATTTAATATCGCACGGTATACCAGCGTATGGTTTAGATGGTGACAATATGCGTACAGGATTGAATCGTGATTTAGGTTTTAAAAAATGTGATCGTGAAGAGAACATACGACGTGTTGCTGAAGTAGCAAAATTGTTTGCTGATGCTGGCCAAATATGTTTATGCAGTTTTGTATCACCATTCTCTGAAGATCGTGAATTAGCTAGACGTATACATCGTGATTTTGATTTACCATTTTTCGAAGTATTCGTTGATACACCATTAAAAGTATGTGAACAACGTGATACAAAAGGTTTATATCAAAAGGCTAGACAGGGTACAATAAAAGGCTTTACTGGTATTGATCAACCATATGAGAAACCTGAACATCCTGAATTAGTTATTAAAACAATCGATTCAACTGTTGAGGAGTCAATGCTGCAAGTTGTTGAAATGTTACAAGAGAATGGTATTATACCATTAGTTGAGGATGATTTTGAAAAAGTCTTGGAATTATTTGTACCAAAAGATCGTTTAGCTGCAGCTAATGAAGAAGCTAGCACTCTACCAAAATTAAATATCACAAAATTAGATCTGCAATGGTTACAGGTAAAAAGATTGTTAAATTCTATGAAATAGCAATATTCAAAACTATTCAGGACAATTGTAAAACAGTTATTTGACGTTAAATTAATCGAATTTGTTAATTCCCATTGTTAATTGTGAAATTATATAAATATTTTGAGTCCATAAGCCGTATAAAAAAAAACAACGATTAAGTTCACAAATAATAATTACTTTGCTTGATAATCAGTATTTGCGTTTTCTATTTTTTTTTATCAAAACTATTGTTACGTTAATTTTAATTATACAGGTGCACTTGGAAATCATAAAAATAATTAACGATAGAAAGTTTGTGGAAATAATAATTTCACATTCATCTACGGGGTTGTCTTAAGATAATTGGCGCCTCTGTGTTACTAGCAATAATGCGCTCCTCTTCATAAGAAAATACATGGGTGAGGACGCTCCAGGGCTACAGATTTAGCCCCGCGATTAGGGTGGCCCTGGTCATTATCAAATACAGAGCGAAAGTAATAGAAGCGTAAGATGAAAGTTGCTTAAGGTAGAAACACAATTTACCACAACAGAACGTCATTAAAACCCATCAACTATGGTACAAAAACACTGATGATTGTGTTCCAATGATGTCTGAAATTGTTGTGTTTTTAGAATGAGCAGCAACTAGAATGTGGCAATAATCTGTAATTTGTAATATTTAGGGTTGGCTCATAGGTATCCGGCGCCCCTAGAGCAGTGTGGCGTCTAGCACACGATCATTTTTTATTGTAAACTTCATCAAATAGATGAACCCAAACCATTACAAGTCTAAGCCAGTGCCTTTTGTGCCTAAGCCTAGAGCTATAGCTACAAGAACAGTTCTGAACGGACATAAAAGTAAAGTAGAAACAAACATGACTATAGTTAATCTTGTCGCAACCATGAACACTATGATATTGCGCCACTTTCACTGTAGTTGAAGCTTCACACGTGTTTCACACAGAACCGAATCGAGGATAAATTACATCCGGGCCAAACAAGAATTACAGGCACACTCTATCTAGTAAAAATCAAAATTTTATATGATGTAACGCCCGAAGTAGGTACACCTTTAACCTCCCAATATCCCGTTAACGGTTTCCAAGAAATTACTTTGTACACTTTACGCACGTAAAGAATACATAATTTTTTTCCCAGGCGTTTTTGTTGCACAACATTCCGAAACTCTCACTTGGAAATATTACTGCAGTAGAAAGAAAGTGAAATTCCTTCCGTGGTAATTTCCATAATTTCTAATAAAAAATAGATAGTAAGAAAGGGAAACATTGTTTTAGATCAAGACGGAATTTGACGTTTTTTGCTTTTCATCTATGTTTAATTATATTTGATTTGATCAAATAGTGTTAGAGATAAACAAATGGATTATTATTTAGGAATTTTACTAGACGACATTATCATCTATGCATTAAAAATGGGAATTTAGATAAAACTGTTTCTATGTTGTGCCATATATAAATATGTAGTATTCACTATGTAGTCATTATCTTTAAATGTCGTTAAAAAACATTGAACGATGATAACTCCTACTGAATACTGAACAATAAAATGATTTTTAATAATGTTTATGTTCTAACACAGGTTTTAAGTGAAGGATGGGCATCACCATTGAAGGGTTTCATGCGTGAAGAACAATATCTTCAAACGTTACATTTCAATTGTTTCTATACGGAATCAGCGGTAATCAATCAAAGTATCCCAATTGTTTTACCAGTTTCAACAACAGACAAAGAACGTTTAGATGGTGTATCAAGTGTATCATTATGTTATAATGGTATATGTTATGCAATCATGCGTAAACCGGAATTTTATTATCATCGTAAAGAGGAACGTTGTGCCCGTCAATTTGGTATAACAAATAAAGATCATCCATATATACGTATGATATATGAATGTGGTGATTGGTTAATTGGTGGTGAATTAGAAGTATTAAAACGTATACAATGGGGTGATGATTTAGATCATTATCGTTTAACACCAAATGAATTAAGACGTAAATTTAAATTAATTGGTGCTGATTGTGTATTTGCATTTCAATTACGCAATCCAATACATAATGGACATGCATTATTAATGATTGATACAAAACAGCAATTACGTGATCGTGGTTATAAAAAACCAGTATTATTATTGCATCCATTAGGTGGTTGGACGAAAGATGATGATGTACCATTGCCTACAAGAATCTTACAACATCAGGCTGTATTAGATGATGGTATATTAGATCGTTTCAATACAATATTAGCGATATTCCCATCACCAATGATGTATGCTGGACCAACTGAAGTACAATGGCATGCAAAAGCACGTATGAATGCTGGTGCTAATTTTTATATTGTTGGACGTGATCCAGCTGGTATGCCACATCCATTAGGTAAAGATGCAACACCGGATGGTAATCTGTATGATGTTACGCATGGTGCTAGAGTATTAAAAATGGCACCCGGTTTGAATCAATTAGAAATCATACCATTTAGAATTGCCGCATACGATAAGCGCAATAAAAAAATGGATTTCTTTGATCCAACACGTAAAGATGATTATGAATTCATATCAGGTACGAAAATGCGAACGTTAGCTAGAAATGGTGATCATCCACCTGATGGTTTTATGGCACCGAAAGCATGGCAAGTGCTTTCCAATTATTATCAATCTTTAGTTAAAGATAAATATTAAGAAGGCGCATATATCATTCCATAATTTTTATTCTACATATTTTAGTATTATTGAACGTATTTTAATGTGCAAATTTTAGTCAAAAATTTTAATGCTTTACACATAGTTTTATTTTACTAACAACAAGGCACGATATATTATTATTATTATTATATCAGCAATGAATATGTTTATTGTTATGTTTGAAATATATTTTATTTAATTTCCTAAATGTTCGTCTTATTTACATTAAAAAATATGAAATAAATCTATAAATTATGGTAAATTTCCCAGTCGTTTATAATCAATTTTCTCCAATTGTACTAACGGTCGTAATTGTTCAGCGAAAATCCGCATATCTTCGGCGATGGCATCTTGTCCAGATGGTGCCAATACAGATAATTCAACTAAATAACTCTGTGATATTGGCTCAACACCTTCACCGGGCTTATTAGTCATATTACCCACTTTGAATATTTTCGATACGGTTATCTTCATACGTCCTTTACGAAACATATAACCACGTGCTATATATTCAAAATCAACACGACAACCTAATTCAGTTAAGAATTCAACAATTGTCGAACTGCATGCCATATCAATACTGGAACGCACAACTGTTGGACGATTCTTATCGCCTAATTCTTGTTGGCCAACATAACGTAACTGCCATGGTGCTTCTGGTACATCAACAGCACGGCGTACACGCAATGGTAATACCATTGGTGTACCAGTATTAGCGGCACGTAACGTAAAACACAATTCATGATCATGAAATGGTTCTGGTGCTGTATCAACATGATCACATAAACCACGAAGACGATGTAGCAGTACTTCAACGTACTGATCTAAAACGGAACCTTGTAATAGATATTCCTGATTCGGTATGATGTTCGATTTGAGTGCAGCACTTAGGGAATCCATTGCAGTACCTGGAGAAGTCATTTTTCTATCGAAAATTTAAACACCACACAAACTTTTGTTGATCAATCACAATCACTTGGTAGATAACCTCAAAATCTTACCGATAATCAGTGTTGCCAGATATGTTTTAACAAAAATTTAGGGGCTTTGTTTTTAAATTTTTTACTTGTTTTTGTAAAGAAAAACATCGAGTAATTACGCGAATTATCTACTTTTCTACCTTTTTCTTCGTGTATAATGTGATAAAAACGGTAATTATTAAATCAGATCAAATTTTCATTAAGCAGCATTCAGCATATTTACTGAAAATTTGGTAGATATGGATTCTTCAATCACGGCCCACTGAGGGCCCAAGACTGTGTTCAGAAATCAGTCTGAGATAGTAGAAACTGTACCTGTTATTATTAAACACTTTCCAACAAATCGTTAAAAGATTCAATGAACGTTCGGACAAGTAGACAAGTTAACCGACATTTTACAATTTTTAGATGATTACTGTCAACGCATTGCCAGTGGCGTCTTATATTACAAACTCTAAATATCAATTATTCGAAATACTCATAGCAACAAGTCAAGCAAAGAGCATTAGAACATTTTATAAACGATTCTTTGTGTGGTTACCAACAATGAAGCATAATTAACAGAAAAAAAGAAATTGCGCTTTATTGCCACATTGATTTCACTTTCATCTATTGCTGTGGAGCGTTAGGAACTACAAAGAAATCAGAATTACATTCAACTGAATTCAATTATAATCATTTCGATTCTTGTGATGTTTCCATAAATTCTAATTAATCTCTCACACATGAGCAGATTCAACACCGAAGGGATCAGTTTAAAACAACGCCAGGCTGGGAATAAATGGCTCCCGGCTCAAACATGAGTTACAGGCGCCCTTTTTAGTCTATGTCTAATACAAACGCAAACTCATATGGCGCCTCATGAGCAAACGCACTTGGGACAGGTGTTCCTGCAGCACCCTCCTCGGACCGGCACTGTTTTAAAACGTAATGAGGAACACAGTTCAACTTACCGTATTATTTTTTAAATTTATGAACGCTGTGTTTGTGTCATGAGATTGCATCCTGTAATTAGTCGACTCCCGTCACCCCACTGCGGCCATGATAGCTTAACAACCGGAGAATTGTCAATCTTAATTAATTTATCATTTAATAATTCACCTACAATTCTAAATATTAAAATAAACAATGGATCATAGTAGTGATAGTGAAAAGCAGCCATTGCTTGCATCAGAACCACCACCAACATATAATGGGGATACTGGAGGTAATTATTTCAATTCCATTGTAAATATACACTTTTTTTATTGTTGTATTATTGTTTGGAAGATGAGTCATTGTGTTATTGTTATTGATAAATATGAATTTATATAATTTAATTATTAAATAATACATTTTATGTTTTTTTGTATATTAGTCGGCCAACAAGCAACAGTATCCCCAATTGGACCAGATGAACTACCACCTCCATTCTATCAAGTAGCCGAAAGTGGTGGTGTACCAATGGTAACATGTAGAGTTTGTCAAGCAATGGTTGATATATCTGGCAAAAGAGACCAACATGTTGTTAAATGTGGACAATGCAACGAAGCTACGGTACAATTATTATAATTATTTAAAATAATTTCCATTTGATTTGTTATTAGACATTGTTTTGTTTATAAATTAATAATCAAATGATGATATGACCTTATCATTTAGGTCATTTGAATTTCTTATTAGAATTCATTTAATATAATAAGATAAATAATACATGTATAATTGTAGCCAATACGGAATGCTCCACCAGGCAAGAAGTATGTACGTTGTCCGTGTAATTGTTTATTAATTTGTAAAAGTTCATCACAAAGAATCGCCTGTCCACGGCCGAACTGTAAACGAATCATCAATTTAGCACCAAGTCCTGTTACACCGCCTGTACCATCAATGCCTGGAATGTGTAGAGTAACATGTGGACATTGTCATGATACGTTTTTGGTAAAAAAATTCCTAAATTTAATAAACACATTTTTCTAATCGAAAATCGTCTTTGATATAATTTTAGTTTAACACACTGAATAATGCATTGGCACGTTGTCCACATTGTAGGAAAGTATCATCAGTCGGTCCTGATTATGCAAGAGGACGTGGTAATATATTCATTGTATTAGCTATAATATTTTTATGTATTGGTATAGGAACAACTGTTGGTACTTATTTATATGCTAAATCACATAACGGTATTTATGTTTTATATGTGGGGGCATTCATTTTAGCTATTGTTATGTTTCTAAGGAGTATGTATTATTGTTTTATGAAAATTAGCAATATAGAAGGGCCTATGTAAAAACAAAATAATTCCTTATATTCCTTGTACGAGATTTAGTACGATCTAACTAAACAGATAATAAATAAAATAAGAAGTATGCGTGATTCTTTTTAGTTGATTTGTATTCATTAGACATTTAATTAATTGTAAAATCGCTTAATAATCTCTTCGAAAAAAGAGTGCTTTACAATTCTTATACGATTAATATTAATAATTAATTATAATAATAACAATATAAGTAATTAATTTCGTTATCAATTAAATTGTAAACATTCGTGCATACTTCTTAAAAATGTGGAATTTAATTCAATTATTCACCTACACTCGTCTAGTGATGCTAAGAATTTTCATTTTCCTATCTCCATATAGAACAAGAAAATTCAAAAATCAAATAATTATTTATAAAAATTATTGCAAAAGTTGTAATTATTCATAAACTATTTAGCTTTCGCATTCGGTTTGGAAAAGTGTACATTTCTCAACAAAAATAGTTGTTTCTTGTGTATTATTATTATTATTATTAATTATTATTACTACTATTAAATGAAAAATAGAAGACATTCCGATGCAAATTGTCATTGGTTTTCTTTAATAGTCACTCTCTCTGTGTGTTTGTGTATATATAATTAAAGAAATAATTGAGTATAACATTTTTGGTTGTATTATTATATTAATTGATTTTTTTTTTGAACAGACTGTATTGAGTAAAGGCGAGTGATATAAAATAAATATTTTTAAATGAGTTTTTGTTCTTCCAGGCGATTATTCTACCTTAATTTTCAGTGTATAAAGTGATTCCAAGCCAATTTCATTGACTTGGCCAATAAAAGCGAACAATAGCAGGGCTACAAGTTGTTTTTGGTTCACTATAATACGCATATGGGAAAAGAGAGTATTAGTCAAGTTGGACTGGGTGAAAGATTTTTAAACGAAATTAGCTTTGGTGATTAATGATTGTGCATGCTTATCAGGCTGATTTGTGCAAATTAATACGATGACTGGTCAAGCAATTCATATTGATGTTAATTTCTGCAGATATATAAATGCTTTTCTAGAGGAATCTAGAAATCCAACAAACACTTTGAATTTTATAGCAATGGACCGTATGTACATGTAAAGTTTACAGTGATTAGAAGCACACCAAATCAGTGTTATTAATTCAATTATTAGTGATTTTAAATATCAAATTTGATAGAAATTGACTAGTAACCGCGGCACAATCGTTAACCTTGCCGCTAAATCTAATTCTGCTTTTTTTCCAACAATTAATTAAAATTGGTGAAATTGACTCAATTGACGACAACAACAACAACAAAATGCCGAAATAACTCCGATATTGTTATTTCGAATATAATTATCGTTTAATTTACGAATGGAATACGTCGATATCAAACGAGATTATAAAATGTTGCTGCATTGGTATTTCAGTTCACCAGTTTACGAACAGACGCCATACGAATAGTGTCATTCCTTCATGAGTTGTTCCCCAATTCCGTTCACAAGAAATTAACGAAATATAATCAAACAACAGGTGATCTCTACATCGATATTAGATCAAGTAAGTTTTATTAAATTATCCAGTTATTAATAAATCGTAAGTGATTGAGAAATACGATTGGGTTGAATCGATATAGATTTTTCAAAAATTCTCATCAATTACGATGGGGAAGATCAATTTCCCAAATAGGTGGAAATCAATCGAAAATTCTCCATTGATTTTTGAATAGACAAAAAAATAGGTAAAAAAGTGCTGAAATTTGTTTTTTTTTGTGTCCTCTTTTACTGTTCTGAATATATAGAAATAATCGATTTTCCCTTATGCGCATGGAATCCTGGACGAGCCCTTTAAGGGTAAAAACCGCTAATTGAACCGACTTCATTCCATTTTTAAGGATAAATTTAGAAATGACTCTGCATTACATCATATTTATTTGAACACGTATTAATTGCATTTATCACCTGTTTTTAATAACAAATTAGAGGGAGAAAATCAAAGAATTTCCCAATAATCTTATCTCATATAACCATGTTAATGAATTGTCTTATCGACAAACACTTGGAAAAATATCCAAAACAACGCGCAAAACTTTAATCATTTTATATTAGTTAATTGTTAAATTCGTGTAAGTATGTACCTATTTTACTGAAGTTCGAATAGATATTTTTAGAGCATTTCGTAATACATTTTCTATTTATTTAAAATTCTATAACGATGCGAACGCAAATATTATCCAAATACCTGTTTATCTATCAACAAATTCTCAAGTATTGAAAAGTGTTAAATATTACTGTAATGATGACATCATTAATATTAATATTGTTCAATGACATTAAAATTTGTGTACAATTTTCTAATCTCGTATAAATAAAGCTGGTATCATCAATTTTTTTTTAATCTATTTGTTTATTATTAAATTAAGAAATTAGTTCAAAAGAAGTTTGGTTGATTTTGCTGATTTGTTTTTTCTTCATTTTTGCGCATTTTTTACTTTGTGTTTCATTAATTTATTCGCTAATTTACAGCGATTTTTGCAAAATTTTGGAAATTACCACCGCCAACTTTGCTATTTAATAATAAATGAGCATGCAACAGTAGGCCATGGAAATCGTTCAGTTTTCTATACACAGCCCACTTGATTTAAAATTGTAAAAATACGACTTAGTAGGCTGTGAATTTGAAGAGTTTGCTATCATTTCGATAAAAGAATTTTGATATTTTCACGATAAAAAATATTCAAATTTTATCATTTATGAATGGAACGGAACAAGGATCGAATTTATAATTTATTTTTAGCCATTGCGATTGTGCGCCTTTTAACAAACATTCTATTCTGATAGGCGTCTATGATGTTGTGTATTTAAAATAAACATATTGTAATTGATGGAAATATTTCCTCTGTTGTGTTGTGTATTTTCGTTAATGTTTGGTAACAGTGCCGGATCGAACGGGGAGCTACAGGGGCACCTGCTCCGGGCGCGGTTTTCAATGGTGTGTCAAAGCATATAAGTTTTTTGAATTGTTATAGATAGACAAAAAGGCGCCTGTTACTCATGTTTGCCCCGGGCGCAATGTGTCCAAGTCCGGCTCTGTTTCGTCTATTAGTTAATGAGACATTTAATTAATGCTGCTACTTGTTATTTGATTTTATTAATTATCAAAAAATACAAATAAATAATCGTTCTATTTTATTTGTTTTAACACCGTTTCGTTTCTGTAGTTGCTTATTCATTCTGATAATGTAGATAAGCGAGGGAATAAATTTGTATTTCCTTTCACATATATATACATACATGCACGCAACAATTTTAATTGTTCTTCCATGAGAGAATTAAAATTAGATTTTGAAAAACTAGTTGTCTCGTATGAATAAAATTTAAATTCCATATCAAACTCCACCCTAAACGGATGTAGATAGTAATTTTAGATATTAGAGCCACGATAATTGAGTATTTCTCAATATTACAAATAGTAACACTAATGTAGCCTCGATTTAAAGCTTTACCATAGCTTAGAGAGATGAATTAGAAAAAATAAACCCAACCTCATGAAGCCCACACTGTGATAATTACCTATTATTCATTATACAAAATGATCAAAACAATAGAATTACCTGTAATTAACTTCACATTGTAGGTGGATTCTTCTCAATTATGTCCTCAAATACCGAACCAGCTGTTGAATCACCACCAACCAAAGAAATAGAAAATTTGAAATTAGAAAACGGTGATGCTGCCCCAATAACAGAATCATCAAAATCACCAATACCACCATCATCATCATCATCACCACAACCACCACCATCATCAGCATCATTTGAAGAACAATTTAAAGCATTTGCAAAATTCGGTGATCCCAAATCTGATGGTAAACAAATAACATTATCGAACAGTGATAAATGGATGAAACAAGCTAAAGTGATTGATGGTAAAAAAATTACAACAACTGATACTGGCATTTATTTCAAAAAATTAAAATCACAAAAAGTTGGCATTGTTGATTATAAGAAATTTTTAGAAGATTTATCCAAAAATAAGAAAATCGAATTGGGGGAAATTAAGAATAAAATGGCCGCATGTGGATTACCAGGACATCATGGGATCGGTGTAAGATACAACAATTAATTGCTTAACTAACTAATTAAACAATTATAATTTTATTGTAGGTTGTGAAGAATGCTGGTGCTATAGATCGATTAACAGACACCTCGAAATATACAGGAACGCATAAACAACGATTCGATGAAACAGGAAAAGGTAAAGGTATTGCTGGCAGGAAGGAGATGGCTGATACTTCCGGCTATGTGACTGGCTATCAAAAGAAAGACAGCCCCCGGAAACCGGAAGAAAAATAAATAAGATCGTTAAAGAACCAAACAGATAATATAAATGAGAGAACATAAGCAAATATTTTTCAACAATATTGATATTAATTTTTATTAAACGAACATGAATATAATTCTTAAACAGACAAATACCCACCGCATTATATTTATAATCAAAAGTAATTTAAACAGGTTCTTTAGCCGTAATCATGCTAAGATGCAATCCAATTTATCTCAGTCTGAATTAAGCCTTCCACAGTTACAGTTTTATCATTGACAATTTTAGAACTGCTGTCGCAGAATTTATGGTTGTTAACTTGAAATTGGCTAGAGAACTCTTACCTCATTAATCCCCTACTTCTTCACTTTTATCTATTAAAAGGCAATATTTTCGTTTTTATATCCATTATTGTTGTGTTTTGGTATTTTACTTCTATTAAAAATACCTCAATGAGGAATATTATCCGTATTTAAGCATAGTTTTCTTTTATCTATTTGTTCATAATTGTTTTATTTTGGTTTTATGTAAAATTATGACGCAATTTTCCAATTTTATATACGTATAAAACAAAAAGAGTCTAAAGATGATGTTTTGTAATAGATTTAATCATTCGTTATTTTTATTTTATTCAAGTTATTATAGATTTGGCAAATACCAATTTTTAAATATTGTTTTTCTGTGATGTGTAGAATTTTATTTGTTTTAAATTTTTGTATATTTTAAAATAAAATTGTATCAAATTTTAATATTCCTCTCGTTTTCTCTATTTTATCATCAAATCAATTGAATTAGTAGAATTTCGTTGTTTTTTGTTTACCATTATTCCTGTTGTTATTTTCAAATTTATGCGTCAATTAATTTAATTCAGCTATGGTGTGTGCCAGAAATAGCGTTGTTTATAAATTGTTTCTTTTGTAAGCTGTGAAGGAGGTTGATAATATATGCGCCTTAAATCATCTGGTAATCGATTAATAAATAAAAAAAGCCATTAAAGCATTAGGCATCATAGGGGTATCTGCTGTTTCCAACAAAGACCATAATATATTCCGAATAACTCTTAATAATCATTATTGTCTCGATCAATTAGTCTAAGGATCTGCTTCTTTATTGATCGTTAATATTATTATCATCCACATTACATTTTAAGACCAGAGCCTCTCGAGTCATTGGAAACCAGTGGCGTAACTATCATGAGGTACGATGACAGTTGCCTCCGGGCCCACGCTAGTAGCGTGCCCCTAAAACTTAATCTATAAACGTGAAATTTAGGATTTACTCAAGAAACTTGATGGTGGCACAACTTGAGTTATAATTTTATGTTGTGGTGAAGTACCTACCAGTTCTAAATCACAACTAAGTTAATCACAATAATCATTATTTCAACTAATTATTTAAAAATGCTTCGCCATCTTTATGTTTCTTGTTGTGTTTAACTTTGTTTATA
The DNA here is from genome assembly GCA_028455855.1 of Meloe dianella. Lineage (NCBI taxonomy): Eukaryota > Metazoa > Arthropoda > Insecta > Coleoptera > Meloidae > Meloe > Meloe dianella. The sequence continues at coordinate 3,288,941 of JAPTHL010000039.1, forward strand.
TAGTCTAGGAAAAAAGGTGGTTACTGCTCATTTCACCAAACCGTGGAGGGACTTATGCCGTTTCGAATGGATGCTTACTGCTAATTTCACCAAATCCAGACGCTTTTTCTACGATGAGGCACCTATAAAGGGGCTTTGTGAGGATACTAATTTTGCTAACTTGTCCATGTAGTTTGTTGCGTGGACAAATTAACAAATTAGATTGAAAGAAGAGGAGACAATCCCAAAGATCCTTTTTCATACACTGCCGGTGTTTGAACCCCGGATCTCTGAATGTAAATTCAAATGTAAGTGTTGCTAAGCAACGACAAATAAATAACATGAGAAAGCGTCTATCATTGGTTAAAATCATCATTTCCAAATACATGCTTCCAAAACGGTAATCTTCCACACGGCTGATGGTAATAGAAGAATATAAGGCTTTTACAAATAAAAAAACATTTTCATCAGAAACTGTAAATTGAATTATGATTAATTCCTATTTCCTTACTTCCACAAAGAATTTTGAGCAAACCAATTCACTCCAGAGATGATAAAAACTCCTACTATAAATAAAAGAAAGGAGAATTGGGTGTACGATGAAATTATTATAGGAGAAAATCACAAATAAATCTGATATTTTTCTACTTATTGTTAGTGAATTTGAAGTATTTTACTTTTGTAAACAGTTCCCTTTTTTTAATTAAAGATAAATATTGATTTCTCCTAATTAGGGGTCCACTTTGATCTTCTGCCTATGAGCCTTGAATTTCAAATTACACCACTGATGGAGACGCTAATCTGCAGACAAGATGATAATGACGATTGTGACTTGTCTAGAATACGATTCGATGAATCCTTGACAATGTCAATAATACAGATTTCGTCATTAACAACAAATACATAACCTTTATAAATTTACAGTTCCGAAAATGTCGCACATCTCAAATACAAAAATAGATATTTTTTATTGAAAATGCCGTGGTTATGTATTAAATCAACAATAATAAATTACTTAGCAAATTTGAAAAACTATAATAAACCCACAAGTGAAAATTATTTTATTTAAAACGAAAGAAAATAGAAGCTTTGTATTAGAAACGTAGAGGTTATACGAAGACGAGAAAAACGAAGTAAAATGGTTATAAACTGTACAAAACATTTATTAAAAACTAGTAAGAACGCAACAATATCTAAGAAGTTACAATTTTCTACAATTAATTCGTTAAATAAAATACGTAATTATGTAGGAAAAAGTTTAATTAATTATAATAATAATAGTGGAATGGTAACAAACGATTTTGTAAAGTTATGTTGTTGCCGGAGACTGCATTCAAGAGAAACACGTTCAACATTAGCCAAATTAACTCCACAAGAGGTAAATATCTTCACTATCTTCTAACAATTATTAAAACTAAATATACTAACATACATTTTCTACTGTATTCACAAAAATCGTAAATCTTTAAATATTTTGTTAGGAAAATGAAGATCAAACTATGATTAGATTTATTTCTCCTTTAAGATAGAATATTTTCAGGAAATTTCGTAATGTAACGCTTTTTCTAAAGATTAAATGTTCGCTTATGTGCCGACTTGGCGGTGAGTTGTGGCAATCCAATCACCTAGAAGGGAGTTGAGTGTCAACTATCGAAGCCTTGTGATATTAAAGTCTTTGGTTGTAGCAAATAATGAGAGGCAAACATCAATGTTTCTTTTCTTTCTGAGATATCGATACGGATTGATACGCATATCTTTGATTTTTATATTTAATTAATTAATTTTACTGGCATAATATTTTCATCTGCAGATATAATTTAAGGAAATAATTGAATCAGATATATGTGATCACAGGTCATTTATTTGACTGTTCAATGAAATTCGAAAGTATTATAAATAATTTATAAAAGAATACTATACATAAAAAAACAAACTCATTAGACCTAAAGGAGGCATTAGTGTAGGAAGTCGAATACGAATATTGTCATTATCATGTTTCGTTAAAACTTTTTTGATTGATACTTAATGATGACCAGAACCAGAACCAGCCTTACCAACATTGTCAGTTGGTCCCCATAAACCATCGGCAACAACTTTACCGGCTGGTCCTTTAATGACAACTGGAACAGTTTGTGGTCCATTTACATAGGCACCTTTAGCACCAGCACTGACAGCACCACCACCTTTAGAGTAGGCAACGACATCATTCACAGCACCATTTCCTGCACCTTTTACTACAGTTAATCCTGAACTGTAAGCTCCACCATGTCCTCCACCAAGTCCTCCACCGAATCCTCCACCAATTCCTCCACCACTTCCTCCACCATGTCCTCCAACACCAAGAATAGCTACACCAGCAAATCCATGACCTCCACCATTACCGCCACCATAACCGCCACCACCATGTCCGCCACCATAACCACCACCATGTCCTCCACCATAACCTCCACCATAACCCCCACCATGACCGCCACTGATACTTATTGGAATGCCAACAACAGCACCACCTCCATGGCCTCCTGATGGAGCAGCAATGGCAACAGCGGCCAATACTACGAAAACGGTGGTGAACTAAAACAAAACCATTTCAAATTAGATTTTCTTGATTTGATGGTATTCTTACCAAGATATTCATGGTTGTGTTCTTGTTGTTATTGTTTTTGGTGTTGCTATTATCTGTGTTTGAAGAACTCCAAGAGTTGACTGTGCCTTATACCATGCTCACCCTGCTTTATATATCATAAAAACCACCTTCACTACGTGAAAGAATTGCCTATTTCACAATTTTTGGGAAATATTAAAATTTATTCACTCAACCTTGAAATTCAGGGTAAGATCCATTCTCCCTGTTACCAAAAAGAACTAATGCTAACGAAATTTTGAATTCAATCAATTAACTGTTTAAATTTGTTGGCGTGACTTTTTTTCTGCACCAGGGAAAGAATCTACTTAATTTTAAATTGAAAGAATAAATCAACCATTAACCATGTCGCATACTGTTAAAGTCCCATCTAGATACGAGCACTTACATCATAATTAAAAGTCATTATTTCCAATAAAAATTGAAAAAACAATTGAAATATTGAAATGAAATAGATCGATCGAATCTATCTAGTGACTCATTTTTCCGGTATTACAATTATTACAAGTTTTTATAAATTATTTCTTCATAAATACTATCAACTAATAATAATTGTAAAAACCACATAATATAGTGTTCTTTATTTTCTATTGGCTTGACTAAAATTGTGAATCTTTTGATTTTTCCGGCAGGCATAAAGCTCCAGGTTCAACTCTTGGCGGCTGAATCTTTTTTTTTGAGTTGTACGAAGTTTAAAGCATTGCTTTGTTAATATCCTTTGATTTTAATCCTTTTAATGCCGACCAACGATATACGGTTGCTGAATACATATGCAAAAAATGTCAACAAAATATATATCGTTGTGTGTAAATCAGTAGCCTTTCGAGTTAATATTATAAAAGGATATATAACTATAAAATAGATACCGCTATCGATGATACAGAATTAGTAAAATAGAACCAGATTACCACATTACTAACATAATTTGTTGTCTCTTGATTTTTTAATTTGTTGATCTTTAATTTTTTGTAATTATCATTGAAACTAATTTATTATATGCTTTTTATCAAAACTCTTCAAATTGTACAAATTTTGATCGGCACTTTTCGCTGAAGTTCAATTTTTGATTTGGGACTAAAAGGATTAATATTTCCTTCGTTGGTAGATTGTATGTATGGATGTGTGTATATGATAGATAGCAAAAATTAATAATTATTTTGAATTGATGTGTGCGGACATTGTGGAATTCTAATTATTCCCCTGTTCATCAAAAGTCTGGTAGAAATAGATTTGCAGCTCGATTGTGCGGTTTTGCCGAAAGAGAAAATTTCGAGATACAGTGGAGGTTTTTTTTTGTTGCTAAAATCATTTGATTTAGATATTGGATTACGGCAATGAAGGTCCAACTATTCATAATGAAGTTTATAGAAAACCATGTGGTTTGTTTGATATTTGTTTTATAATGTTTTTCAGAAAATCCGTAATTTAACGCTTTTTCTGTAAAAAAACGCTTATGCAACGAGTTAGTGGTGTGATATGGAAATGTAAACAACTAGAAAGAAGGAAGTCTAGTGTGAACCATCGAAACGATGTGTTACCAAAAACAATAATATAATACACTGTAATATATTAAATTAGATTAGTGTTTTTGAATGTTGCAAAATAATGAGAGGGGAAGGTTGACGTAATTTTTTTTTCATAAATATCGACGCATAATGCTTTCGTGGAAACTGTCTCTTTTCCATATTTTAAATTAATAATTTTTTCTCCCATAATATTTTCATCTTTAGGTATAATTTAAGGAAATAATTAATATCAGATAAATGTGATCACAAGTAATTTATTTGTCTGTTTAATGAAATTTGAAACTTTTATAATATAATTTATAAAAAAATACTATTCAAAAAACTCATTAGACCTAAGAGAGGCAGTTGTGTAGGGAGTATCATGAAGAAAACCGTTGAAACTAATGATGTTAATAGAATTTGTTGGTCCAATATGTTCACCATCATGTTTCATTAAAACTTTTTTAAATAATACTTCTTAATGATGACCATAACCTGCACCATGTCCTCCACCATATCCTGCACCACCAACTACAACACCAACAAGACCATGACCACCGCCATAACCACCACCATAACCTCCACCATAACCGCCATCGCCGCCACCACCGTTGCCACCACTGATGCTGCCAGCGTTACCACTAAGACTTGCACCTCCAGCAGCACCTACAGCTGAACTTGCTCCAGAAGCTGATCCAGAAACAGAAGTTGCAGGTGCAGATGGTCCTGAAAGATCAGCAGCAGGAGCAGTTGGACCAGCAATTGCAACACCAACGCCATTTCCACCACCATTACCACCACCAAAACCTCCTCCATAACCACCGCTAAGAGCGCTTGAACCAATACCACCATGGCTAGTTACAATACCAATTGGGATGCCAACTAGACCACCATGACCACCACCATAACCGCCACCATAACCGCCACCATGGCCTCCTGATGGAGCAGCAATGGCAACAGCAGCCAATGCAACGATAACGGTGGTGAACTAAAACAAAGAGAAATCCATTTCAAGTTAGATATTCTCAAACTTAATGGAAATTCAAATCCTTACCAACATATTCATGGTTGTGTTCTTGTTATTGTTGTTGTTGTAGCTATTATCTGTGATTGTATAACTCGAAGAGTTGACTGTGCATTATGCCACGCTCACCCCGCTATATATACCTGAAAAACGACCTTCACTACTTGAAGGAATTACTTCTTTGAACATTTTTGGGGAATATTAAAATTTATTCACTCAACCTCGAAATTTAGAGCAAGAAGCATTCTCCCTCTTACCAAAAAGAATTTATTCTAACGAAATTTTTTACCTTAATCAATTAGTTCTTCAAATTTATTCGCGTGGCCCTTTTTTCTACATCGTGGAAAAAATCCAGACAGTTATCTTTAAATTGAAAGAATAAATCAACCATTAACCATGTCGCATACTATTAAAGTCGCATCTAGATACGAACATTTGCATCATAATTAAAAGTAATTATTTCTAATAAAAAATTTAAAAAAAAATCAATTGAAATATTGAAATGAAATAGATCGATTGAATTTGGTGACTCATTTTTCTGGTATTACAATTATTACAAGTTTTTATGAATTATTTCTTCATCAACACTATTAACTAACAATAATTGTAAAAACTAAATACTGTTCTAAATTTTCCATTGGCTTGCATGCTCGTGTCGTGGAGGTTGAGCCAAAAGAATCTTTGAGCTTTTGTATGAAGATTAAAATCTTTCTATGTTGTTATAAAATCATTTGATTAGTATTCTCTTAGTTGGTATGTTATATGTTTATAGATACATATCTACATATTTAATGTGATTTCATTGATCGTTGGTGAGACTGGCGTTTAACAGAAATAAAAAAAAATTTAACAGGACGTATGGCGGATACTGTGGAATTGGAATTATTTCCTGTTCATCAAAAGTTTACCGTCGTAATAGAACTGTAGCTCGATTATAAGTATATAGGCACTTCCTCGGTGTAATTGTTAACACGTCTGCCTGGCAATCATGAAATTCCAGATTCGAGTCCTGGCGTTTGAGCCGGAAAAAAATCGTGTTGTAGATATTACGAAGGTTTAACTGGCTTTCTTTCTTGTTAAAATCATTTGATTAGTTTAATTGTATTGAGATGAAGATCAAACTATTCACAATAAATCTTTCAGGAGACCCTTTTGTGATTTGTTTGATTTTTGTTTTAACATAGAATGTTTTCGGGATAATCCATAATTTTTGTAAAAAAAACACGCATATTTTGCGACTTTGTGGTATCATGTGGGAATGCAAACATTTAGAAGCGTGTCAATTCTGAACGATTCGAAACGATGTGGTATTACCAAAAACAATAATATAATATAATATTAAATTGTATTATTGTCTTTGGATGTTGCAAATAATGAGTGAGGAAGGTTGACATTTCATTTTCTTCTGAGATATTGACAGGGCATGATAGGCATGTCCTTCTCATGAAAACTGTCTTTGATTTTTATTTTAAATTAATTTTCCTAGCATAATATTTTCATATGTAGTTGCAATTTAAGGAAGTTATTAAAATCAGATAAATGTGATCACAGGTCATTTATTTGTCTGTTTAATGATATTAAATAGTATTGTAAATAATTTACAGAGAAATATTATACAAAAAAAACACTTGTTAGTCCTAAGGAGGGCAGTTGCGTAGGATGTATCCTGAAGAAAGCCGTTGAAACAGATGACGTTGATAAAATTTGTAGGTTCAATATTTTCCAATACGAGTAGATATTGTGTTTCATTCAAGCTTATCTTGAACAATATTTCTTAGTGATGACCAGAATCAGAACCAGCTGTACCAACATTGTCAGTTGGTCCCCATAAACCATCAGCGACAATTTTACCAGCTGGTCCTTTAATAACAACTGGAACAGTTTGCGGTCCATTTACATAAGCACCTTTAGCACCAGCACTGACAGCACCACCGCCTTTAGTGTAGGCAACGACATCATTCACAGCACCATTTCCTGCACCTTTTACTACAGATAATCCTGAACTGTATGCTCCACCATGTCCTCCACCAAGTCCTCCACCAATTCCTCCACCACTTCCTCCAACACCAAGAATAGCTACACCAGCAAAACCATGACCACCACCACCACCATAACCGCCACCATGGCCACCTGATGGAGCAACAATGGCAACAGCTGCCAATATTACAAAAACGGTGATCTAAAACAAAAAGAAAACCATTTCAAGTTAGATTTTCTTGATTTGATGGAAACATTCGAATCCTTACCAAGATATTCATGGTTGTGTTCTTGTTGTTGCTATTGTCTGTGCTTGTAGATCTCCAAGAGTTGACTGTGCCTTATGACACGCTCACTTCCCTTTATATATCAGAAAAATAACCTTCACTACTTGAAGGAATTCTTAATACAATTTTTTTTTGGAAAACATTAAAATTTATTTACACAACTTTGAAATTCAGGGTAAGAACCATTCTCATTGTTACCGAAAAACTACTAATGCTAACGAAATTTTGATCGCAATCAATTAACTATTTAAATTTGTTGGCGTGACCCTTTTTTCTGCATCAGGGAAATAATCTACTTATTTCTGAATTGAAAGAATAAATCAACCATTAACCATGTCGCATACTGTTAAAGTCGCATCTAAATTCGAGCATTTACATCATAATTCATAATCGAAAGTCATTGTTTCCTAAAAAACAAAAGAACTTTTGCAATATTGAAATGAACTAGATCGATAGAATCTAGATGGTAACTTATTTTTTCCGTTATTACAGTTATCACAAGTTTTTGTAATAAATTTCTTCATAAATACTTACTATCAACTAAAAATAATTGAAAAAGCCACATATGATATTCGAGATTTTCCATTGACTTGATTAGCATTGTAAATCTTTAGATTTTCCCAGCAAGGATAAATTTCCGTGTTCCAAACGATATACGGCCACTGAGTACATCTGAAGAAAGTGCCAACAACCTACGACGAAATATCGAGGGTGAATCAATATGTATACCTATGTTTTTCGAGTTAATATTATAAAAGAATACATGATTATAAAATAAATACCGCTATCGATGATACAGAATTACTATGATTGATTGATAATTTAGTAAATGAATGATAATGCAAATTTATCCTCGTTGCATGCCATACATACGAATGGCCACATCAATGAATAAATTATTACTTTGTTTTTTGAAATGTCATATCATATAAGTGGTTTATGTTTGAGAATCTATATTCTACAGCACTGGTCATTTCATCTATAAACAACTCTAAGAAATGAAATAGTCTTATGATGTGCACGTTCTAATAAGAGATATAGAGAAGATAGTAGTTGTACTACTTATCTCTTTTCAATACGTCCACCCCATAAACGTGTTTCATTTCTTCTAGTTTTTAAAATGTTTCTAGATGAAAAGACCAGTCCTGTATACCTACAATACTATGTCAGAGTGACGAAGTGTTTGTTTTACTGTTAAATGCTGTTTAAAATACAACCAACTTTTCAATTTTCTATTTTATCATTTTTATTAAACATAATTGTCTCATTTGTTTTTAACATGTGTATCTTTCATTTTTGTAATTATCATTAAAAGCTAAGTTATTATATGTTTTTGATCGAAACTCATCAAAACGTATAAATTTCGCTCGACCCTTTTCGCTGTTGCTCAATTTTTCGTTTGCTAAAAGAATGATTATTTTCTTCGTTGCTGAATTGTATGTACGGATGTGTGTATAGATACATTCATCTATAATTTCATTTCGCTGATCGTTGGGTACGCGTCTGGCATTTACCAAAAATTAAAAATTATTTTGAGTTGACCTGTGCGGACATTGTGGAACGTTTATTATTCTCCTGTACATCAAAAGTTTAGTCGTAATGGAACTGCAGCTCGATTATAAGTATTTCCCTCTGCTGTGTAATTGGTTAACATGTATGTCTTGTCCTAGCCGTTGAATTGAAAAAGCAAATTTCCAGTTGCAGTACGGGGGTTTAACGCCTGTCTTTGTTGTTAAAATCTTTTGTTTTATATGTGATTTGTTTGATTTTTGTTTTAACAAAGAATACATGAGATAAATGTGATCACAGGTCATTTATTTGTCTGTTTAATGAAATTTGAAACTTTTACAATATAATTTATAAAGATACATTATACAAAAATAGACTCGTTAGACCTAAGGGAGACAGTTGTGTAGGGAGTATCATGAAGAAAGCCGTTGAAACAGATGATGTTGATAAAATTTGTTGGTCCAATATGTTCCGATACGAATATTATCACCATCATGTTTTACTAAAACTTTTTTGATTGATACTGCTTAATGATGACCAGAACCAGAACCAGCCTTACCAACATTGTCAGTTGGTCCCCATAAACCATCGGCGACAACTTTACCGGCTGGTCCTTTAATGACAACTGGAACAGTTTGTGGTCCATTTACATAGGCACCTTTAGCACCAGCACTGACAGCACCACCACCTTTAGAGTAGGCAACGACATCATTCACAGCACCATTTCCTGCACCTTTTACTACAGTTAATCCTGAACTGTAAGCGCCACCATGTCCTCCACCAAGTCCTCCACCAAAACCTCCACCAAGTCCACCATGTCCACCACCAAGTCCTCCACCAAGTCCACCATGTCCACCAAGAACAGCTACACCAACACTACCGTGACCACCTCCATAACCACCACCATATCCACCACCATGACCGCCACCATATCCACCACCATGACCGCCACCGTTGCCTCCACCGATACCTCCGCCATTGAGACCAAGAACAGATACACTTGCAGCATCAGCTCTAGAAACAGCTCCTGCACCAGATCCTCCAGAATAAAGAACTGACGGTCCAGATTGACCGGACGAAACACCACCAGAACCAGTTGGACCTTCACCATCAAAAGCAATACCGATTACATCACTACCACCAAAACCTGCCCCTCCGCCATTTCCACCGCCATTTCCACCGCCATTTCCACCGCCATTTCCACCATCATTTCCACCGCCATAACCACCGCCATAACCGCCACCATGACCGCCACCGATACTTATTGGGATGCCAACAATAGCACCACCTCCATGGCCTCCTGATGGAACAGCAATGGCAACAGCGGCCAATCCTACTATAGCTGTGGTGAACTAAAACAAAGAGAAATCGTTTTCAAGTTAGATTTCCTCAAATTTGATGGAAAAAATCGAATCCTTACCAAGATATTCATGGTTGTGTTCTTGTTATTGTTGTTATTGTTGCTATTATCTGTGCTTGGTGAACTCTACGAGTTGACTGTACCTTATACCACGCTCACCCCGCTTTATATATCTGAAAAACGACCTTCACTACGTGAAGGAATTACTTCTTTGAACATATTTGGAAAATAGCAAAATTCATTCATTGAACCATGAAATTCAGGGTAAGAACCATTCTCCCTGTTACCAGAATCTAACGAAATTTCTATAATTAATTATTTTAATTTGTTCACGTCCATCCTATATTTGCATCCTCCTTCCAAACAATTTTGTTAATTTTAGATTGAAGGAGCGTAGTCAACCATCAATCATTTCTCATACGCTTAAATCCGCATATTGATACGAGCCTAATTACATCATAATTCATAATTAAAAGTAATAATTTACAATTAAAATTAGAACCAATTGGAATATTAGAATGAAATAGATCGATAGAATTTAGTGAGTCATTTTTCTGTTATTACAATTATTACAAGTTTTTATGAATTATTTCTTCATAAATACTAGAAATTGCATAGTCAAATACATAATCTCTTCAAATATTTTTGAATTTAGCAGTCTTGAAGATTCTTCTTTTTTGACTTCCTTTGAGCTTCCTTTCTAAACACTGTCGTCAATCCATTATTCCACAAACTATCAAAAGAAAGGACAAGATTTTTGAATAATGTAATAAATGCAAATCTAATTTGAATTAGTCTTAGTCCAATTTGCGAATTCTTCTGTTTATAATTTGTCCAAAAAGTTGATTGGGTTGTTGTGAATTAGAGTCGGTTTAAAGATGCCCTACAAATAGATGTTTTTATTGAAAATTAAATAAATTATTATCGATTCTAATAAATTTGTTCCAATGAACAAATTTTGTTACAGTTGATCCAACAGCAAATAAAAAACTATCATAAAAAATAATAATGATCAAATCAATGATCTGGAGCGACACTTACTTGGAATTCAAGTAATTGTTCTATAAAAACAAAAAAAATAATGCAAGCTATTATTGCCAATAATTACAGCTAAACAAAAACAAAATCATGAATTTTGTTCATTATTTTCAGTAATTAAGATAATATTGAATATTGGTGGCGAAAATGATTCTGTCGGTCAGGGCCGGATGTAGAGGAACGCCAAATTTTATACTTTGCACCCCCTTGAAACATTTCTAGGCCCGGTACTGCAGTCTTTATAATTATACACTGACTCAGTCGTCTTGAATTTAAGACACAAAAAGAGGAGAATAGTATAATAAACTATTGCAGGTAATAAGAATTTGAATGACAATAATTTACAATTGATTGTTTGGTTTTGAAAATTTCTATGAAATCTCAAATATAATCGCAAATTTTATTAATGAATACAAAATTAAATATTTACTCTAATTAATTGAACAATACTGGAAATCTTTAAATAAATAGTGTTTCTATTGTTGAAAAATTGTGGAAATCATACAGGTAAATATGATGATCATCTTATCTTAATTTTCATCTCATATAAAATTGTATTTTTATTCCGAAATTTATTTTAATTAAAAACTATGGGTGCCAAACATTCACCGTTTGTAATAACTTTAATTATTGTAAGTTGTATTTGATTTTCTATAAAAAAATATTTTAACTTCAATTCTTTTCTAGCTATTTTCAACGAAATCAATCATTTGTAATGAAGCCAACAGTGTAGAAATACGTTCGTTAAATGTTGATCGATCACATTCAAGCAAGCATCATTTTGCTACAACAATCTTAAATTCCTATTTAAACAGTCTTGGTACATCATTATTTGAATTACATTCGAAATTGTTAACATCTAATAAAAATTTAGAAGAAATTATTGATGTGATTAATACGAGTATTCATGAGGATTTAATTAGAATTGATGGTGATTCAATTAAATTTGAATATCAAGCTGTTATTAATACGATTAATCGAATCATTGAAACTGTACTACGTCAGAAATTCATAAATAATCCCCTATTAGGGGTGACTGTTGAAAATTCAATTAAACAACACATACAGCAACATTCAATCAAAATAAAAGAGTTATTGAATCGTTTATCAATACGAACAGATGATTTACAGAAATATGTTGGTTATATTCATTCATTACATCGAAATAAACGTGAAATTCTTCAAACCAATCGAATGTTTGATGGATTTATGAATATTTTGAGTGAATTAGCAATTAAATTAATACGTTCACAAATTGGTCATCTATTAAGACCATTACAAACCAATATTATTAATCGTTTATCGAGTGTAAATGATTATATAATCACGTTTTATACACCTGCAGCACCTGATACTGAATTTCAAATAATCGTGATATCTTCTAAAAATATTGTAATACGACGTAGTGCTGAAATTATCTCAATATTAAAAACGATGATTAATGAATTATTTGATAATTTATTAGAGAAACAAATTGTAAATAATAATACTGATATAAATAAGTCAGAAATTCAAACTGGAATCGGTTCAAATTTCAATTTCATTATCAATTCAATCAAGGATTTTATAAAACGTATTCTAAAACGTATTGGAACTTTCTTTAAAACTATTATTAATTATATTCCATGCCTCAATTGTTGATTGCTATTGTAAATAAAGAAAATATAATAAAACTGTTTGAAATTCTATTGTTTCCCTTTTATCGCAAAAAGAAAAACGAATCGATAAACTATAATTAATCGAAATTATTGTTTTTTTTTACAGGTAGATAATGTTCTACGTGCTAACGAATATACACACGAATTTTGTGATGGTTCTGTTAAATCTTACGATTCAAATCAATTAGCATCGAATAATCCGATCGAAGATACAAGATCGGAAGCATCATGTCTGTTAACAAGTGGTCAGTATTGTAATGATTGTAGAATTAGTGCTACACTTTCTGTCTTGAAATACTTGTCATAATTTCAGCAAGTACTTCTGCATCACATTTATCTTGCTTGCTGAACATCGTCTATCATTCTTCTCATTGCTAAATTTGTCTAGTTCTCAGATTAGCTGAGGCATCTGCAGTTAATTCACTTCTAATTACTAACAGTGACAACTATTTTGGGACAGTTGTGTGAATTCCGTCCTAATTTCCTTGTTCCAATGTTGAAAATTTTAAATATTAGTCGTTCACTCTTATTTAAAAGTGGAATTGTGTATGGCTAATATATAGTGTTAGGCTACGGCCAGGGATGATCTAAAAGTGAATGACTAATAATTTAATGTATTGGATAAAGGATGATGATTCTCTTTCAATTTTAGGTCTTTTAGTTGGTGTTTTCGATGGTCACGGTGGTGGATCTTGTGCTCAAGTTGTATCAAAACGTTTATCTCATTATATAACCGCTTGTCTTTTACCTCATGATCATTTAAAAAACTATTTAACATCATATTATAATTCAACAGCACCAAATTTAATAGAATCATATAATGATAAAGTGCAATTTGTTGATGATGTTAGAGATTTATATAAAAATAGTTTTTTAGAATTTGTTCAAGATTTATCAGAGGTATGGGCCCGTTATTTTTTATTATTTTTGAATTGGAACTAATTATTTTTAATGTTGTTTTTGTTGTAAGGTTGGTTATAAACAGGGTTTTGAAATGAGAAAGGCTTTAGAGAAGGCTTTTTTACGTTTAGATGAGGATTTATCAGCGGAAGCTCTACCAAAGAATGGTGATGTTAATATGAAAACATTATCGGTGGCAATGTCGGGGACTGTTGCTTGTGTTGCACATGTAGATGGTGCACATTTACATATAGCCAATGTTGGTGATTGTAATGCAGTTTTAGGGACATTATCCGAAACGAATACATGGATATGTACCAAATTAACAGTAGAACATAACTCTTATAATCAAACCGAAGTTGATCGTATAATCAGTGAACATCCGTATAATGAGAGTCGTACTGTATTGAAAATGGAACGTTTATTAGGACAATTAGCACCGTTACGGGCATTAGGTGATTTCCGTTATAAATGGAGCAAAGATATAATGCAGAATTACGCAGCGAAATATTTTGGTAATAATATAATACCACCAGATTATCATACACCACCATATTTAACAGCATCACCGGACGTTACACATCATCGTTTAACACCACGTGATAAATTTCTAGTCATTGCATCAGATGGTCTATGGGATATAATATCACCATTGCAAGTTGTACGTTTAATTGGTGAACATATGTCTGGTAAAGTAACATTGAAACCATTGAAATTGCCTAGGAAAAATATGAATTTAAATGAAATCAATGAATTGTTATTACAACGTAAGGAAGGTTTAAAAACAAAACCGAAAGATTCAAATGCTGCAACACATTTAATACGACATGCATTAGGCGGCACTGAATATGGTATTGATCATAGTAAATTATCACAATTATTGAGTTTACCTGATGATGTTGTTCGAGTTTTTCGTGATGATATTACCGTTACAGTTATCTATTTTGATTCGGAATATTTAAGGCATTGTCCGCCATGATCTTCCAAATGCACACATTCTTCTCTAAATGGATAGTCAATTTTTATATGCCTTGCTGAATGTTGAGAAGACGTCTACTTTTTATTGTTTATATTCGAACTTTTTGGGCGATTAAATTTGTTTATTGAGTGCCATTTTCTCTATCGTACAAGACAATAAAAATTCGAATCGAACTTGTTCAAGTTCTGCAACTTAATTGACTGTGTTTCTTTCGATTTGTAAATACATAAATATTAATATATACTTATTAGATACATATTTATGAATTATTGTAAAAATAAACATTTGTTATTCTTACACGTTTTGTTTTTGCTTAAAATATCCAACCTATTTAAATCTAGATAAGAAAAACGCGAATCTTTCAAGTGGATTAGTTTTATTTCAATTAAACTACAACGATATAGTTACAAATATAAATTATTTCATTTAGATCGGTGAAGGCATTCATATGTGTGTATATATATGTATATTAAATAAAAATATTCAACATAATTTATATTTATTTAAAAAAATAAAAGCATGCTTATTATAAATGGAACATGAAACGGCTACAAATATTCATGTTTCCTCAATCAAAACAATTTACGCCAATTTTATTATTTTTACAATGTTGTCAACTTACAAATTATTTCTAAGAAATGTTCCACACAAAATTATAAACAAATTGGGAATATTTTTGTGTGTACAAACACAATTAATTAACCTTCTTGACCGAAATCTTCTGTGAATTTTTGCAATTTCTTTAAATCTTCCTCATTGACGGTTGGTTTAGATGTTGCCAATGATCTAAGCATATCATTCTAAAAGAAACAATTCAAAAGAAAAACATTAAAATAAATCGATAGAAAATATTATAGTTTCTAACCATAGTAACAGGTGGTTCAGCCAGTTTATCACTATCAACATCCATCCATGTCATCTCAACAGCACCTGGATCACCAGGTGAACATGGTGTTAGTAAATCATCAACAATAACATTTGGATCTTTAGGACTCGGTCCACGGATACGTTTAAAATGTGTTGCTGTTTGTACTTTACGTACTGGTTGCATTAATGCATCACGTACAACAATACTAATATCAGCACCAGAATAACCTTCAGTACGTTTAGCTAATTCTTTGATATCATCTTCTACTAATTCTGTATGTGTATTGCCTAAATGTAATTTAAACATTGTAGCACGTGCCGGTTCTTCTGGTAATGGTATATAGATACGTTTCTCAAAACGTCTACGTATAGCAGCATCGAGTACCCATGGTATATTCGTTGCACCTAATACAAGTATACCTTCTGTGTCATGTCCAACACCTTGCATTTGAACTAAGAATTCAGTTTTTATACGCCGGGCGGATTCTGATTCATTATCTGAACGTGATGAACATAGTGAATCAACTTCATCGATAAATATAATACTTGGCTTATGTTGACGGGCTAATTCAAATAAATTACGTACAAGTTTCTCAGATTCACCTAACCATTTTGATACTAAATCAGATGATGATACGGAGAAGAATGTTGAATTGTTTGCTTCAGTGGCAACAGCTTTCGCTAAATATGATTTACCAGTACCTGGAGGCTAATTAATTTTTTATTTATAAAAATTACTGTAATCAGAAAATTTAATGAATCGCTTACTCCAAATAATAAGATGCCTTTCCATGGTACTCTTTTACCGCTGAATAAATGCGGAAAACGTATAGGTAGTATAACAGCTTCTTTTAATGCTTCTTTAGCTGCATCTAGACCAGCTACATCAGACCATTTAACATGTGGTGTTTCAACAACAATAGCATCTTGCAATTTAGTTTGTAACTTCTTTTTCTCAGGATCATCTCCATCACTATCAGAATCGCTTTTTTTATCATCTCTAAAACAATAATTATCATAGTTATTAATATTATCTCTTGAATATGTAGTTTTCCAAAAAAAAAACAACATACTTTGAATCATTTTCCCCATCTTTTATCGGCTTCTTTTTGCCCTTTTTAATGGACTCTTTAATTTTTTCAGCACGTTCAAGATATTGACAACATTTAGCCCGAATACTTTCTTTTGCTTTTTCACCTTGTGCTTCATCTAAAATAACAATTAAATAAACCAAAACCCAATTTAAATAAATCAAGAATTTACATTTAATTGCATGTAAGAAGTATTCAACACCATGTTCATACAATCGAAGTGCTTCTTCATAATTCTTATTTCGATCTTCTTCAGTTGCTTTCGTTACTAATTCTATGGCTTTTTGTAATGTAGTACCAGCGGCCATTTCTTCAATTTATTCTCTAAATTTTGTATAACAACAAATATTATGCCTAATTAAACAATAATTCTATGAAATAACTTACAAATTTCTCGGTAGTGATTGTGTCCAAACACTTTCGTGCGATAATTTATATCGATTATGTCACTTATACAGATTGCTTTAAAATGATATCAAAAGGGCATATTTTTTTATGGAAATTTTCATGAATAAAATACGGATTTTTGATATTTTTGTTTTAAAGAGATAATTGACTAAATAGTGACAAAATCTGACGACATTCCATTAATATTTATCAACAGCAATGTTGCCAAGTATTCTCATGAAAATCGGGAAGATCAACTGACACTCAACCAATGGCTAGAAATTTGAGTCGCACCGTTAAAAAATTAAAATTATCCCAAATTTCTCTTTTCATACTGCAAAGAATTTGAATATAATACTTAGTGTTTATGGGATTTATTTATTTTCACAAAACTAAGTTATATACAAATATGTGAGTTAGTGTGCAACAATTAAAGAGATAATTCTGGGATTCTGATAGGCTTAATTCCATTATTCAGCGTACTATATGTTTTTTACGAAATTATACTGTTTGTATTGATCATTAAAGCTCTACACTTTAAAGTAATGTCGAGGTTTTCCTAGGATTATTTACCAATATAATCGTAAGCCTACTGAAAAATTCATACACTCGGCATTGATGCGTGCAGTTTTTTTGACAAACATTAGTACCAACAATTTAGTGGAAAAGTAAAAAAGTTACAGCACTGTCGATAAGAAAGGTGACTTCATTATTGACTCAAAAATCGACAGTTGAATTCTTGTTTTGTAGGTGTCGCAACTGAGTTTGTTTATGGCCAACATCGTGTTGCATATCGCATAAAGTTTTCGGTTAATTTAGTTCGTAATTAATAAAAATCATAATTCTGAACTTATTGTGTCGGGATATTGAAAATTTCGTCTGAGAAGGAAGTTTTTAAATCGTCTTCAATCATCAAACCAACACTTAAATTAAAAAAAAATATAAATTCGACAATCGCTGTCGGTAAAACATAAATCTATATTGTCTGCATGGTTTTGTTTACAGGTGTCGGTGAACTAGATTTGTTGATCATCTAATTAATTACCATTTATTAATTGTGCGTTATAATCATTCAAAATTGAAAAATAAATAATTCTATTAAATATTTTCAATAAATTAATTGACGAAATCAATTTTGGATAGGTTCGTAGATTTAAAGAAGGTGATAAGATGGCGTTTAAATTTTCAAATGTTCAACTGTTTCAACACCGTTAACCAATCAAATAGATCGTTTATGAATTAAAAAGAAAACAAATTTGTTGTGGCCCCGCCAGTCAAACCGCCATTTGTGTTTCAGTTGAAGCTTCGTATAATTAATTAACAATTTTTTTTTTAAATTCGATTAATTGGTGTGAATTTTGTGTAAAAAAGTGCTCATTTTATAAACTGTGAATTGTTATAAATGTTATTTTATTTAATTTTAGATATTTGATTCATTTAACAGTGAAAAATGACTGATATTAAGGTGAATATAATTTTTCTTATAAGAATTTATATCATTTAGAACATAATTTATATTATGTTGAGATGTTGTATTGGATTTAATAAAATATTTCTGTGTGTTCACACGCGTTTCATTCATTTTCAGGTAATGCCTTAATTCTACCAGTACTGATAGTGTCACATAATTATTGTATTATTGTTAATATTTAAAGTAACAGATTATTAATGTTGATTTTTGTTTTTGTAGAGTATGTTGTCTAGGATGGGACGTTCTGGTTCTGGTAGTGCTGATGGAGACGGTGGTGGAACATCAGCATCATCACAGAAATCATCAAAGAAAGGAACAATTGAAGCGATGTATCAGAAGAAATCACAATTAGAACATATTTTATTACGTCCAGATACATATATTGGCTCAATTGAGAAAACAACAGAATTAATGTGGATATATGATATTGAACAAAATATAATGGTACAAAAACACATTGAATATGTACCAGGTTTATATAAAATTTTTGATGAAATCCTTGTAAATGCTGCTGATAATAAACAACGTGATAAATCAATGAATTGTATAAAAATTGATATAGATCAAGAGAATAATACAATATCAATATGGAATAATGGTAAAGGTATACCAGTTGTTATGCATAAAGATGAGAATATGTATGTACCAACAATGATATTTGGTCATTTATTAACATCGTCAAATTATAATGATGAAGAGGAGAAAGTAACAGGTGGTCGTAATGGATATGGTGCAAAATTATGTAATATTTTTAGTATGAAATTTACAATTGAAACAGCAGCAAAAGAATATAAACGACAATTTAAACAAACATGGGCTAATAATATGACAAAAGCATCTGAACCAAAAATTAAAGATTTCTTTGGTGATGATTATACAAGAGTAACATTTAGTCCTGATTTAACTAAATTTAAAATGGATAAATTAGATGATGGTATTGTTAGTTTAATGACACGACGTGCTTATGATGTTGCTGCATCAACACGTGGTGTTAAAGTTATATTAAATGGTAAAACATTACCAATAAAAACATTTAAAGATTATGTTGATTTATATATAAAAGGTAAAGAAGATGATACTGGTAGTGGTTTAAAAGTGATTTACGAATCACCAAATGATCGTTGGGAAGTTGCTGTAACACTATCTGAGAATGGTTTTCAACAAATGTCATTTGTTAATAGTATAGCAACAACAAAAGGTGGACGACATGTTGATTATGTTGCTGATATGATTGTTAAACAATTAATTGAAACAGTAAAGAAAAAAAATAAAGGTGGTGTTAATATAAAACCATTTCAAGTTAAAAATCATTTATGGATATTCATAAATTGTTTAATTGTTAATCCATCATTTGATTCACAAACAAAAGAGAATATGACATTACAATCAAAAAGTTTCGGTTCAAAATGCATTCTTCCAGAGAAATTTTATACACAAGTAACAAAAAGTGGTATAATTGAATCTGTATTAACATGGGCGAAATTTAAAGCACAAACTGAATTACAAAAAACCAGTGGTAAAAAACAATCAAAATTACGTGGTATCCCAAAATTAGAAGATGCCAATGAAGCTGGTGGAAGGAATTCATTAAAATGTACATTAATTTTAACTGAAGGTGATTCAGCTAAATCATTAGCTGTATCTGGTTTAAGTGTTATTGGTAGAGATAATTATGGTGTATTTCCATTACGTGGTAAATTATTAAATGTACGTGAAGCAACACATAAACAAATATTAGAAAATCAAGAGATTAATAATTTAATAAAAATTTTGGGTTTACAATATAAAAAGAAATATAATACAGATGATGATATGAAAACATTACGTTATGGTAAAGTTATGATAATGACAGATCAAGATCAAGATGGTTCACATATAAAAGGATTATTAATTAATTTTATACATTATAATTGGCCAGAATTATTGCGTCGGGACTTTTTAGAAGAATTCATAACACCAATTGTTAAAGCTAGAAAGAAGAAAGAAGTTTTACCATTTTATTCATTGCCTGAATTAGAAGAATGGAAAGCAAATACACCAAATCATAATACGTATACTATAAAATACTACAAAGGTTTGGGTACTTCAACATCTGTTGAAGCTAAAGAATATTTTATGAATATGACAAGACATCGTATACGTTTTGAATATAATGGAAATGAAGATGATGAAGCAATAGTCTTAGCATTTAGTAAAAAACATATTGAACATCGTAAAGAATGGTTGACAAATTTCATGGTTGAAAGTCGTAGACGTAAAGAATTAGGTTTAGCTGAACGTTATTTATATATGAAAAATACAAAATCTGTATCATTTAAAGATTTTGTTAATTTAGAATTAGTATTATTTTCAAATGCTGATAATATACGTTCAATACCAAGTTTAGTTGATGGTTTAAAACCTGGCCAACGTAAAGTTATGTTTACATGTATTAAACGTAATGATAAACGTGAAGTTAAAGTTGCACAATTAGCTGGTAGTGTTGCTGAAATGTCTGCATATCATCATGGTGAACAATCATTATGTATGACAATTGTTAATTTAGCACAAAATTTCGTTGGTAGTAATAATATCAATTTATTAGAACCACGTGGTCAATTTGGTACACGTATGGCTGGTGGTAAAGATTCTGCTAGCGCCAGATATATATTTACAAAAATGTCACCATTAACACGTTTAATATTGCATCCAAATGATGATGCATTATTAAAACATGAATTTGATGATAATCAAAAAATTGAACCAGTATGGTATATACCTGTTATACCGATGGTATTAGTTAATGGTGCTGATGGTATTGGTACTGGTTGGATGACAAAAATACCAAATTATAATCCAAGAGAAATTATATCAAATATACTGAAAATGTTGGCAGGTGAGGAACCTACTAATATGAGCCCATGGTATAAAAATTTTGTTGGAACTATAGAAGATTGTGGTAGTAGATATGTAATTAGTGGTGAAATTCTAATTACTGGTAATGATCAAGTTGATATTACTGAATTACCAATCGGTACATGGACACAAACATATAAAGAAAATGTATTAGAACCATTATTACATGGTAGTGAAAAAACTAAAGCTGTTATAACTGATTATAAAGAATACAATACTGATACAACTGTTCGATTTATTGTTAAATTATTACCTGGACAAATGACTAATTTAGGAACAGATGGATTTCATAAAGTATTTAAATTACAAAATGTAGTTTCAACAACATCAATGTGTTGTTTTGATGAATTAGGTTGTATACGAAGGTTAGTTAATATCGAAAACAATTTCAATTCTTTTATTAATTGTTAATTAATTTTTTCTTATAGATTTGAAACTGTTGGTGAAATTTTAAAAGAATATTACAAATTACGGTTATCTTTCTATCAAAAACGTAAAGATTATTTGGAAGGAATGTTAGAAGCTGAAGCTGATCGTTTAAGTAATCAAGCTCGATTCATTTTAGAGAAATGTCAAGGCAAATTAATTGTCGAAAATAAAAAACGTAAAGCTATAATTGATGAATTAATTGAACGTGGCTATTCAGCTGATCCAGTTAAAACATGGCAAGAGAAAAATAAATCTGAAGATGATGAAGAACCATCAGAAGAAGGTGGTGAAGATGATGAAGAAGGTGATGAAGAGGAAGAACAACAAACGAAAAAACCTGGTACAAGTTCAAAGAAACCTGTTGAATCTGGTAAATATGTTTATTATCAAATAATTCATTTCATATTAAATTGATATATTTCTATTTTAAATAGAAAAAACTGTGAGTGATATTAAAAAGTTTGATTACTTACTTGGCTTGACAATGTGGATGTTAACTGAAGAGAAGAAGAATGAATTACTTAGACAGCGCGATAAAAAATTGGCTGAATTAGATGTGTTACGTAGAAAAACAAAAGAAGATTTATGGCGAGAAGATTTAGATATTTTATCGAAAAAACTCGATGAGATTGAAGAAAAAGAAAGGAAAGAAGAAGCAGGTGTAGCAAAGAAAACGGTAATATCAAATTATAATTATAATTTTTTTCAGTTTCTATAAACGTTTAAATATATCTGTTTTTTACTATTGATTTTAGGGTAAAAAACAAACATCATTGATTGCTGCTTCTAAAGGGAAAAGAGTAACACCAGTTATAACAGAGGATATGAAGAAACGTATTCAAACAGCTACAAAAGCTAAAGAGAAAACTAAAAAAGTTAGTCCAAAAAAGAGGATGATGTTGAAGAGGTATTTTAGATTACTGTATTCCTGTTGTTTCGATATTATAATATTTAATTTGTTTAGGAGGAAGATGAATTTGATTCATTGATTAATAATATGAAACCTTTGAAAGAAAAAATTAAACGTTTATCAGAAACTGAAAAGAAAGTGAAGACTAAAGTTGTCAAAGATGGTATGAAACAGAGTAAATTAAATTTTAAAACAAATGGCAAAGGTAGAAAAATAGAAAACAGTTTAATATAAGAGAAAATGTAATCATTTTTTTTTGAATTTCAGCTAATAGCTCACCAAAGAAACGTGGAAAGAAGAAAGGTAGTGATTCGGAAAGTTCTGATGAAGAATTATTTGATGAATCTCTAAACATAAGTCCAGTAGTAAAAGAAAGAGTATTAAATCGTAGAGCAGCAACAAAGACAGTCAAATATAATATTGACGATGATGAAGATGATAAATTTTCATCAAATAGTGATCAAGAGCTTTTAGATAATGACGCTGTTAAAGAAATCTCTATGAGACAAGATGTTATTGCTGTCAATTCAGATAGTGAAGATGATATACCACCACCACCTAGACAACATGAAACATCTGAAGACATGTTCGATTCACTTGTTGGTAGGAAGAAAGAAGAACCTAATAAGCCTATAAAACGAAAAAGTCAAGAATCTCAATCAGATGATGATTATAATGATGAAGAAGATAAAAAGAAAAATGCGAAAGAGAAAAAGAAAACACAACCACAGAAGAAAAAGAAACTTGATTCTGATATTGATGGTAACAGTAAACCTAAAAGTAGAAAGAAGAAGAAAGAACCTGATTATGATGATGAGTGTGATGGTAATGATTATGATGATGATATTAATAGTGGTAAATCTAAAGCAAAAACTAAAAAGAAAACTAAGAAAAATTCTGATGATGATGATGATGACTTTGATATACCAAAACCAAAAGGCAGAAAGAAAAAAGGTGAAGTTAATGGTAAATCAAAAGATGATGATGTTGATGATGATGATTATGATTTACCACAACCTACTAAATCACTCAGAGCAGCGCGAAATACTAAGAGAACAAATTATGTTGTTGATTCAAGTGATGAATCTACTTGAATGTGTATGTGGTATTGAAAAAAAAGTAACTATTAGTTAATTAGGTAAATATCGAAATACTTTTTTTTTGTTTAACAAAAATTCTGAATCTGTAGTTGCAATTTTGAATAAAGTTTTGATTTTTTTTTACAATTTGTTTTTAGCACATTATATTATGTAATTGTCAAGTGCGTAGGGCACCACACTAAGGGCATTCGTTCAGTTCAGATGAAATAAGCGCATGCAGTACGAGGCGTCTGGCGCGTACCTTCGAATATGCAAGGTTACCCCGCCTTTACCTTAGTGTGAGGTTGTCGCGTGGCACAAGCTTATTTCCTTGATTTTTGTTCAGTTTAAATTTACTTGGCATTAAAATTGTGTCCTATATGGTACACCAAGGGTTTGTGTCTAGTGGGGGTTGAAAATTCTACCGTAGTGGATTTCGTTATGACTCCGCGAGGTTATATTGACGATACTGCTGCCTAATTTCATCGGTGTTATACATACACAACACTTTTCTGTATCTTGTATGTTCCGCACGTGCGTTTTTCTGACGTCAGTGCTCTGGTTTTGCGGCAAAATCCGGTCTATAGTTATCAGCAAATTTGTTACGTACGGTGCTGATTAGTGAGCCTTCACCCTTACGGTGACGTCTACACAATGACGTAGAAGTATATAGACTGCTTACCGCCTATAATTTCTGTGCTTTAAAAAGAGGGCCTATATGGAGGTTTGTCTCACTCTTTTCATCTCATTACAATGCGCAGTCCATATGAATTAAGCTACGTAGCCCAATAAAGGAAGACATAAGATATCATTGTTTCACTCTAATGTATACTATCATAGAGAATCAGTAGATGTCAGCTGAAGCTTTGAAAGTTTTTAAAGTTGCATACATCTTTCTTTTTGAAGGATTAACGATTTCCTTCCGGAGAGGGAGCTTTTACTTATTATTATTAGTTCAGTCTACCATTAAAGCGTGTTTTTTAAACTATAATTTTTTTATATTGTGCTTAAAAAGGAAAAAAGGATTGTGGCTTACTGCTCATTTCAACCAAACCCCGGGCGCTTATGCCCTTTTACTTATGGATGATGGTTTACTGCTCATTTCAACCAAACCCTGGGCGCTTATGCCTTTTTATGGATGATGGGATGGTTACTGCTCATTTCACCAATTCTAGACGTTTTTTCTACGATGAGGGACCTGCAAACGGGGCTAGGGACATCCTAAATCTTGCTAACTGGTCCATGTACTTTTTGGCATGGACAAATTAACAATTTAGGTTATAAGAAGAGGAAAATTCTGAAAATCCTTTTTCATACCGTGCCGAGGTTTGAACCCCGGACTTCTAGGCCTAAATCCCAATCGTTAACCATCGAGCCATTCGGCTCGTGAATTTTCATATGAAAAGTGTACTATAAATGAAAACGATTTTCTACGATCCAACGGATACAGCCGACATTCCATCGTGTGTTGGGCACCCGAAAGTACTCGATTGCATTAATGTATAGATGTTGCTAAGCAACCAGAATTTTAAATACCTAACATGTTAAAACGTCTGTCATTGGTTGAAATCTATAGATTTCCATAAATATGCTTCGGAAATGCTCATTTTCCACACGGTAGCAGATGGTAATGGAAAACGGGACGATTGATTTAAGAAAATCAAATATACTCTCATCAGAAACTGTAAATTGAATGAATTCAATAGAAATGCGGTCCAGCTGGTGATGTTTGAAAGTACTTTGTGATCAGTTTCTAACTAGACATGCATAGTCTAGTCATCAACCAAACAATCTAGAATTGTGGGTGGGAACATACCTAATAATTGCCACTATAATCTACGAGGTGTTCTTACAATGAATATATTTATATGGTGGTTCTCGATGCGTTTATTTCCACTTTGTCACTTCATCCCGTGATCACATTTTCTCTATAACACTCATTGTTCACGGACATTTCATTTGATCATCTAAAATTTGGTAGTATCATCTATCTCGTTCTCTTCTCGCATTTCCCTTAAATAACTCAAACAAACTAAAGCAGCCCTTTAACTAACGCAAATCGATATTTTCCCAACTGTTGTTGTAATTGGAATCATCATCATCACAATGATTTAGATTTTGGGATGAACAAAGATAATTGGAATTATCATTAAAATGAATTCCACATACCCACACTTAAGGGTGAAAATGTATAAAATCAAAATCTACATATAGTTGTAGACAATATTACCTATTTTTAATGCATAATGTGAATATAGTTTTATATTATTCTTTGTAAAGTATATCATTAATGAATATAACTAAACTGTAATATTTTAAGTTAAAGTTTAATCGTTTCATGATATGTGCCATAAACGCCAAACAAGTTTTACTTCAATCGCGCGTAAAGATTACACGCACACAATTTTTACCTGTTAATTTGCAATTATTTGTTTAATTATTACAAATGCGTCTGTTATTTGAATGTAATTCATTAGTTTATTAATTTCAAGTATACAAGAATAGGTACCCTGGTTTGTTTTATGTGGATATAGATACAAACAACAATAATTATAATAACTACAAAATAACAGGGTAATCTTGATTATATGCAAATCATTCCAAAAAAGTTGAATTAAATTAACCAAATCACCAATATATCATACATATTTGTATTTTAAAATGTTTATAGTCTTATTTTGATGATTCGCAATCAGTTTTTATGCAACTAACAATACTTCTCAGATTATTTCGTAAGCAAACCCGGAGTTATCGGTCTGCGACTTTAGTTGGTTTGAGCCGTAAATATTCAAGATGTCAGCGCACATGTGGTCACGTTTTTGTCGATCGGATGAGCAGTCTATATACTTCTACGTCATTGCGTCTACATCAATTGTCAAAAACCATCATTAGTGACATAACCTTAAATTTTAGTCTAGAGAATGATTTTCGTCTTCTCTGACCTTAAGTAATATTCATTAACAGATTATATTTGATTAGATATTTTCATTAACATAAAAGTCATTAAAAACTTTCCATTTCCTTAACAGATTCTTTCTAATAATCATGGCAGCTTGTACATGTATATCTGATAATCCTGATAATTTACCAACAATCGACGAGAAAACACCAAGAAATGCGTATTTGAGCGCACATTTCAAAAAGTATGTAAATAATCAATGATTACTATCAATATTTCTTGATTTATTTTAAATTTTCATCAATTATTTGTAGGAGTTATGCTTATCATACAGTCAAGAATCGTATGCCAGTTATATTGACTCAAACAATCGATATTTTAGTACGAGATAAAGAAGAAATTGCTAAAAAATACAGTCCAAATGGATCAGAAGAGTTGAAATTTGTGATTGGTGAATTATCTAAACTAAAATATGAAATACAAACGAATAAATCATTAAGACCATTAAATTCAACAGCACCAGATGTAGAATTTTATAATTCATATATTAATGATTTAAATCAGAAATTTGGGGATGTCACGTTTTTCTCAACAATTTGGTTATTAGCTGAATGTTATATGTATAGACGAATTAAAGAGGCTTTTGAATTAACGTAAATCAATTCATATAATAATGAATATTTGAAATAATAAATCTATTTATTTTTTTGAATTACAGTAGTCATCTGAAAGATTATGATCCATTTTTGAAACAGAAACAAAATGCCACCGAACAAGCTCTACCATTAATGACAAATTCAAGTAATTATGTATTGGATATTTTAAAGGACTCACACAACATTGAAAAGTCAGATTTCATCACTTTAATAAAGGTAAATTGAAATATTGGCCCGTATGAATAACGTTAAGTACTTGTGAGTAAAAGTAATTCGTTGGGACTTTATTTAAAGTAAAAACATTGCTTCTAATTTTCTTTCATACGGTCCATATTATGCGATATTGTTTGATTATTATTACATTGATTTTAGCTCAATTTATGGGGCAATAAGTGTGATTTATCATTATCCAATGGTGTTGTCAATGTTGTAAATCATCAACTATCTATTTTAGATCAATTAGATGACAATATTTTAGTTAATGATTCTGATAAGATTTGGGAAACAATTACTGATAATTCAACAAATTCAAAAATTATTGGTAATAATTCAAATTAATTCAAGTATTTATTTTTGTATCTTTATTTATTGATTTTCAGACATAATTTTCGATAATTCGGGTTACGAATTATTCACCGATTTATGTTTAGCTGATTATTTAATATCGAAAAAATGCGCAAACAAAATTCGACTTTACGTAAAAACAATACCATGGTTTATATCCGATGTGATGACACATGATTTCTATTCGTTTTTAAATTTATTAAAAACCCATACGAATGGAAATTTAAAAATCTTAGGTAATAGATGGAATGAATATATTGATAATAAACAATGGGAAATTATCGAAAATGATTTTTGGACATTACCAATTGATTATTCACAAATGAAAATAACAAATCGAAAACTTTATCAACAATTGAGTGAATCAAAATTGGTAATATTTAAAGGTGATTTGAATTATCGAAAATTATTTGGTGAGAAAAATTGGGATCCAATAACATCAGTTGAAGAAGCATTACAAGGTTTCCATCCAACGAAATTAGTAACTTTACGTACAATTAAAGCTGATATTGTATGTGGCTTAAATGCGGGTGTTGCTGAGAAAACACAAGCCAAAAACGACAATTGGATGATCACTGGTGAATTTGGTTTAATTCAATTTTGTGGTAAAATTGTTCCATTACAATAATTTGTTGATTATATTTGAATTTTTTGTTACAATTCTATTTACAAATATATTTGAAAAACAAAGCAACAAACAAAAGTTCAAGCTAAAGCGAGTTATATAAAGTATCATCAGTACGATTTTAATATTATCGATTTGTTGATTCCTGATTCGTTTCAGGTGTGTATTGCTGATTCGGATCAGGAATATATTGTTGCTGATCGGTATCATCAGTGTATTGCTGATTTGGATCAACTGTATATTGCTGATTTGAATCATTCAAATATTGTTCACTACCATCTATGTTATATTGCTGATTTGGATCATACTGATATTGCTGATATGATGGATCATTACTGTATTGTTGATCATATTGTTCTTGTGTCATGTAATTCATTTGATCTTCAGAATATTGCTCGTATTGTTGATTTTGTGCTTCTGATTGATTTGGTTCTTGTGATTCTATTGTTTTGTTAGTAATACTATTGTTGCGACTCAAATCTTTTGGTTGGTTTGGTGGATAATTTGATGTTACTTGTGTAGGTGCAGGCTTGTCATTGCTATCTGTATAGACCTCATCTAAATTTACGACAAAAAGCAAACAGAAATTAATCAAAAATATTTAACAAAATTTTTAAAATTAGATCTACGCTAATACAGACTACCAATTTAAGGCAAAATAAATCGTGATTAGCGGTATGATTGAGATTGAAAAGAAATGTTGTGCTTTTTTTTTGTCGGATAGTTTCTGTTTTTAATTTGGGAATACCTTTGACACTGGAGGAGGTAGTCTGTGATTGATTTAATCTATTATTTAAACGATCTAGGCTAGTTTGGAGCTCTCGTATCTCCTCCCTAGAAACAATTACACCAAATTAGATAAAAAAGATCCTCTATAATTACCTGTATATAATTGTGGTAGTCTTGATTAAATATTTTAAACCATTCTTCTTTTAAGTCGATATGTCGTTTTCTAGTATCTCGGTTTTTAACTTTCTCAATTCTATGGTAATTAGAAGATAAAGAAAATTTAAAAAACAACTGACCTTTCTACCTACAGGTACCACTTTAACACTGATATCTACTTTGATGGGTTCCTTGCGTTTGGTTGGTCGGACTGTTGGCGAATCGGACTCGCTTTTGGTACTTGCCTGATCCGTCCCTACCAAACACAAGCCATCATTAGTCTCTAATTTTTCTATTATTAACTCGTTTTTTTTTTAAATTCATGTGTGTTTTTAACAATTCCAAAAACAAAAAATGTTTAAGTTGCTGTCTTACTTATGTTTCAAGTTGGTCGTTTCCAATTTCTGCGTGAGCGTATGACATTCATTCGAGAGTTTATCCATGAGTTGATTTTGGGATTGGATCATACCCTCAAATTCGGCTACAGCAGCCGCTGCAACAATACAATAAAACAATAGAAAGATCTCCCGAATCAACTCATGGTGCATCTCATAAACTTCCATGGAAATATTTTTACTTACCGTGTTTAGTATCCATATCTTGAATCAGTGAGACTAATTTATCATCTTTCGGTGCTGGTAAACTTAAAATTTCTGTTGGTTTTGTGACATCTTTCTTTTTCTCATCGTTCAAAGCAGCATTCAATTTGATCTCTTTCTCTAATGAAGCAATCTGCTCGGATAGACGGAGATTTTCCCGTTTGCTGTGAATAACATCAGCGTCTGCACGATCTAAACGCTGTCGTAACGATTGGATTTCATCTTGCAGTCTCGTTTGTTCTTGTTTCGATTGGCGTTCTTGTTTCTCTTTACTTAGTTGAAGATTAGCGATTTGTTGTTCAAGTGCAGATTTCTCGGCATTATTAACACCAAGTTCTGATCTTAAATTCACTAGAATTCAATTAAAAATTGGAAATTATTGGCGATAGAAAAACTTACTAATTTTGTTTTGTGTGTCTTTTTTGATTTCATCAATGATTGCTTGTCTTTGTGCTAATTCTCGATTAAGATCAGTGTTTTCCCGGCGTTGTTTATCCAATTCGAATTGTAATTTATTGAGTGTTTCCCATTGCACACCTAATTCGGCTGTTAATTGTTCGACATGCTGATTATATCGGCGTTCAACAGCATTTCGTTCTTCTGCAATCCTTCTTGTCTGTAATAAATTGATTTTTTTCGACTTAAAATATTAAAATCTGATTAAAGTAAAATACTTGTTCTGATATTGTCTCTCGTAATTTGTTATGTTGACGATCTAATTCATCTTTTAATCGCCGTACTTCTAATTCAGCAGCATTTTTCTCGAATTGCGCTTGTTCTGCAACATTCAAAGTTCTCTGGACTTGGTCACAGGTGTCATTCTCTTTATTGCGAATTTTCGCTAAAGCTTCCTGTAGTTTTGCAACTGTTTCTTGTAGCATCTCTTTTTCACTAGAATTTTATTGGAAATTAGCAATAAAATATGAAATTATCGTTTTAAATACCGTTGGAGATTATCAATCTTATTCTTGTAATTATCAATATTACATCCACTCGATAGATTTTCATCAGTTAGTTTCTTTCGATACGATTCATTCTTTTCGAAAGCTTCTTTTAAATCGATTTTAGCTTGTGTTAGTTGTGCTTCTAATTCAGAAATTCGTGATTCATAAACAATAGCTGGACCTTCTAAGATTTGTGTTCTTTTTGGTTTTATTGGTGATATCTTTTCATTAAAATCAAAATCCGTTTCAGTATCAGTTTCAGTTTCTAAATGATTAGAAACGGACTTTATTAAATAATTTTTTTGTTTTTCATGTAGATTTTTGTTTTCACTGATTACATCCTTTACTTTTGCCAGTAAAGATGACAGTTCCTCCTTTAAATTACAGATTTTCGATTTAATTCAGTTTGTATAAAGGAAAATCTTAGAAATTACCCGACAAAATCTCGACTCTTTCTCCAACTGTTCGATGTAGTTTTCCTGTTTTTCAACGAAAGACATCAGTTCTGGTGGTATAACGTTATTGTCAAACTTTGATACGTCTCTGAAATGTTCACTGTTTGTTTTTCACTGTTTAATAACAAAAATTTCGAATTCTTTTTAGCTCAAAACTTACATTGTAGACTTTGTGTGTTCTTTTGTGAAGATTTCAGTTGGTGTTGTTATCGGCGTATAATAATTATAACGTCTTGGTAATACTGGAAGATATTCATAGTAAGATCGACGTACTCCTCCTCCAAATCTTGAATTTCTACTATGTGCACTAATCAAAGATTGATTATCACCTTCACCACCACTATCAATATCTCGGCATGTTGGTGTTCTTTTTATCGGTATATAACTTTCAGCTAATAGAATGCGTAAACGTGATACAGCTTCACGATATGCTGTATCAGCATAATCAGGTTTTCGATGATAATCCATCTTTAAACCATTGAATTTCCTAAAAACACATTACACAGAAAACGTTTTACACTGAAATGAATTAACACAATGTTTGTATTCACACTCTATAAATGTAATCAATATATTTTTACGTCATATACTCATAAATATTTAAAATTTCCCATTACTCACTTGTTTTTCTTCTTTTTTCAGATGGCGAAAGTAATGTTTTCGAATAGGAACATTTTGATGGTCCTAAACGTGGTCGTACCAGATAGCCGGAACTAGATTTTTGTTTTTTCGTACTATTCGAATTCGTATACATGTTGTTGAATATCCAGATAGAAATGAAATTAACTGAAAAACTATTCAGTCACTTCTTTATATATATGTGAATGTTGCCAGGTCGATGGTTGTTAAATCGAATTGATGATGCGTCATGATTTCTTAGCAACGAAATTGCTGGGATAAATGGTTGTTGTATTTCATGTGTACAACGATGAGAATTTTAACAAATCGTTTTACCACCAACATATGCTGAAACCACGTAAATTTTGGATTGTTATGGGAATTTCATTTGTTGGAGAGCCCGTTGTAATAAATTTACATGCAGATATCGGTTTTATCTACCGATAAAATCATCTACAAATGAACAAATTTCAGTTTCAATAATATTAATACTATTGTGAATAGGGTCTTTTCATGGAGCCCCAAGCAGGTTTTGAATTCAAACATTTTTCGTTGTGGAAAAATTCGATATGCCTACCTCATGAGTTGATTTGGGACGGGCTTGTTGGCAATTGCCCTTTTTTTCTCAAATTGTAACGAGCCACTCTCCCTATCCATCGCGTTATATTAAAGTCGTGTTTAATGTCTTAGGTTGAACGCAGACTGATACAGCAAAAACGTTGTTAGTCAGAACGGGTTTGTTCGATTATGTTAGAATCTGTTTTTCAAATGCTTTACATAGTAACCAACGCGCACTGGTCAAACATCACATCACAATACAACACTATGGAACAAAATGTCTTGTCGTAGGGCATTTTCGTTTGATCAGTGTGCGAACAAAACGTTATTATACAAAACAGAATTTTTTGTATAAAGATGTTGCGAGTGATGAACGCCAGACACCATCCAACACTTTACGACAATTTACAACATGTTCGGCGTGCAAACACTGACAATGGTTTGATGAGCGAACGTCAACGGACGTCTATCATTTTGCATGTAGTTAGTCGTTGTATTCCAGCATAATTACAAAAATAACAATTGGTATTAATTATATTGGTATAATTATTTGAAACAAATTGTGATCTTACTTATTTGAGTTAATTAAACAAATTTTACTAAAGCTTCGCATTTAATGATTAAAATCCCGCTGATCAACTATATTAAATATTTCAAAACCAAAAAAAATTCGTGAGCAAATCGCATTTTTTTTCACCATTTATAATTTTGGTGAATGCGCGAATCTAATTTTCCCAAGAAAATTTTTGGGTGCATGCGCCGGGCGAAAATTTTGGTGGATGCGCCGGGCGAAAATGTTGGTGGGTGCGCTGGGCGAATTAAAAATTTTTGGTTGATGTGCCGGACGAATTTAAAAAATTTTGGTGGATGCGCCGGGCGCCTTATATAAAGATAATTTTTTTAGGGAAATTTTCTGGTGGATGACCGGGCGAATTCAAAGATTTTTGGCGTGTGCGCCAGGTGAAAATGTTGGTGGGTGCGCTGGGCGAATTAAAAATTTCTTAGTAGATGATTTTGGTGGATGCGCCGGGTGAATTTTCTCGGAGAGTTTTGGTGATGCGCCGGGCTTTTGAGATACCCATAGATATTTCAGATTGAACCAGTTAAAGAGTTCTTTATGCTAATTTCCAACTTTCAACTGTAAATCAAACAAACAAAAAAAAACGATGGAAAAGTGATAGGAATTGTTGAATTTCGATTTGAATGTGTTATATATTCAATTTCTGACCCTTCGGGCGAATACATGATGCACAATAGCCTGTCAATATTTTGCATCATTCAAATTTTACAATTTGCAATCAAAAGGGGTTTACACTATCAATAAACAAAATTATTGGCCCCACAAAAACGATTTTTGCAATTTATATTCTCAAGTTTTTAAAAGCAAGCATTGGTCATTTTGGAGTAATTATACAACGAACAAAATGTAAAACAAAATATTTTGTATGGAAACGTTGTGAGACAGAACAAAATATTCGTCAAACCAACAAATTGTTCGGTATAACAACGTTTTTGTCCGATCAGTGAGCGATCGGCCTTAGCGGTCAATTTTCGTGAAACGGTAACCCTACAAGAGTGAGTCTTGGGAATTTTATTCAATCGTTTCATAGATAATCTCCATGGGACTTCCAAATAATAGATGCATTGCTAAAATTATGGATTTTATGATAATTTCTTTTGTTTGGGCTAATGTCCCTGCCAGAACTCACCCTTAATATTTTGGTGCTATCCTGTACTATGCGTGTTTAACAAATATACAATTTAATCACGCAAATCGTAACATTAAGACAGCTTAGAGTCGAAATTTCGATTGAACAATTTTTAAACAAAACATACATGGCATTATTTTTGACATTTATTCAAATTTTTAGCAAAACAAAATGAATAAAAAAACCAAAATCGAAGATGAAAAAATCGGAAATATAAACATCTCAATTCGTGTTAGACCTTTATCTGTACAAGAACAAGCTAAAGGCAATCATGATATTGTTTTAATTAACGAAAATAACGGTTTGATTGCATTAAATTGTGATGATAATAGTTTAACTCCATTTCAATTCGATTATGTTTTTGGACAAAATTCAACGCAATTGCATATTTTCCAAACAATTATTTCGCCAGTAATTGAAGATTGTTTAGATGGTGATAATGGTGCAATACTTGTTTATGGACAATCACGAAGTGGCAAAACTTTTACAATGACTGGTGGTATTGATGGTGATTGTAAAGGAATTATTCCAAATACTTTCCACTATTTATTCGATCGAATCAAACGATTGAATAATGACAGAAAATTCAGAATTGCAGTGTCCTATTTAGAGATTCATAATGAGGAAATACGTGATTTATTGGCAACATCCAACAAAAAGTTGACAGTAAGAGAATGCAGATGTATGGGCGTTTATGTTACAAATTTAGCACCAGTTATTGTTAATTCAATCGAGTTAATTAATGATTTATTCATCAAAGGCAATCAGAATCGTTCCACAAAATCACATACAATCTTTACAATTTGGATTGAATCGAATTTGAATAAATGTCGAATATTTAGTAAACTGAATTTGGTTGATCTAGCTGGATGTGAGTGTTTTCATGGTACTGGAAATACTGATCCATTATTATCAGTGATTGAAAATGTAACTTTATCATTATCTAATGAAAACCACACAACTATGCCTTATCAGAGATCAAAACTAACACGATTATTGCAAGATTCATTTGATGATAAATCAAAGACTCGCATAATAGCAACAATAAGTCCATGTAATCTCGATTATGATCACAGTATTAGAGTGTTACAATACGTGAACAGAGTGAAAAATATTAAAAATTTTATTGGAAGCGATAATAAACAGGAAGTTAGTGAATTAGAAGCAAGAACACCTCCATATCCACTCCGAAAATCAGATAAAAATAAGAAAATTCAACAAGAAGAAGAATCATTAGAATGGGAAAAAGAGATTGAAATCGAAAAGAATAAGTTGAAAGAGAGAATATCAGTTATGAGGACGGATTTGTTCGAGAAGGAGAAACAAATGTTTGATCGAAGCCATAAAAAATTAACGATTAAATTACAAAGGAAAAATCAAAAACGCCTTAAAATACAACAAAATTATTCAAATTTACAAGAAATTAATAGGAAGATTACACAGGGAATTGAAGAAATCGAAGAAAATCTAGATGAAATTCGAAGAAAATTAGTTTATAAATATCATGAATATCAACGAGACATTGATAGCTTAAAGAATCGTAATCGTTTTCTATTACGCAAAATTCAATTAGCCACAATGATTATCAATAATTATGTTCCTGATAAATATTTAAAAATTATCGAGGATAATTTAGACTGGAATAATCAAGATTTAATTAATGCTGAATTGGTTGGAAATAAATTGGAGATAAATCAACATAAACAATCGATTCAATCAATAAATGCTGATATAGAAACGGTTTATAGAACTTATTCAAAAACAATGAAAAACGGTAATTCGCGCGATGAAACGTTTTGATAAAATTGTACGAAATTTGTTCAAATTCAATAAAACGTTATTATAAATCTTCATTAGAGGTGTCAGAAAATTAAAAACGCAGTAAAAGCATTCATCTATTGAAGTTTCTATCTCAGCGTTCTTACTCTTGGATTCGAGACTTATAGAGGGTGCCTTTTCCTCCTTTATTCTGCTCGCTTCATTTCCACTACTTTCAGGATTAGATAGGCCTAGTCCTTGAGATTTGGCGTTATTTATCTTCTCTCAATAACTTGTTTGAATTTGGTTCACTAGAAATTACAGATTACAAAAAATAATTAGATAAACAGGAAAATAAATAGCAAGTTCAAGCAATGGCAATATTTAATTAATTCACTAATATTCAACAACCCAATTAACAAACTTAACTAAAGCATTTAAATGTAATATATTTAGTAACAAAATAGATTTGATATTTGAAAAGACGAAATTTCTGGCAGTACATCTAGTAATAATAATAATAATAAAAATAATCATAATTATGATGATAATAATAATAGTGATAAAAACCTTTAACGTATTTGTTACAATTAATCACAAAGATATATTGTATTCGAAGGAGAAATCGCAGTTGAACTATAATTCCACGATTCAAAAAATAAATAGAATCGTTTCAATACGTGTTTGTTCAAATTTTATCAAATATTCTTCCTATCTTTTATAAATTCAATGATAAAATAAGAGTAGAAAAGTTTTGTTCTATCAGTAATAATTTCTCAACCATATCATAATAATTTGCAAAAATATTTATACATTATTTAGACAACAATTAGATAATAATTTTTATACACATTTATTAGTTTATCAACAGGCTCATTAAAAATTTAATATCTGACCGGTGTCCATGTGCCAGAATGTTCATCTCTTCTAAAATAATGTGGACGATTATCCCTAAAAACTGTTACAGCTGGGAATTGGTTGTCTTGTATATATTTCAATGTGGCACGGATCTAAACAAATTGAAATTAATTGAATTTTCAAATTAATTACGAACTGAATTATCAATTAAATACCTGCATAACAAAATGTGGTGGTTCTACTTCTGGTGATGTTGATAAATGTTGTAAAATAAAGTCATCACTTTGTTCTAACCATAAGTCGACACCACGTAACGGTTCATAATTGAATGGTCCAATCCGTAATAGACCCAAATTACAATCATAGATATCTAAAACCTTGATTGGAAAACATATATTATTTATTCTTTGTTATATTTAGAGATGGATTAAGATTTAGAAAACCTGTGGTACGCCTGTTAAGAAACGGGAACATCTTAATGCTTGATCTGGACCTTTATCTGGGAATGTAGCTGGGAATATTTCACCAGTCTTACAATTCACACCGATACCATAGATAATTGGCCAATGGATACCACCACGTATTGTTGTATTCAATTCACCAATACATGCTAATGTTAAATCAATTTCAACTGGATGCTTATGGAATGATGCTATCAAATTAATTAGTTTTGTTAATTAATGTAATTTGAACTATAGCCAAATTGTATTAGAACTTACTCATCACATTATAGAATAATTCTTCGGAATAATGTCTAGCATCACTAAATCCACCAATTAATTGCAATTCGATTCTGCCTTCTGGATAACCTAATGCCAATTCTTGTACTCTTTGCACCATTGTACAGACAGCCTCATCAGTTCCAGAACCATCTACATGAGCTAAAGCAACGGCCCCT
This sequence comes from Meloe dianella, assembly GCA_028455855.1. Taxonomy (NCBI): domain Eukaryota; kingdom Metazoa; phylum Arthropoda; class Insecta; order Coleoptera; family Meloidae; genus Meloe; species Meloe dianella. Next base: position 3,326,953 of record JAPTHL010000039.1, read on the forward strand.
GATCCTGTGCCATTAACAAAAATCTCAAATAATATATCCAGAATCAAAATAAAAAATAAATATAGATACATAAATTATTGATAAATGTAAAAAAAAATTATGGAATTTAATGCCAATCGAATAAATGTTATTTCATTTGTGCATTTTAAAATGAAAAATGATCATGGATTATTCACAGAATAATAATAATAATAACAATAACAATAACTGAAACAAGTTGAAATAAATCACAATTATGAAATTTGGTTGTCAGTGAAAGTAACAACAGCAGCTACAACTCGTACAATTATTCTTAACTACATTGAATTTGATTAATAACTTGCAGCATATGTTGGCATTTTTCATAATGTGGCGGACGTCATTTTTAAGAGAGCCACCTACAGTTATATCAAAAAGAAAATAAATAAATTTTCCACACAATTTATTATTAAAAAAATAAATGATAGAGCTTCTGCTGTAGTACCGTTACGCTATTTTTAACCATTAAACATTTTTAGTTTTGCAAATATAATGTACTGTGATTACGAAAAAAGTCTTTTAACTTGATCAAATTTTAGTACAATTTTCAGGTTTATTTGATTTTAAATCTGTAGGGTAATTGGTAACACGTCTGCGTGGCAAGGTGAAGATTCGCGTTCAATCCCCAGCGGTAGAGTTTTTCTTTAAATTTTTTGCCATATATATTATAATTGTTTCGATTTCGAATAATTGCTGTTTACGGGTACAAAACGTATTAATTAGTGTTAATGTTAGCGTTTCTGATGCGGAAGATCTCCGATTAAGATACCAATAAAACTGATATTTCTCAAGCGAATAGTTTTAATAATAATGAATGGATAAATGACGGTTAAGTACTTCTCATCTTATTATTATTATTATTATTTTTTTGTTCTTTGTATGGGATAGGAGGGTATATTACATGGTGTGAACATACAATCCAACAAGTACTAATTTTCATATGCATGAGTACTCTGCAATTATGTTACAAGGCTCGTAATATTGTGAGCTTTAATTTATTCTTTATTCTTGTTATCTTGTAGACATCTAGCGCGTTCCAAACCAGTCAAATATTTTATAGGAAAGACAAAAAAAAAACACAATACGTTTGTGACATACACAGTGTTCCACAGAAAAGCTCTTTTATTTATTAATCATTTTGACAGCGAATGTATTTGATTATTTTCGACGAGACACTAATAATTAAAAAATAAATAAATCAAACACAAGTAATTAGATGGAACTATTTGGGAATTTAATTATAAAACATGTCATTTTAGATTAAAATTTAGTTCTCATGTTATTAATAGATGAACATATGAAGTTTTAAATTATTTTAAAATGAAGCGGACCAACATAAATTAAAAGATTTCCTTGCATTTTCACTTGTAAACAAATGGTAATTCATTCAAGGTATTAAAAAAAAATCGAGACATACCTTAATTTAAATAAATTATTTTGATTTAATTGAGGTAAATGAACTAACTCGAATAAAAAAAAACGAACACAATTACAGTACTAACCTGAATGTCTAACAACAACAATGAGGCACGTAGTGGCATCATCTGATCCTAAAATACTGACATGTTCTGTAATTAAGAAGAAACAAAATCAATACAATTCAATATTGACAATATAAACTTACTGTCATGTGGAACAGTGGCGGCTAATTCTCTTTGTTGAACATATAAAAGTCCAACTGGACCAATTACTTTATTCGGTATTGCCAACAATTGTGCCGCTGTTTCTCTATAAACTGGATGTGCATGATACAATGAACGTGTATCTGGAGGACATTCCTCTTGTAAAACACCATTCAACACTAAAACCATCCTGAAACTAGAACGACACAATTTAAAATTAAAATAAATTTGATAAGAAATTTTGCTAATTTGTATTAAATACTAATTAATTCAATTTTATCAGTTAATTAGTGGCAAAAAGTTTAATTAAAGATAAAGGAAAAACATTGGAATATATTATGCGGTTATGAAATTGGGAGTTTTCGTAAAATTAATTTTGATAACAGCCGTCATAAATAACGTCATGTTTTTGATAATTTTTACATGAAGATCTATTAAGTGGTGATATCCGCGTAAATCTCAACATCGATCTCAAATTATTTTTTTTTATGAGACAAAAACTGATGCATTTTAAAGTCGCGCAACTGTATCTGTAATCTACTGTTGATAAAAAGTGAAGATCGCAATTGAGATGGTCACTTCTACAGAATATAACAGTCCTCAAGTTTTCTAGAAATTATTTTTATTTTAAAATTACTCAATTTTCTTTTTACTATTCGCTCAAATTGCTACAAATATGGCCATAACAGACAATATTTTGCTTATTCATTTCCTTTTTATTTATTTTTCGTTTAAATTGATCATTAATAATAATGTTCATTGAATAAGAATCACTCTAATTTCGATTGGATTGCATATACATATATGTTGTTTTCGATTTTTTCTGTTTAGCATCAAGATGATTTATGATAAAACGTTTAGAGAGTAAATTGAATATCCGCATTTAATAGTTCATCAATGTATCATTTTAGTCATTCAAATAAATATCCATTTCTTCTTCATCTTTCTTTTCTCAGTTTGAGATTTGAATTACATGATGGCATGCTGTTCTCAACTCTATATATTCCGTATGTAATTTTATCGAAAATGACCATTTCACATGCACATATTAGCAGTTGAAACCATTTATATAATAATAAAATATAATAATAAATTACAATAAAACAAATTGTGTGTATGCTTATTTATAGGTTCCAAATATAAAATGAAATTAAAAAGGGGAAAAAACAATAATTTTGACAAGGTAATGGAAAAATAGGCCGAAGATCTTGTAGAACACACAACTCTTCATAATGAAGCCATTAATTAACTCACCGCATCCAATTAGTAACTGTTGCTCGCCTTATACAGAAAAATATTTCATAGTAAAGAATGTGATTATAGAAAAAAAAACAATTGACTGCTATTATCATAAATTAGAAGAATCTTTGTCGTTATTAAAATGATAGTTGTACGATCGTTTTTCTATTTTATTTGTATTCATCATTATAGAATAACGTCTATCTAGATTCACAAACATTTATCATTTCGAATTGAAATAGCCTGAAGCGTATGGTCGCCAAGTGAATTTTTACAAACTGTACATATCTACACTATTCTAATAATTATTAAACATGGATTATACACCATATGTCCAGTCAGCAAAAACATTTGGTCGATGAAGGATCATTCTTATCAACAATTAGGGAGTGCTGGAAGATTTTGATAAAGCAATGCAATTGTGCTGGGATTGGAAATTAGAATGGAGGCAACACGAAAAAAGTGTAGGTTCTGTAAGTTGGGAATGGTACGCTGTTGACTGGACACGTGCTATATACAGTTAGTCTTTTATCATTCAGTCTGAACGTTCTAATAAGTGATATTTCATGAAAAGAAAACGAGTCGACGATGTCGATGTCATTTGCATACCATGAGACGATTTATCGTATTTAATATACAACAAAACGTTGAATCATTACTAGTAGGTGCATTATAAATTGTAAAGACAAATTGTTGGACATTTGGTCACTCTCTCTCTCTCTCTGACTTTCTATGATGCATTTTATCCTATCCAATTCTGTTCTCTAGTAAAGTACGAGTTAGATGAAAAGGAAAAATAAGAAAACCTGTATCTATATAGACATATACACACTTGGATACGTTATAGTATTTCTCATTTAGAATAAATCATAAGAGTAGATTTATCGCAGTATGTGTGTGTGTGTGTGTGTGTGTTGTGTGTGTGTGAGCGCAATTCTTTCAAATAATAACCACAACGAGAAAAAAGGAGATAAATTTTAAATTATTTATAGTGTTGTTGGTACATTTTTTTCGTATAAAAATATATACTTTTCAATCTGAATCAGAAAAACCATTTTAGAGAAAATCCTCTATTGAGACTCTATCATGTAGGTGGAAAGACTTTATATTCAACAATTTATGTATGGTCATAATATTCTTTTAAAATGGTCATAGAGATGATATTTTGTTCGATAATAATGTTGTGAAACAACAATAATCAAGTGTAAATAGTGGAAAATCTTGTACAATATTTTTTCGAAGAATGCAAACCGATAACACTTAGAGACGTTATTAAACTAAATTCCAATGCAACAATTGTATTCATCTGTAATGACACCTGTTAGATAAACGTTTCGATTAGTGTTTTGGAATGCGGAAAGCGTTTAAAATTACCCGTATTAATAAATTACCACCATCAATATTCCACAACAATATATACGACGTCACACACACAAATTTCTCATATGTCCATTTAGAACATGACTATCAAATATCCAACGCTTTATAAATGATAGTTATATTTTAATTCTGTCAAATTGATGATACTGGGCTGTGGTAGAAATAATAATCAACCTGCCACCGTCTCAATTTCATACGAAAATCCGACTATCAAATTGAATCCATCCCGAGAATTTTAATGATTTACAAATCCATCAAAATTGTTTTTAGAAATTCTTAAAGTTCATCATATAGAGGTTCAAATAGTAGATTAATCTGTTAAATTGATGAAAAATACTGTATAGTAACGACCTCGATTTATTTATAAAATTAATGATAAATGTTGATGAGCTATAATCATCGGACTACTGTAATTTGTTAATAATAAATCAATGAATGAAGATCAAAATCGGGACAATTTTACCATTTTTGAATGATTATAAAAAATTACTTTTTTCTTTTTATTCGACAATAATTGTTAATCATAATGTGGATGAAAAACAAAAATTATTATGTGGTTATATTGATAAGGAAATTTGTTGACTTACTGCGAAGAGATGATGTTTTGTTGTTAAAGAAAACTGAGCAGTTTCAACACTAATTATATTCATTAATATTGTAACAGACTAATAAATTCAACCAAGATATCTCTTATCAATAATTGTGGTGATTGGACCGCGACAAGAAATATGTTTTTCAACGGATGCCATCGTAAAATCCTGCATTTGATATCGATTTAATTATAGCTATAAACCAATCAACTAGATGATTAAATTAATATACTTAATAAAGAGTAGATTATTGTTGTTGTTTATCCAATAATAATATTAAAAAAGAAATTGATTATTACTAAAGACGAAAAGAAAAATAATAATAATAAATCAACAATATTAATCAAAAATTGTTGATAAACAAATAGTTTTGAAATTTATCTATTTATTATTATGTTTTATTGAATTTTCTTTGACAACCGCCAACTATTACAACATTGTAGATATTTATTAAAACCTTCTAAATACGTATTAAATCACGATGGAAATTTACATAGTTCCAAAGCATAATGTATATGGAAAATTATTTCAAATAAACATTTATATATTTAAGAATTGGTTTGAATGAATTTCAATATTTTAAAAAGCGAACAGAAGTTAAGCTGTTTTTAACTAGTAATTGTCTGTTTATTTATGGCTTTATTGTTGTTGTTTGTTTTTTTTTAAATTAATTTCCATAAATTTTGTACAACAGTGTTTAGTTGAGAAAAAAGTGTTTTTGATGAAGCTTTTCTTGACCCAGACATTTATTTGTAAATGGAGAGTATCCAAGTGAAAATCTACAAAAACTAACGTAAAAATATCATCTAAATGCAAAGATTGAGATTCATTCGGATGGTTTGTTTACGTTTTACTTCGATTTTCTAAATTGTATTTCAACGTTCTTCCAATTTGTCGAAAATCTCACACATTAACCAAATCAAAAGATGAAAACATACATTTCGTTTGTTATGAATTAAACAACTTGACTTCAATTCAGTTATAATGACAAACATTTAGAAATATGTATAATTTTCCAAATGATATTGTTATTGTAGGATGTTGAAAATAATATTGAAATTACTTTATAACAGTCTGAAAAAGTTCAATTCGCTCGGTGCGAGTCGAACCTGTAACTTTATGCTTCCACGTGTCAAAACAAATATTACATTGACAAAAAAGACCTCACTAACACTAATTTAATTCCTAGAAATAAAGTTGTCGAATTCTAAACGTACGGAGTATATCTAATAGAAAGCATCGGTTCACCTATACAGTACGAACATTTGGTGTTAGAGCACATTAAAAATTTGCCGTACATATGAGCAGGTTTTGCATAGGAGGATTATCGTATTTGTAATGCAAGATATGTTTAAAGCCCCGTCCACATCAAAGGCGATCGAACGTGACGAACCACAATCCGCTAGTTGTCGGTACTTCAAAGGAAACTATTCGTTGGCATAATTTTGACGGGGAAACGCAAATTTATTGTTTTTAGTCCATGTGTTGATGTTCTGGATTGGTAGAAACTAGAGGAACACAAGCCAATGCAAGGACATTCATCTACTTCTGTTTGCACGGAGCTTAAGATTTGTTAATTATGATTCAAAACAATGTTAGCAATATTTCGCTTAACTTGACTCAAAGGCGGAAACAATTGGATGTCTCATCGAATGGGAATTATGAAATATATAGAAAATACAGTAGTTGCATAATGACTTGACAAGGATGGTTTTGAGATAATAAAAACGACCATAAAAATTATTTATATTTTTAAATCAAACTGTTTATTGATTTATACTTTTACGACTATTCAAACGAGTATTTCAATCTTGAAGTGAATTATGTGAAATTCAATATGTTATAGCAACATTTATCGTAATACACACACTCTTCATCTCATGAATTTCGAAAAGAGAAATGAAAATTTGTCTATTTCAGATGCGAAAGAATCGATCCGTTTTCGTCACTTATAAAAACAAAAATGAAGCCAATAACAGAAAATAAAATTGCTACTCGCTTTCTTCATGATCGGTCAATTCAATTTTTGTTCACTATAATTTGTTCAATTGCACATTTCCGCTAATTCTATTTTATAATAATTAAGTCACGATTTTCCCATTAGTGCTTTAATTGTTTCACTGTTTATTTTTAGAATCGCCTCAAAATCTTTGATTTAAATTAATGATCTAGTTTGTCTGCTTAAACGTAACCATTCTATTGTTAGAAACAATTATAAATATCAAAAAAAAACAACCTAAACTAAATTAAAACTATTTTATTACTGAAAAATCAAAGAGGATAAACATCTAGAATATGTGATCAAAGTCGTGATGTTGTCTATTTTAATCGCGATATACAAGAATAGATAAATCTCAAATTCATTGTTTCGTGTCTTTACTATAAACCGTAAAGATCGTCTATATATTTTTTACTACTCTAATTTTTTTTTTATTTGAACTATAATAACAGTACTTAGTATTAGGAAATTTGTAAAACTCAAACGAATGTTTCTACAAAACAAAACAAAAAAACCGTAGATAGTTCCACAATTAACATACAGATAGGCAGAATATAAAATTCGTAGAAAATAAATAATTATAGCACAGTCATCGTTCTTTATCTAGTCCGTCATAAATCAATAATTAATAAGCATTGTTGCATATAATAAATGACATACAACAATTGGAATCCATTTAGCGTGTTAATTATAAATGATCGTTCATTATTATGAGAATAATCTTCAAATAACTAATAATAATAGTGTTAATAATCATAACAATACAATTTATTTGGATATGTGAAGGCTGATCTTTTGTTGAAAATTAAATGCACACCAAGAAATAATATATATTAGATCTATCGTAATTTGGACGACTTAACTTCAATAGGTGCTAATGCTGATTGACGTTTTAACTATTCATATAAAACGGGACTACTGATTTCGACAATTGTTATGGCAACAACGTGTAGGTAGAATCAATTTAACCATATTTACACTTTATTCTCTTTTAATAATTTACATAAGAAACATGTTAACATCTGAATAGAGGTAAAAAGATTCATACATTGACAGAAGATGAGTTGATTATACCAACTGGTATACGACAATCATCAATCGCCAATCTTATCAAGATTTTTTAATAGAATTGTGGAGTTAACTTATTTATTCCATACAACTACAAATGTTCCACTGAACGAATGACATCTTTGCTGAAGACGAGATAAATGATGAGAATGTGTAAATAGGAAAAGAACTGTTATAAATTATGAACACGTATATACACGTAGTATAATCAACAAAAAAGGCAACACCAACCGATCGTTAGATCACCAAATGAGGATCGCTAACATGCATTCAATACATATATTTTTTTAACATATCCTATTCGAGCTTTGTTAATGGTTTTTAATAAGGTTCAAAATATGATTTAAGGTTTCTATTTATGGAAGAAAAAACTCTCCAACTAGAATAGTTCTGTTATATTATTTCTTCATTTATATTTAGTCCGATGTATATAATTGTTTTTTTTTTGTTGTTATTTTGGTTATTGTTTAAAAGATCTTTATCAATTCGAAGTCATTGATCAACACTAAGACAATTTCATTGAGCCCCATTGTTTGGTTATAACAGTTGATGTTAGTATCGTGTCTATGTACTTTATGTCGGCTATGTTATGGAAATAATAAATTGTAAAGTGTCCTGGCATTATTATTATTCGTCTATTATTCTATAACAATACCATTACAATAGTAGTTGATATAGATCGTGGTTATTTTATCTAACTTCTGTCTTTCTATCTTTTTCTATATGTATATAATGATGTATTTTATAAAATTTTCTCTTTATCTATTTATGTGAATTGTTGAACAGATTTTCTGTATAAACATATACGCTACTGGCGTCTTTTATCAAAATATTGAATCTTTAACATAACAACAATAAAGAATCAAAGGGTAGATAGAAGATGGAATCAAGGATAATAGGCTCGATTATTGAACAATACAGTAAAAAGCAATTTGTTTATCAAGTTTTGTTAAAATTGACAACGACAAGTTAATATTCCAGTTAAATGAACACGTTTCTAATTGATTTATAATTGTATGATACATACATTAAAACGTGACTAAAAGTATCCTTTAAGAATGAATTGAAATTAATTCCTATATAATTAAAATAATTAATCTTTTTTTTTATGAAAGAAAATAGAAAAGAAAATAGTAATTATAATAAACCTATAATAAATAACCATATAAAAATATATACATTTTTAAGAAGATTCTGCTGATAGAAAAGCTCGTATTATCGTATAGATTTTGGTTGGTGGACGAATCTATTTTTTGACTTTTCATGTGACGACATTTTTCATAAAGTTTCAAAGAGTGATCTTCAACAGAAGAAACAAGGAAACCATCAGCGATCTTCTCTGGCGACATTGATTTTACTACGTATTTTTGAAGGATTTTCCAAAGAGCTTTGCTATCAGGATAGAAAATTTTGCAGATGTCGATTAAAGAGAGATTTTACACTGTTTATTAGCACGTCAGAATAACCATATACTTCGTTTAGACCGCATTTCCACTGGACGAGTTTCTATTAGACATAATAGTCCGAGAAAATTTCCCGGAGTTTATTGGTAAACTGTAAACACGTTATATAGCAACAATTTTTCGTCAACTTACAAATTTAGTTTTGGCGAGAAGCTCGCGCGAAGATTTCGTGTCAATAACAACAGAGCTTTCGTAATGTTGCATCACTACATATGTACTAACCCACCACTGTCTCATTCGTATAGGGGAACTATAAACTTTTCATTAGAAACAATACAAATACGTATAAAATTTGATGAATCATGATTTAATTAAACTATATTTTGCATCAATTCAGCCAATGAATCAGTATCAAAAAATTTGTGAATATTAGAAATCTTAATGATTCCGAATCGATCGGTGTAAAATAAGCGCCCTTCAATAGCAAAGCGAGTTTGTGGTAGTGATGAATTAAAAAAAACACACACAAATAAATGAATCAGTTAAGAATATTTTATATCACTTATAGTTATCAATATTGGTATTATATTTAATAATTGTAAAATGCTTTTATTTATATTCTGTGTTTACTTTTTTCAATTCTATTCTACGTTGTTAAGAATTCAAGTAAATATCCAATACTATCAAGTCTTATACTAGAAGACGTTTATTGAGCTTGTTGTAAACAGTAAAATACCCTATAATCGTGTGGTTATATGATGATAGTATTTGTTATAAACTAAGCTTGTTTTCTTTTGCTCTGTTAATATTATACGTATAATCTTCAGAAATTATGTAATATTAGGAGATTGAACATAAACATCATCTTTCGTCGTCATTTCTAAAACATTATTGTATCAAAATGGATCAATTATCAAAATATTTGCCAACATACAAAACTTGATAGTTATACAGGTATAAGTTGGTTCACACGAGATGCAATTACCATAAAATTACAGTTCGATAACATATAAATGTTAATATAAAACAACAACAACAATTATGATAATCAAAAAAAAACTGTCGAAAAATCCTTACAAACAAAATATTGATGGATTTTCATTAAAGGAAAAACAATGAATTTCAAATAGTTACCAGTCACACCTTTTGTTAATACGGCTTGTTTCCAATTGAATTGTGTGTGGTCTATTAGATGTTTTCTGTTATTAGTTGAGATATATGAAAACGCATATACATGTATTTAAACGATGTTTTCGTGTTATATACACCGACAAAGATTGCATAAGAAAAGACATTGAAAGAAGTAAATGAGAGGAAAATCAGTATCTTCTCTGTTGGTGGCTGTGTCATGTTAGATCCTTATTCAACACGCTATAGATATCGAATAACTAACTAATCGATTTGATGTATTTGCCGGAAAATAAATACCTATTAAGCCCACCCCAAATTACAACATCAACAACAACAACAAAAACCATAGCGAAGGTGTTCAATCAAACCGATATTTTTTTTATCAAATGAACACAATAAATCTTTAATTTTTAACAGGATTCTTCAATTATCATGGCGTATGTAAATTAGCCACCACTATAGCAGCATTTTTGACTTTAGACAACCAAAAAAAAATTGATTAAAAAGAAACCGATGGTCGTTGACTTTTCAAAAGAATTTCGCTATTTCTTGCAAAATTCTGTTTTTTTTTAATTTTTGTTGGCCACTCAATTTAATTATAAACAAAAAATTCATTTAGATGACTGTTGATGTTGTCATCAATTCAACGAAAGTTTAAAGACTTCTAATTTAATTTAATTGATAATCATGAAAGGCAGTTTTCAATCATTGTATGTATTATAATAATAAATATTCAAATTGTTCTTTTAGAATGCTTGAAAAAGATTGATCACCTATTGTAGTTTGATCGATTTATTTCAAATTTCCCAACAATAACATTCATGAATAGTTAATTGTATACATTAAGTAAATGAGCGAACGACATGTACGAAAATTCTTACTGTTTTTATTCATTGACATTAATAAAAAAAAACCCTAAGACAATCCACCAACGAATTATGTCATGTTAGAACAATAATTGAAAGACTGTTACTTTATATACTACATAACTGTTTCAATTAAAGTTACAATTAAATAGTCGCCACGAATACCTACGCTCTAACAACGAACAATAATTAAAACAATTTGTTCATAAAACATACTCACCAATTTCTTGAAGGATTTTCAATGGATTTGATAGCGAAATTTCGAAAAATACTAATCAAAAATAAACCGCAAATCACATAATTGAAATATTCGATTTAATTCAATACAATTTAAAGAGAAATTTTTAAATTTATCTTAGAATCCGCGTGTTGTCTTTAATTTAACTAAAGGAAAATTACGTCTTACTCAACCAAAGGCTGTTTGGTTACTACACAAACTTGGTTGGTTTTATGCGACGAAGGACCGCCGGCCAGCCGTCAGAGTTGACGAGAGACGACGACGACGACGGTGGCGGTGGTGGTGATGACGGTGGTGGTAATAGTACAAGTAGTGGTGGTTTTATTGTGTTTGCTATATAGATAGTGGAGACATTAAAGTTGGAGAAAGATGAGAATAGTATTATGTTAGAAAATCATTTAGGGTTGTTTTATAGTTTATACGTAGCAGGGCGTGATTAATTCTAATTTGATTCTAATCAACGGATCCAACAAGCAAGGGTAGAAATCTACTGATTTACACACACACACACAATCACACAAAATTGAAAATTGATCGAAATTTGATATTTAGGGAGTTTTTTTTTGTTTTTGTTTTTTTTGTGTTTTGAAGTACACAATTTTTACGAGAAAAGAAAAACTACTACAGGAAATTGAAATTATGGAAAGTAAATTTATATATAGGAGACAGTAAATACTGGAATAAAACAAAACTATATTTATTGGAAATATAACGAATGCTCTCCTCTCTCTCCTCCTTTCGCTACATTAAGAAATTGTGAAGAGAGAATTGACTGTGTCATAAGTAATCAGTAAAGCGTTTAAGACACAAATAATCTACATAAAAGTGTAATGAACCCTCAATAAATGTGGGTGAATCACAATTATTATGGTGAGGGATTTAATCAAGATTAATAAACGCCACGTCACACACATTGCGATCATTGCATTATCTCTACAAGTTTTCCGTATTTTGAAAAATTCCACACATATACCGTTCTAAGTTAGACTCTCGACTTTATTAGCACTTTATCAAAAAAGTTGCAAGGAAAATTCAGCAATGTTAGATTTTCTTCGTAATGCCTCGATTCCACTGTGTGAGAATTCGAATTTTCAACGATAAAAACTTCCAAAAAAAAATTAACGTTTGTAAATACGAATGCGAGGAACTTCCTGCATGTTTTTGAAAGATTCTCGTGAGTTTACTTATGTAAATGTTTTTGTAAGTTTTTAACCTTGAAAAGCTTACACTTTATGTATAGTTATCGTACAGAGGAATCGGGTCCTTAAAGTAACAAACTATATAAGTAGGCGCCAGAGTTTAAGAAAGTAATGAAACAATTGCATTCTATAGAAAGTTAACCAAAATGTTTATGATTCTGACAATCAAAGCAGGTAGTGGTCCTATATTTTATGGCGTCTCTATTTTTAACGTTTACCATAGAGACGCTAGAGTCGTACTTAAATTTTACTAGATTTTGAAAATTTCTTATATTATAGATAATCCATCAATAAATAGTCGACAATTGAATGTATTTTCCTTAATCCTTTAGGAGGAGGAATATTGTAACCATAATGTTTTAATGTTGGCGTTCTATGGAGTCTTTGTTGGCAAACTTTTAAACTCTGGCGCATACTATACGTATACATACTTTCGAACTCATCCAGAATCCTTAAGCTTGCACATTATCGTCGTTTACTGCCAAATCGTTCGATAAACGCAAGGTAGCACGATGATAATGTGTAACAAGCATTTCTCACAAAACTTTGGTCGTTTTTATAAACAACAGCCCTAGAAAGATGCGTATGTGTAATCAAATTGGCCTATTTTGATTTAACATTAACGTTTCTAGTTCGGGTGTGTTCTAACGACGATAAATGAATAAATAAAAATCGTATAAACAACCGCAGTTAATTAACAAAACCATTTCAATATTTTTCCATTGACTTAATTTCAATTAATTATAAACACTAGATAATTTACACACAATACAAAATGGGTATTTATGATTTATTATGAAATTTTAAAAAGATTTCTAACATTTCTAGAACAAATAACCGTTCTTTAACGATTTATTACCAAAATTGCTAGTTAAATAGTTAATGACAACTTTATTCGAATGAATAATTGGTACATGTTGGCGTGTGATGAAACTAACAAATTAAAGGAACCAAAAAAAATAATAATAATAAGAGTAGAGAACGAAAAAAAGAACAAAACGCATAACAGATCAAACTTTTCGATCAGTACTGAACACAAAACCAAAACGAATTGATTAATGTTTATTATTATTATTATTTTTTGTGGAACAAACTGTAATTACAAGAGAGAAAGAGTTGAGAATATAAGATGGAAAAAATTAGGCGCCAAATAATTTTGATATTACTATACAACCGTAGGCGGTATCATAAATAATTTTTCATAATTGTCAATAAACAAAACAGAAATTTGTCGATAATAAAAAAATTAACTAATTCGATTCAATATAATCGAGACAAGGTAATTAAATTCGATTCTATAGAAAACGAAAAAATTGCAAATTAAAATTATAGTTTGACTTAATAATCGACTTTGAATATTGCCAATCAATTATGGAATATTTACGATGATTTATTCAATAATAATATAAGTTTACTATTCATTCCCTTGTACCTTGCGGTCAAATATAAATTAGAAAAGACCCTTTAAGATATCGTTAAATCTGTTTAGATTTATTTGTGGAAAATAATCAAATATACCCGTTAACTGAAATTACGGATACGATTCAAGTTAATTTCAGATTTCAAATAATTGTAATTAACGGATTAATACGGCCCTAAGATGATGATGGTGATGATGAAACAATATTCTACCACGAATGGAAGCTATCGTACAAATGTCGTGCTTGGCTAAGAACCAGGAAATTCGTTTCGTCTTGACTTTGTGTGTATGTGTATGTGTATGTATGTTGTTTATGGTCTCAAGAAACTGGCTAGAATTATAATCTCTCGTGCATCTGCAATATCAGTTATTTAATTGAATCAACAAATATAATGCCCAAAGAAAAGACAAAGATAGATATAAGTATATTGTATATTATAGAAGTAGAGGGCGGTTATTTTAACTTATTACCTATCTGTTTATGTATGTGTTTTCATTGTATAGGTGAGGTTTATTATTTTACAAAGAACTCAATAAGCGGGTACGCACTAATTTTACAGTCACTAATTACAGGTATGGAAATTGCTTAGAAGAATCATTATTATAGTTATGTATAATTGAATATTCGAAAAATTGGTTTTTCTAATTTGTCTTCATTAAAAATTTTAAAAGGCGTCTATTAAATACGAATTTACTTTTGAGGGTATATACGTGCCCATAAAGTGCGATAGCACGTGCCCTCCATTCTATGTATAAGCAATGTTTACCATTCAAGAGGTTAAAGGTTGAAAGTCTTGGTGTGTTGGTACCGGATTTACTCTACAAATCCGTTCAAAAGAATCTGTAACCATTTCATTACATCAATAAAGCTATCAAAACAGCATCATCTTTCTATATAAAAAATAAACAAATAAATAAATAAGTCAACAATTTTGTTGTTAATCGACAATAATTTTGACATTTTATGGTTAACAATATGAAAAACTGGGAATTTCTTCCTAGTTATTTGCACATGTTTAATGCCATATTGTTAAGAGATTATCCAGCGATTTATTACAAATAAGTACGGTGTACGGGCAAATATGAGTTTCAAAATTATAAAGTGAGCACGGATATTGGCGAGTTTTCCATTTAACCATTACTTTTCAAAATATTCGTATAAAGAAGAGTGGCAAATAAGAGATAAATAAGAGTGATTATGCCACCATAATGTTAATTTCCTTTGATTCGATTGCAAATGAAGCTGTTTCATACTTGTACTACAGTCTACGATCAATTGAAGTCGCTATTGTATATTACAAAACAATGAAAAATTTGAGCTATTAACAAATACATAAATTAATGTTGTCTAAGACTTGCTACTTGTAAGGAATGTATCTTCAATGTTTGTTCAATTTTACTACCAGTTGCGCATTATAGCTTCATAGGACTCCGGGCAAACTTGAATGTGGGGGCTCCATGTACAACGCTGAATTCAGACATTTTTCTTCAAGGGGAATTTTTAATTGCCATTTCTGTACATAAAATAACACGCCACTGCTTGATCATGGTCACCTTTACGTACCGATCTTCAGTCATATCACTTTATTTCTATACGTTATTCAAGTGATTACACAAATAATCGAAAAAGATGTCGTCCCCCAATTAAACAGACGCTGTTTAATATCAAGAACGCTACATTCGATCAAAAAAAAAGCATTGGACAACTTTTTACAGATGATGATGGAGGTAATAAACAAAAATTAGAGATGCAAATTAAGATTGACACTCTCAGGGAACATCAATGATTTGTTAATTAATTAATTTTTTAAAGACCATCATAAACTAAACAACAACAAAAAAAGCAACCGAATCGAGATTTTGTAAAATTAAAAAAATATCTCCACTTATGTAAACGATTTCTTAACACTTAAAAGCTTTTAAAATAAATTTTTCTATAATTTCATGTTAAAAATGATCAATAATTCATTACGAAAAAATCTCATACATTTCAAATTATTAACTAGATACCAAAAACATTTTATTATAGCAAAAAACAAACAAACAAACAACCGTTAACATACTTGTTTTATTTTAAATATTCCAAAAATTTGAATCATAATCAAAATAATGATAGAACAAAAAAAGAAAACAAACAAAAATCCAAGTTGAAAAAAATTGATTTTTGATAATTGATAGTGAGGAATCGTTAATTTGTTGGTTTGTGTTGTGTGTGTTTTTTTTGGAAGAATTTAATTCTTTTTTAACCGTTTATATACATCAAGATAGTCCGGTAATTTATGATGATCATCCAAATTTGAGAGGCGATATGGTCAATGCAAAATTACCAAGAAATGTGTTCCAACAAAAGGCATAATCAATTGGTGCCAAAAAAAGTTTCGGAAATTCGAAATTTTTTGCATATCATCTCAAATAACGGAACCACGACAGTTATTATTAGTCTCTTTTTCTTAGAATACTTGATGCTAAATATTAATCAAGGCACTTATATAGGGTGGTCGCATTTACGATATTCTCACGTTTATCTCATGCTTTGTGTTTCATTTTTTGCTCATAATAAACTCTGAATCGTACAATATGAAATTGCAACCATTTTCAATGCAACAATAGGTGGATTATTCAATTCACGTTGATGAATATTGTGAAAAGAATATGTGATTAAATGAAAATTACTTAAACATCAGTATACCGATGCATAGAAAATAACAGCAATTGTATGAATTAGGTATAGGTGTATGGCAAAAATATTTGTGAAAACTGTGAACATGATGAGTTATACCGATATTCTCAACCATGCAAATAAATCTATACAAATACTTCTACATGCAATAAAGTATAAGAAGACTTTGTAAAAATTTTTGCACACCCACGTTTCTCTTTCAATACATACATCCATTATATTGTTCCCATATACGCTCACTCTAGCACATAACCAGTAAACACGCTTTCGAAGATTTAATGGAATATATTTCTGTTAAAGATTACATGTCATTGTTTCGGCTACCAACTGCACGATCGTATATATACTTATAAAAAAAACCTTAAAATTTCTATAGAAGAAACAGTAAACTGTTCTGCACCTTTGGAATGTTACTTACTAACGTCTGCATATTTAAAATTTTGATATTTTTTTCAATTTATTTTTGTGTAGAAATTGTTGTAGTTGACTCGATTTTGTTCGTTAAATTAAGATGTTATCCTTGTTATTCTGACATTTAAAAAGGTCGCGATTAGGTGTGTGCGATTCGCACATTAGCAAATTGATTTTCAATTCACAAAAACATCGATTCAGTGCGATTAATCGAAAATTTTCTGAATCAATTCGAATCGACATAATTCAAACAGATACAAGAAGAGAATCGATTTAATCTGAAGATTGCAATTTAAATTTAATAAAAGAAACTGAAATTCTTTTTTCACAGATTCAAGATCTTTCAACAAAAAAATCCCATCTAGCCCTCCAACACGATGGTGGTTCAGTTTTTAAACGTTAATGAAAACCTTCATGCATCAGCGATAATGTCTCTTTTTAGCAAAGACCGAAAAAGAAATCTGTTATTTCTTGACCAAAATAAAACTGATGCTACTCCATCTGACCTGATTTAAGTCTTTAATATAGCTCACTCAGTAATTTTATTGTCACTGTTGATTTGCCATTTTAACTCACAAGGGAGCTCGATTCGAATCGCTTTAGCAAAGTCAAATCTACTCGATTTTCGATTCATTTTCTTTTTTTAATTCGAGGAATCGATTCGAATCGTACAACGTAGAATTTTTTTTTATAGATGCATTTTAGGACATCCCTGAATGTTCCTTTTAGAGAAAAATAACAGTTGTAATGAATAGATGACCAATTTGTCTCATTGTCAATTCTAAGATATGAATCAACCCTAAGACCTCTAACGGCATCACATTTGCAACATTACCAAATTATAAGCAAAATTTTAATCATCATCAATTAGCATTTCGTTGATTTAATTGCCGATATTTCACATGGACAACAGAATCGTTAAATTAACAACTATTGACACATAAACAACAAACAAGAACAACAACAACGACGACGAAAAGAAAAACTTGTCCAGATTATTTACAGATATTTTTAACAAAACTTTACTGATTTTATAATAAGCACGATTAATTATTATTAAACAAATGTTTTTGTCAAAGTTATTTAATAACATACCAGAGTAAATACAGTTATTTATAATCTGAAACTATGTTTAAATAAATAATGATTTTTTTGTTTTTCTTTTGATTTTTGTTCGTTTATCTAACAGAAAATTCCTTCTATAACATAGATGAATTGTCAATGTGATTACTAGAAAATAACCTTGGACGCCAATTATTCACTAAGTAATGATTAATACTAATAAAGGTTTGTACGTAGGTGGAAATCTAATCAAATTCGATTGAGAATTGTAATGATTGAATTTAGTAGTGTGAAAGTAAATGAATTGACCCGGTCAATAACAATTGCAAAGATTTGTTTCTATTTTGGTTTTAAACACTTCGCTACAAAAATTTCGTTTGTTGATCGAACTAAAGTCAATGGTTACATCCAAATTGAAGCATCGCACAAAGTGCAGTCTAGATTAGTTTCGATTAGTGCTTCAGTTATCTTGAGGGGATGTAAACACCTCGATAACCCCTAAATTACTATTATCAACAATTTTATCAATTAGAGACTGTCACAAAATAATTATCTCAGCTATAAAATAAAAAATTCAAGCATGAATCAGTGTGTGTAGTCCGCTTCTTATGGTATCTTATCGACAATTTTCTTGGTAATGAATCCCGCCTTGATGGAAAAAAAACAGTTATAAAATTTTTATCATCGCTTTATTTCATCCCCGTTTCACTCATGAATTCTTAATACAATACTTTATAGTAAATCCTTGTCAATTCGTACGCACAGAATGTAAAAGGTGTGGGAATGTAAAACTTATGCAAAAAAAAACCATCATCTCAAGGATAATGCACTTAACTATCTAACATAACACGTTAGAAAACAACACAACAACGACACACGAAAAAAAAATTATAAACCGGCCCAGTCCAGTCGTGCGCACATCTTTATTATAAATGTAAAGAGAAATTACGTAGCCGTCAACACTAGCACCCTATGGTTTTCCATCCACAACATCTTTTTGATTCTATTCTATACCTGCAGATATTGTGAATTATATAAAATGCAAACTTAATAACACCACGTAACACAATTAATCTAATACTGTTGGGTTAGAATCAGTATGATAGAGGAGTCATGTTGATAAATTACAGAGAATCCCATCATCATCATCATGATCATCAAATATTAAAAAATGTGGTAAAATTACCACAATACAACACGAACGTTATTTCACACTAAAAAAATAATAAGCGTCCAGAGATATACGTAGAAACATGTTAGAATGTAAGAAATGATAAATCAGAGTAATATAATGTAGACATACATAATATAAGAAAATTATTTCAACGAGTCATCTTAGAATGTTTAGAGATGAATATTCAAAGCGGTTTTCTGCACAGAGTTTTAACCATGTAAGGCAATACTATAAAATGTGTCATTTATAATTATGATACCAGTTTTTGAAATATTTTCTCACAAAAATCCTCAACCTTCTTAAAGTCAACCCCAATTGAGATGATACCCTGATACACGAGACAATAAAAAAATCCTTATCACACATCCATGTTATCACCGAATCATTATTGATTAGTCAACAATTTATAAAAAATGAAACGGGTTTTTCGAAATAAATGGTTTAGGTAGATTTAGAACCCACCCTAGCAATATTCAGAGGGCGGATAAATCTGATCATCAATAGTATCAAGCGGCAATTCATCAGTCATAGAGGTTAATAAATAGAAAATAAATTTTGAAATAGATTTTTTGTTTGCGGGAAGGGGTGATTTGTTTGATAAATCCAATAATAAATCTTTCTAGAACACAGCGTGATATTGTCCATTTTCAATATTAATGACAGTGGATTATTTACAATACATAAACATTATTACGATAAACATGTTTTATGATTGAATGAATAATTTCTACACCGATATTAGTATTGATAATAAAATTACATTATAATGAAATTGTAGCTCTTATGCGATAGTGTAACGGATTTGGATCAGTTTCCATACCACACAAAAGAGGCATTTGTAACATTCACACGAAACTAGTTCTCAAGATTAACGTATCAATCACTGGCCAACTGATCTATTTCAATGTTTGACCATCGCTCGTCGTTCCAAACT
Organism: Meloe dianella; assembly: GCA_028455855.1. NCBI lineage: Eukaryota > Metazoa > Arthropoda > Insecta > Coleoptera > Meloidae > Meloe > Meloe dianella. The sequence continues at coordinate 3,347,387 of JAPTHL010000039.1, forward strand.
GATATTACCCAACAAACCATCCACCCTTAATCTATATGATTTATATCATCTCAATTTATATCTCTTTTAAATGATAAAATTCGACATGTAGAAATGTGATAAGAACAGACAGTTAAAAAAATTTAAAGCTATTGAAAATGTTAATTTGTTTTCCCTGCTCAAAAAAAAAATCTGGTTAAAAACAGTGACACCTGCTTCTAATGCAAATTGTCGCATTTAGATTAGAAAACTATGCAAATTTTTTTCCTCGTCCGACTATCATTTAATAGAAGGAAACAATAAATTTCCTTACTGATGTTTATCAATTAACTTTAAATAAGCATAAAATAACAACAATGATAGATTTTATGAACCATAAAATTGTCACATGTATAATTTTAAAGATTGTTGATTATAGTCTGGTTCTTTGAACAATTTATTTTCCGAACCATATCTAGGTAAAAGTAAATTTCACAATAATAACAACAACAATTCAAATATACCGTGCAAATGATACACTTCTAGTGCACGTTCTTAGTGTCCGTTATACCTGCAATTATTTGTTGTTGACTTGATCGTGCCTCCCGATCGTTACAGGATTGCGGATATTGTAAATTAAACAAATCAAAAGTCTGTACGTACACTTGTCCAGAAGACTTTATGACAGCTAACACTCACACATACACACAATTATTATTATTATCATTATTATTGTTGTTGTTGTTCGACGATATTATTGAAGGTAATTGGTGGTGAAAACGTTCAATTAAACTTTAACGAAGCCAAAGAGATGTGTAGAAAACGATGTAGCAATAGTAGGATAATAAACTAAACAACTATAGATAGTTGCTGTATAATATTGTGCATTAACAAGCTTTAATAAAAAAAATCCATGATATTTATTTATTAAACAACGGTAATAAGAAAAGGTGAGGCTTTGAAGAATACTTCTACACAATATCAAGATTTATCGCTATAAAACAACAAGAAGTTCAATGATGATTTAATTAAAATTGATAATAACAGAAAACATCCGCATTAGAATCGCTAACGTAAAAATATCATATTAAATAGAAAACAGCGCAAGCGCTTTCGCATTCTTCTAGTAATAATGAATAAAGTTAATGTTAACGTTTACATTACAAAATTACTTATATAGACGTAAGAAAACAGACCAAATTTCTATTTAAAATCAAAATGAAAACGATAAAATCAAACAATGTAAAATTCAAAATATATTTTTGATGATTTAAAATTACGATAAAAAAAACTTAAATGGTTAGAAAAAAACTTCTTTTATTTTTTCATGTGTAATATTTTTATTGATAGTAGATTAGATTATTTTGAAAGATTTGACACTTTATAGTAGGAAATATAAAGAAGAGCTTTCCTATAGTTAAATCATGTAAAACTTTAAGACTTTATTTATGACTTGAATTTAATATGTTGTAAATTTTTTGAAAATTCAATAAAATTGTATGAAAGATGACTTTATGCCACTACTGCTCGTCACATACAGTTTAGTATTTAGCATTTTTTAAATCAGTCTGAAGCTTTATCAAAGTAAGACTATCTTCATAAGATGAAGGTTGCTATTCATCAGAAAAAGTTTAAACTTTTGATATCTTTAATTTAGATATAGTTATAGAAGTATAGAATTGTTTATTAATCGTTCTAAAAAGTAACTGAGTTTAAGTGTTGAAGAACAACCGGCCTATAATAGATCGTATTACAAGAACTGTATCATATTCCACGTGACTGATTATTATTACATTACTGTCCAATCTATTTTGAAATCACACAATCTCGTAAGCTATTAAGGCCCAGTTCATCTGCTTATTTTCGGCTTAACCTCACCCTTATGTTATTCGAGCATCTAGCTCATTTTAATAAAGTAGAGTTTAAGTGTGTGTTAAAGTAAAATGAGTGTCATATTCAAGGAACTTTATTCTCGTTTAAGATAAGGTAGACATTAAGTCGAAAATAAAGAAGACAAGATGAAATGGACCTAAATTTACTATACTTAAAATAGATACGAATCAACAAGATGCATTTATTGATAGATATACAATGTTACTCTGTTGTTTTTATGGCTTTAAAATAAATTCAATTAAGAGTCAATCTACACCTATTTTTGATCTATATTAAAGTCACGCTTTACTAAACCGAGATGAAGTCAAATTTAATCCTCAAACGAGGTCTAAAAAAACTGATTGATCTATAAAGTGCATTCACTTGCTGTTAAAGTGATGATAGATTCAACAACAATCTTCACACATTATTGTCATGATTCATAGAACGTTTTGATGGGGGGACAACGACATATGTATACCCTATCTACATAACAATTCAGTCAGATCTTGAAGTGGTAACCACACATACATATAAAAAGATAGACGTACAAACATACATATATAGTCATATAGTCAACAATATCAGCGCCAAGATCAGCAGGATGAGCAAAAGCAGGCAGACTCCACCAAGTCACGACTAACATACTCGTTCAGCATTAATTCCATTGCCATTGGGTATAAAATACAAATACTATTTTGCGAATAAAACTCAACAACTTGTACGTAATATAGTTATAGATATACATATATATTACATTATAAATATACCTGTATATAGCCAACAGGTAAAAACGAGATCATATGTGTGGTGGGCCCAGGTGCTTCAAGTAGTCCAAGTTCGTGCCACTTTATAACAACCTATGATGTCAGATATAATCAAATTGTAGGCAATTTAACAGAAGCTAAGAATGTAAATCATTAAATTTTATATACAAATAGGAGTCGAACCAAACGAAATAGTTTTTTCCGAAAAAATGATCATTTCTTCAATGTTATCAACATGTATACACTTGACAAAAAAGGCCTTCCAACTATATTATTTCGTTCCAAAACATGCTACGCATCAAACTACAGTACTACGATAAAGATGAAATAATCTCAACAATATTGAGTAGTATTACATAAACATAACTACTACTTCTAGGACTTATGTTGTGGTACGACCTTTATATTTATATTTTCAAACTCACGCACGTGTTAACACAACTCTTGATATTCTATGTAATATAAAATCCAATGTGAAAAATAATAATTTCTTTATCTATTGTTAGATTTCCACTATGAAAAATACTTTAATAGACATCCACAATCCACTCCTCTTCATCAGATCAAAACATACGTAAATCAACTTAAACATGTGAGAAGATTTGTCAAGGTACCGCCCATATGAAATTATTTAATAATATTACATAACAAAATTGTTTTTCAAACATCAAATATTTAAATAAAAATTAAAGAAGCATCCCATGAAAATTCCGTTTAACCTGATTGTTATAGTTTGACGGTGCAGTATTTATGAAGGTGTAGATGATGCTCCGCCTTAATGGCACGCCTGAACAATTTCTCTCTATAATTAACGTTCTTAATTAACACACGAAAAAAAAACAACATTACTACAACTTAGAAAGCAAATTATTTAATTTATTAATATTAGAAGTGATTATAACGTAGAATAATAAATCTTCCCATGAGTTATTAGTTAAAAGGACAACGAACTGGTCATTCTTTAACTGGTACTGTTCTACAAACGGATACACAACTGTTGAGATAATTTGCAAATCTATCTAGGTACGAACTGTGTTAAATGAGAACTTTGGAATGTAAAATGTCACGAATCGAACAAGGCGCGTGATCGGTATCGAAACGTAAAAATTCGCAATTTTCACCCCAAAACAAAAAACAAACACGGGAGACAATCGTCAGTATTTGTTAAAAATAAAAGAAAAAAAAAACAAATTAACATAAATTCCCCACGTCAAGTAAACCAATGATTTTCTAGAAAGAAACTGACAAGTTTTCTAACTGTCTTACAAACTATCTTTAATCCATAATTGATGGTAGTTAGATTAGATTCATAAATAAAGTAAATAAAGATATTGATTCGATCTGACCGCATTTCCAGTTGGTTTCAATCAACGAAAAAGATCAACAATCTTCTTCGTTGTTTGTTTGTTTGTATATATTTTTTTTGTATGGCGCGTTTGCTTGATAACGTAGATCATGTTTGTAATTTTAAAATAGAATTGCGGCAATTTTGCTTTATTCAAATTTAAAATATTCAATGTAAATGTCGACAGTGTAGTAATCGAAAACGTAGTAGGAATATAAAAAAATTTTGTTCTTAAAAAAAAATGATAATAAAGTGATGGAAGCAACCATAAATGTAACTATTGCATCTGTTCAAAAGGGTATTCTTTTTTTTAATAGTTCAAAAATTCAATAAAATTCCATCTAGATGTACTGGAAATTGCAACAAACATTCAATTAATGGTATGTTAATAATTTTGTAACTGCACTGAAACGACCATTATTAGATAACTTTGCATGCAGATGTTTACTAGCAACTAATAATATTCACTAGATAAACAATAAATTGTAAATAATAAAGTTTTAATGTTTAAATGTTATTAGAAATTATAAACCTAGTAATTTGATAATATTGGTTCTTATATAGTTATTTGTATAAACTGGGAATTGTGGATGGATAAGCACGGAATCAGTGGCGTATCTAACTACCGTTCAGCAATAGACTTTGGCTTTGAAGGACTGAAAGAGAGTTTCTGCTAATATTTTAAATTTCATTCGCAACCCTCTCTCACTTCCCTAACACGTTCATAATTCACAGTTTAACAAGTCCCAACAAATTCGGATATAATATCATTGTAGAGTATAATAATGTACTGTTAACATCAACAATATACAAAGTAAATGAAAAAAATTGCTTTTACAGTAATTTCTAGTTATTAGAGCATATTTTAATTTATATATGACTCAATAACACTGCCACAGTTGTTTATCTAAATGAAACATGCTCTATATAATTAAAGATTTGATAAGATCAGATGAAGTTTTACAAATTTTCAGTGAAATTAGAAGGATTTTGGAGTTGTTTTGTAGTTTGTTTGCCAAGTACCAATTAAAAGAAAGGAGAAATCAACATGTTTATAAAGCCAAATCATATGACTACTAGTCGAATGATATTAAGGTAAAAATCTATGAAATTAACAAAAAATCGTAATGTTTTCCGATTTAGACATAAGCAACTAGGGTAACGTTGTTTGAAGCTACATTACTGACGACAGTAGCAGACATACAGAACCAACTATATGAATCAATAACGTTGCCTCAGCTGTTTGTGTTTATCTAAATAAAACACATTCTAATTAAAGAAATTTTCAATAAAGATTTTGAAATCATTCTAAAGAAAACAGAATTATCAACAATTTTTTTGACACTATTCATTGTTGATAACTTTGTAAGTTGAAGACTTTCTAGGTACACCACTGGGATAAATGATTAACCATCTACCATCAATATTGTCTAGAATCGACCAATGTAGGAAGAAACTTATCCAATTATCATCTAACTATAACTATATATAGAGAAATTTAGATAATAAATTTTCCTTGCACACTACACGGATTTAACTCACTGTACTCGTATTACTTATGATCATTAACTTAATTACTATTACAAACCAAAAAGACTTTAGAATTAACAACTAAACACAAATTTGATATTATTATACCTTTCATGTAATATGAAACCTACTATTTTATTAATTAAGTAAGATGATTTACTTAAAACACATTTGTTTTGGTAAAAAAAGAAGACAAATTTTAGGTCAATTATCAATCTTAATTTATCTACGATTAAATATTATTATGTACATTGAATGACATCATACAAGTTGTATGGACGTGTTTACAAATACTTATTAGATTCTTTATAACTGGTCATGCTGAAGAAGAAGAAAAAGAAAACGATGGAATTCCTAAAGGTTTTTTTTTATATTTGAAGAAAATTATTATGGAAATTCTTGAACATTTAATTGAAACGATTACTAAGTTTAATCACCACAAATAATTGGAAAATACTTGGATATATTTTATAAAATCTTTCCTAGCTAATATCAAATACATGCGGAAAAACAGGACTTTAACCAAGTCGAATTGAAAATAATCCCCACGTTGTAAAGTATTTCTAATATTTATGTTATTTTAGAATCAGGAAGTAATGTTTAATAACAACAATAAAGAGAAAAAATGAAATTTAAATGAAAACTCATTTCCATCAATTAAAACTTGGATTAGTTGTAACTTACTGTTAACGCTTCCATCTAAATCCCTACCTGGGGCGTACGGAAGAATTCAACATTATTTTATACAATTTATACAGTATATGTATGATTGTTTGTGTGTGTGTGTGTGTGTGTATTGTATATAATCGTAGGTGTGCGAATCTGCCACTACCTAAGATAAATGATAATTGCAATCGAGGTTTATCTTTTAAATAACTATCCGAACGATTCATTTAATCGATTAGATCTATGAAATTAGCAATGCGAATATACAAACTACTATTTTATCAACTAACAGTAGGCCTCCCTCTAACAAAGGATGCGCCGGTTAGTTTTCCGGCGTTTTGTATTGTCTTCAAATAGACATTATATCGATAGAAATAAATGAGAATCGTACTTATAAATATTCTCATATTTTGTAATTTTTAATTTACTTAACGATATACAAAATATTGTGACTTTGTCGATGCCACCCGGGGAACTCATAAATTAGAACAAAAATAGAATAACGGCTGTAATGCAATGGATCAAAGAAACAGCACAAGTAACGCAAGTTACGTGGCACAAATGTTACAGAGAGACTAGCACTAGAAGAGCACCACGTGACTTACGTAAATATATTTAGCACAGGTCTAATAGGTTTCAACTTGAGAATTTTTTGTTGGATTCTATAATTGAAAACGGCAAAACCTCAAAATAAGTAATAGAATTGGTAATTAAAGATTTCGATGAGCTTAGAATTTTGCACAATGTCTGGACACAAGTAGGGTTTTAAATGGAACATTCTATATATAGCAAAAAGACTGGATTACAGTAACACTTTTCTACTTGTTACACCTCCTATCTTCTCATTGCGACTCATTAATGACTCCTAGCTGGGCAATTAGTTCAGTTTTTTTTTATAATTGCAAAAAAAATGAATGAATTCTACCAAAATATTGACATCTTTATATTGTCTTGACTATAAATTTGTCTATTCTGTTTTCTTTTAGTCGCGTCAATATTTCAGCCTTTCTAACTGGACAATGTATTATCGTAGTTAGATGTGGTCATCTATTTCCGTCAGTACCCAAGGGACAACCGGGATTTGCCGGTCCCAGGAAATGGACATATTAAATTTCTAGTAGTTTGCATCACCTGCCTTAGATGTCCGAAAGTCCCCTGGTAAATGTGCTTAGAGATTAAGGGGAAATATATGGTCACATTTACACTTTAAGTTCTAATGTAAATTAATATTCGGAAAGGAAGGCGATTGTCATTGTCGCCGTATTAATATTACTCTACTCAGACAGTAATAGTAATAATTGTTGTTGGAATAGTTAAATTTTGTACGATAAATACTCGAATTGATTTATCATTAAATGAATTAACTTTCTTTTTAGAAGGCAAAAACAAATAAAAATAGAAAAGAATAATTAATCGAGAACAATGTTTTAGATTTCATGCCACTTGAGTTTTCACATCAATTAAATTGAAACCAATGACGATGATAGATGCAATAGATATATGGAATGTGTAGTATACATCACGCATAATAGAGGACAAGATGTGGTTGTCTTCTAGTTGACAACTGATGTCTAGGATATGTCTATGTGTTTTTGTTTAGTTGATTTTAATATTAATTTACCTGTGGCTACAATTAAACTCACTGAATGGAAACATCGTCCCATAATCGTACTCCATACGGGATCTTCTTGTTGTTGCTGTTGTTATTGTAATGTGTTGTTGTGAAATGATGATGGTGATGGGACTACAACACCATACATGAACAAGTAATTGACTCGCTGTTTTAATTATGATTATTTTCTTGATACGACTTGAATCTAAATGACATGGAATGTTATAAGCATGACAACAACCTTACAATAATGTACATCTTGAATATGTTCATTCTAACATACTGCATTTTTCTTTTCTTCATATTTGAATGTAAACAAAAACGAAAAATGAACATTTTAGAGAGTAGGTAGTTAAAAAAAAAACAAAAAACAAGCATACACCTACGACATTTCGATTTTTATGACAATATGCAAAATTAACAAGCAATTTACAATAAATATCTTTTAATATGTTTGTAAACAGTAAAATTAATAACTTTGTTGAAAGTTTGATATTGCTCAACTAATAATAATCAACCGAGAAACAATAATGACTAAACAACAACAATAACAACAATCAACAACAACAATAAAAATTAACAATTGAGAAGATGTTGATTAACTCAACTATTTCCTTATTGTAAAAGGCAGATGTAACTGTCTGGTTTAAAGAGAAGTATTTAAAATATTACACATACACATTCTTCTGGCTATTAAATTTTAAATAAGCCCAATAATGATTGTATAATTGTTAAAATGATAGGTAGAAATATAGAGACGACACTAAGAAAAATAATAACGTGTAAAATATGGAGTAATTAAAAAAAATCATTATTTCGATTTTCTCTTATCAAGTTACTACATTATTATTTATCCATTTACATGTTCTATTTGATTACAATTTACTATATTATAATAATGTTTTATGGAAATGACTTGATTTAAGTCGTCATTAAATTCACTAGTTTTATAAAATTCTAACTTGATTCTCGATGTCTAACTGCAATTGTTCATTAACGAAATTACTGTATTTACAAGAAATTCTTTATGCTTTGTAAGAAAGGATTCAAATTCGAATTGAAGATTGCCTTAAATGATTGTTTAACGAGTAAGATTTCGCTTTAAATTAGACTTTCTCCCAAAGGCTTAAATTCAAACAGTTTAGCTACAATTATGTTAGAATATTGAAACAGTTAAGGAAAATTCATGAGAGAGAGATAGAGAGTGTACGGAGATTGACTGTTTTCTAAAAAGACTTATTTGTTGATAATAATTTAGAAGATGAAACCAACCAAGTATTTTATTGTAATTATGATCTAATTGTAAACCAGATGCCATATTCATAACGAAATTTTGTGTTTTAACACGAACATTAGTAAATTGTTGCAACTGTGGTAATAACCGTTAAAGAATAGGACATTACAGGGCGCGATTCGAAAATTAAATTTTAATTGTCAAAACTGTGGAATTCTTTTAATGTAAGCTGTCTTTAATAATTAGCACAACTTAAAGTAAATAGAGTGAATTATTAAACAAAAAATTAAGTAGTGACAAAAATAAATACAGCTGTTTAAAGAATAAAATTTGTGATACATTTCTCTTGATAGAGATATAAATACGAAGAAAAAAATAATTTATAGAGAATTATATGCGGGTATAAAATTACTATAAATTATCTAATAATCTACCGTTTCAAATTATTCATAATAATTATAATTTAAAAGTTGTATTAATGAACTTGAATCATAATAATTTACGTTTCGTTCTTTCTTTCTTTCTCTTTTTAAATCTACTTACATATATATATATATATATATATATATATATATATATATATATATATATATTGTTATTTTAATTTACAATTCAATAGAGAATGACTATGCATATGAAATGGTGTGATATGGATCGAAGACGAACTAGAGGTCTTGATAACGATCGTCATTGTTGTATATGAATATGAAATGGACAATAACAGTTTTTTATTTTTATTTTTTTGTTATCATTGCTACATACACACACACACATATATTCAGAACGAAAACAAAAGATATTCCGACAGGAAGAACGGTGAACTTATTCGAAGACATTCATTCTTTCTCAAAGATTCCTGATCGTCTTTAAATAATCTCAACGATCCGGATAAAGAATTCATGACTATACAATTGTGAATTACCCTTATTATTTAGAAGGCAAGATAGCAATTTTGATAAATGTAAAACGTTAATTAAGTTCAGTTTTAGTTTTATTAGAAAGTAGTTCTTCTATGCGATAATTTATGTAAAGATTAGTTTAAATCGAATGGATTAATTGAATTTATTGAATTCGTTCTTATTTTGTTAAATTTCGATTTCGTGCAGTACGAATTGATAACAATTTATAATAAGCAGTTTGAAAGATATCATTAGATAAAATAAAACTGGCTTAAAAGATTAAAAGGAAAATATGCTGAACAATAAAATGACTCATCCATCACAATAAATAAATAATTAAATTCGAATTAATATAAATTCTTTTAAAAGCAACACGTATATCTATATCTATATATATAATAACTTATTATTAGAATTCTTCGAAAATGTTCAATTAATTTACAATAAATTAATTCGAAATTAATTAGCCGATAGATTTAAAAATAAATTATTAGGTGAAAATTAACCACTCACCAATTCTAAGTGATTTAAAGATGACACAAATTAATTTCGTAAGTTTTATTTTTTCACTTTCCCACCGAAAATCTATCAACAAGAAAAGTGTTTTCAATCGACATAACCACACTTTTTCTCAGCTAACACTTATCAAAGATTTACAGAAATCTACATTACCAAAGCGAAATTCGCACCTATTAGCGCTCTCTATGGAGCAGGCGACAGGATAGTAAATGCGCCAACGATATCCAGAGAAGAAATTCTTGAATTTTTTAAATTATTATTCGCTTCCCATGTAGCATGTGGAATTACGCCTTCATATAAGGTTTTAAGCAGTGCCGGACCGTGAGGAGGGCTACAGGGGCACCTGTTGCTGGTGCGGTTTATAATGGGGCGCCAATTCATATAGGTTTGAATTTTCCACAGATAGACGTAGAGTGAAAAGGGGGCCTCTAACTGATGTTTGACCTGGCCACGATTTATCCTTATGCCGATTTTCTAAATAAGTTTTCTAAATAAGCACTAAGTTGATCACAATAATAATTATTTGACTTAATTATTAAAAACAAAAACAACTTCGCCATTTTTATGTTTATGTCGTCTAGGAAAAAGGGTGGTTACTGCTCATTAAAAAAAAACCCTGGTGCTTATGGCGTTCCGAATTGATGGTTACAGCTCGTTTCTCATTTCTCGTTTTTCATTGGTTAAAATGTTCATTTCCAAGTACATGCTTCGAAAATGATCATTTTCCAAACGGCTGATGGTAATAGAGAAAATACTTACTAATTATCAATGTAATTAATTTAAGTATATTAAAGCGGCATCGGGGTGCTAACTATACACAGGCGTCGGACACATCTAGTGTGCCTCTGCTATCGACTATATGCTCCAAAAATTACAGTTTTCTTCTTATATGTCTTGTAATGTGTTAATAGATAGCAGTAATAGCACACAATTTAAATTATGCTATCCCGTTCACACTCAGCCATCATCTTCAAATGTCGCCAATATTCTCACATATGAAAGCACTCGCTTTTTTTATAATCGACCCTAATCCACCATAAACGCTGGCCCTCATATTGTTTTGATTTTGCTTAACATTAACGTAATGTTCGAATTATCGAATTTAAATACTTTTCTTATTACACAAAATCCATGGACGTTAATGTAAATATTTTCTATTGTAATCTAATTACTGTTGCATAATAAAATTGCCTTTAAATAATAAACATTAGTATTATTTTTTACATAGGTCGACGTTTTATATAAATTAATTAAATATCGAGATTTACCATTTCCACTGTCCATTTTTATACAGAAACCACATCCGGTTTAAATAGTGTTAAATTGTGTAATTTTCGGATGATCACGATAGTCCGAGAATCCATCTTGCCGTCCAATCAAGCCCGGAAAATCCCTTTCTACATAAATTAGGGACGTAAATCTGGATGAAGATGATTAGGTTGATGTTTTTCAAATCAACGACTTTGCACTCATTCCTATTTCTAACGAAACATCTCTAATTGCATAGTTATAATATCACACAAAAGCTGTCTGTTTATTGTCATTTAACTTGACGTCACCTAATTGGACCCTTATTACTATCTACAATAAGTCGCATTTCAATTCGACTAGAACGTGAAAAAAAACGAAGTATATTGAAGCTTTAATTTAAAGATTCCAACTAATATCCGGATACGACGAATTCGATGAATTTCCACAGCAATCAATGAATTTCAATAAGCAAAACGAGATAAAAAGATAACCGAAAGAAAACATAAGGAAAAAAAACCAACCAATTTCAACGGAGCAGAACCAAAACTAAGTAAATTAAAAAATAAATCAATTTAATTTATCTCCAATCCCCCAATAGCAATACTTTAATTTTACTTAGTCTTTCTTTTCTGCTAGAAATTCGGTTCAGTTAGATCGTATATAATACGATTTGCTATGCATCCATGAATAGTTCCATTCCTCCTATAATTGATTTCGTCGAATGTTATACTATATATGAAATTTTTGTTCTAAATACACGAGAAATATAGAAAACATATAGTCGGGTGATTTTGCCTTGACCGATGTGGCTTTAGCAGACACAATGACTTTTATTGAAAGCAACTGTGGACAATCGTAAGTGAGTCGTTAATTTGGCTGTCTTACAAATTCGAATGCACACAAATTATCGCTTTTACTATTCTGGAGTCAAGTTGACCATACCGAGTCAGACCAAATATACGAATGTATGAAATTAATTCATAGATTTGGAATTGGAATTATTTAGCTACATTTAACAATTATTGTCCAGGATAAAGTTATCAACGAAAACTTGCTCGTGTTGATGTTCCATATCCCCTTGTGATTTATTATTGTATTTATGATTATTGTCTTGCTATAACAGCCTATATCAATAGAATGACGTTTCTATTATCGTTGAACATTATAGACGAATTCCTATTCCGAATCAATTATAAATTTATCACAGTCGATCAATCTCGAATATTAATCGAACAACAACAATTCAACAAACAATGTGAATAAACACAATATATTATTCAGATTGGAATTGTTCTGCCTAATTTGATAATTTTTTTTGTCCAATTTTTAAATCAGTAAATCGTATCAACATCTCAATATGAACCCACCGTTATCATAGAATTATTCTACAAAAAAGGGGCGATAAGAAAAATTATGAGTTAATATCTGACAATAAGTGTGGAAAAAATATCAAAAATATTCAAATCGTTTTTGAAATAAATCAAAAGGGGTTAAAGAATTGAATATCCATGATAATCTGGACCGTTCTCTTTTTCCAATTTTTTTTTTCTGACACAAATATGTAGGAAAGTAGAGAGTAAAGGAAATGACAGTCGTAAATCTGATCAAATTTAAATTTAGAATTGAATTTCTTTAAATGCACAACGAACGAAAATAAATTGAGTGAAATTGGATATTTGAATAGAGTAAAGCTAAATTAGATGTCTTGAACAGAAATTTAGATTTTTTTTACTAAATTTAATGATAAATGTATATTAACAACAACAACAACAACAATCTTGATTGACAAGTATAATGTTGTTGGCATAAAACTGATACATATTTATTAATTAAATGTTGAATTCATCCTTTTGCATATTAATAAAATAGCGGTATGTAATATTAGAAACGTGTTCGGTTTTGTTTTTTTTTTGTAAAATATGGTGAATGCTGGTTTATTCAAATTGTAGGTAACTGTCAACATGGTCTGTTTAACATTTCCATATTCAAGGGCTGAAAGCGAGAACTATTTTACTGGCGAATATTGTATGTACATAGCTAATTAGTAACTGAGTTATTATTATGAACTTTGTCTTTGTATGTGGCGATGTAAGCTTATACGTTATTTAACGCTTGTTGGAACAATAAAATTGTGAAAAGTGGGAAAAACCGACGATTAATATAAACACAAAAGCCAGATAGATTAAGAATTATAATTCAATGTGGATTTAGACAATTGACTCACAAATGTGAAAGAAATGAGTGCCAATATTGGTACCATGTTTCTTTTGTAGTTAGATATTTTATGTAATCTATGTTTATCACCATCATCTGTCAGTACAACTTGGCATTTGACTGTTATGCTCTCCTGGTGGGCGTTTAGTCTAGCAAGGCTTATCTTTAACCTTTAAGCCTAAAATTGAGTACCTATTGCTTTGGAGCGTAGTAGTATTTACTACATTGCGTTCCAGCGCCGATAAATACCTAAAGCAGGTTGTTTTGATTCGATGGATGTTTGAATGATTTTCACCTCCATTAATAAACAATGAGTTTGGCAAATTCTAAGTAGAAGATGCTTTTTTGATTGTTGATCTTTTAGTTTTCGAGCAACTAATTGAGGAATAGCGATGAGCAAAATTCGTCTTGGTCTTGCAGTCTTGGTCTTGGTCTTGCGAAAAAAGCAATACCAAGACCAAGACCAAGACTATCCTTAGACAATGGACAAGAACAAGACCAATACCAAGACCGACTATGCAAGAACAAGACCAAATACGCAAGAGTCAACCAAAAATTCTTATTTAGAGAGCCTCTATGAGATAAAATATTTGTAGCAGCGTCAACATATGCTTTTCTCGGGACAAAATATTGTTGGCCTTTCGAATCGCCAGTTTGCTTTACTAGATTTTAACATTAAGTATAAAAAAAGAAGCTTTACCACTGTTTGAAAAAAAGGATCTTCAAGAATGTTGCTGCTGTACGTGTTCTTTGTCCTAATATTTGGACAACACATGGTTAAAGTTTAGAGAAAACTAATTTTTTTTCTATATTTTCAATTCTCTCAAGTACTTTTTTTTCGATAAAAGGTCAATTTATGCGTTTTGTATATAGATTACTTAATTATAAGCTAATGTATTTTTAAACTTCTTAAATAGCTATAAAATAAAGTATTTTTGTAGTTAATAATTAATTGTGAATTATTTATAATTTATAATTGGATAGCAATAAGCAATAATGTCTTAACTAACTTTTCTTTTTAATTTGTAGGTAGTGAATTTAGGTTTAGAAATGTTTGTTTGATGAAAATACAATGTTAAATTATTTTTTTTAAATGATGATTAAGACGTTATTGCTCATTACTGTCCAATTATGATAATTTTTAAGCGTAAAAAAAAGAAATTAAGTAGCTGAAATAAGCAAGACTTAAGACACAAGACCAAGACCAAGACCAAGACTGAGTAAGCAAGACCAAGACCAAGACCAAGACCAGACGTATTTGAGCAAGACCAAGACCAAGACTGAATAAGCAAGACCGAGACCAAGACCAAGACTGTCCGAGTCTTGGTCTTGATCTTGCTTTGCTCATCACTATTGAGGAATCGAAAGTATAAGCAGAAGCTCAGGATAGCAACCAATATTCAAATACTAATGAAAACTGCATTTATAATTCAATGAGTACTGTTTTTACATAGTGTTGAGGGTGGCAAGTGAAAAAGTACCCACTCGTACTTTCACAACTATAACGTTTAGTAGACGGTAATCAATAGAAGCCACATCAAGGTATACGTACAATTGTCAAAGTCAAAGAGAATTAAGTAAAAACCATGTCAGTTGAGCATTATCAAAGGTGTTTCATTTGGACTATTAATTTTATTTTCTAAAGAATTGCAAAACGAAAATCGATCATATTCAGGCGAATCGCATATATGTATGTAGATTTCTGTAATTCTGTGACGAGCTGCATTAATTATAAACTTTTGTAAAGCCCTTTTCAATATAGCATATTGTAACAAGCAATCACCAACTTTAGAATTTCTACTCATCAAGCATGTAAGAGACACTTTAATATATAATATTCAATTTTAGCTAGTTGATCAATTCATTATTAACAATCTAGTAAATTTATAATATTATCAATTGATACAATTAGTTATTTGACTAGATAGATACAATGTGGATGACATTAACAGATAGTATACAGTGTAGGGCCATTAATTGTTGCACATTGTTAACTCAATGTAATTGATATATTGCAATGACAGACGCATACGGTTCAAATCATATTGTAAGTTATTTGTCTAATTTCCCTCAATCTATCATCAATTTTTCTATAGTGTTCTATTTCATATTAGGATTACCATGGTCTATATATAGTAATCGTCGAGATTATACCTCTAGACTAGATACTGTATCCATATGAATGTATTGTACGTAAAGGTTATGAAGCTTATAAGCGGTTTGGCAAACTTCAGGATACAGGTCTGAAATGAAAATCTATTTCTGTGATGGAACCATCTATCGTTACCGACACAATTTACAAGATAGTCTCGAGATTAATTTGATTAAAAACGAAGAGCAAAGATGTAACAGCAATTTTTATCAAGTTAACCAATCTCCAATATGTTATGAAAACACAACAATGTACGTAATTCGATTTTGTAGTTCCCCTATCATATCAAGAGATGCTCCAAAGTAACGTATAAGAATCAACAGTAAAACTTCTAACGACTATTAAGGCTGTATATTCGCTTTTTTCTTCTTCTCGTTTTCGTCTAAAGTTCACTTTATGATGCATCACAATAGTTTGTTTCGTATAACATGAATGCAGACAGATCTGCTGCAGGTCGGTTGCGTTAGAGGGTTGTTGGGGTTGCTATGGTGACCATTTCCTCTATCCCTCGACTCCAGAGACCCGGATATTCAGGAACAGAAACCTGGCTCGTTTGCTGCTCATATTTATGTATTCTATAAAAACCTAATCATCTCTCTTTCTCTCAATCTATCCATCTATCTCTATTTATTTTATTATCAATTTAATAATGTCACATGGTAGCCGTAAAAATTTCCTATTATTATTATTATTATTATTATTATTATTATTGAAGTTTTTGTGATGGTTTATTCAATTTCGGTTTTTATATAAATTTCGTTCGTCAAGAGGAAATGCAATGTTCACACATCGTTGGTTGCCATTACTTATTCAAATGGCGTGCATCTCAATCGGTGGAAAACTCACCGGAGCAGACAGTCCGGAATTGACCAGGCTACGTGTGATAAGAAATAGTAAATTTCCTAAGAATAGTAGCGTGTAGACGACATTCGTGAATCAACTTTATTATTTATGAACAAAATATTACAATCACCATTAGCTGATAAACATTATCCAAGTCGAAAATTTGATTTTATTTTATAACAGAGATTTTCAACACTGCTGAAACGATTTGTTTACAGTAATATCAGTAAACATTACAACATTTTCCGCTTGTATTAATTTGTTCCGTCAAAAACACGAGTATGTTTGTATCAACATGAGTAAGTTGAAATTTTCCAATATCATCCCTAAAATTCCAAAACACAGACCTATTACAGTAGAATCGTATCGCATATGCATCTAAAGGGAGAAATCGTTTATATAAAACGGGCTAATACATTCAACATTTTGTATATTTCACCCCTCAACTAGCCGACAGTGCTATCTTTACTGTACATACCCTTATACGATATTCCAATAAATTCAAATCTTAACTGATGGAAAATGTACATGAAAATAGATGAAATATTGAATTGCTGGACATTACTGGCAGGAATGATAAGGAAAAATCATTAACTGAATTTATTTCCAAACAGATAATCCATCCAAAACCAACTAGTAGCAACATAGAATTTTGACGTATATAGTTACTATCCAATATAAATTGGAGTCATAGGTTTTTCCTCTATTTTTTTCTTTTCTTTGTTTGACATGCTGTCGCCCCCTAAAGTAAAGATTCCGTTTTTATGGTAAGAATCCTTAAGGCAGTGATTCTCGAGTGCAGCCTATCAAGTAATGGAAATTGTATTACCTAAGGGTCGGAGTGAAAACGTAATTTCCTTACGATGCTTCAGAGATTTTATAGTGAAACACGATTTCTCAAACGCTTCATGCTGGATATTTCACATTCAACAAGAAAAAAAGAATACGTCGTTGTTGTTTTTATTTCAGTAATGTAATAACTGAAATCTGTTCCATTATTCTTCACAATTCAATCTAAAAATTGCTTTTACTTTTCTTTTCGATTTAATTTTTTTTTTTGGTAATTTGTAGACGGTGAAATCAATAAAAAGGCTTAAAATCAAATTGATTGAAATTGGCTTTAAGTTTTCGTTAAGCTGTATTGTAATCAGTTGTTGTGTACAATGAGTAAGCTTTTTTAATTTCTTCCCTCATCTCGGATTCATTGGGATTCACATCGTAGCGAACGAAAATCCGACTAGGGATAATGACGTGTTTTTGTGCGTCTAAAGGATAACAAAAGAACCGGATGGAAAGTAATATAGCAATAACAAAACAATTTTTTATGTATTTTTTTTGAGATTTAATCAACTTCAAGTTTGTTGCTGATAATCGAACTATTTTTCATAAATCACCTCTTTGTCATTGGATCTTCCGCAGAATTGTTCGTAGTTATCGTGTTGTTTAAGCGGAAAATCGGTGAGAAAAATATGTAGGTCGGTTAATAGCACCTGGCGGCCACCGTTTTCTTACCAATTACTTTTCACTAGATAATTCTGTTTGCTACTTCAACTAACGTAGCCTTTAATTAAAGTCTGCCCTAGTAAATCTAATAACGACTTGCTGTCTGAGCACTAACATAATTTCCGATGTCTGATGGGCGAAATGACAGGGTAAAGTTCTTATCCAATAAATCAAAGTGCTTTTGTTTTTCCGCACGTCCACTTCCAATTTCTTTCTAGATGCATCCGAATAGTGTGGTGCGACAGCCCAATTTCTAGCTGGCTCCGTGATCGCCCTCTTGAGAACTATCACTTCCAGACATATTGCAGGACTGTGTATTTTACACTATGCATAAACAAAATAAATAGATAGAAAAATGTCTTAGTTTTGTATACATATGTAGTTCTATCTGTTAAGTATGGCCTGACGTATTCATCCCTATTTTATTTGTTCCATTTCCATGCTTATTGTTGTCGACAAATCTCCCTCATTTCACACCGAACGCGGCTCCAATTTAATTTAAACTGAATGAATAGAGTTTTAACTTGTTGGAAAATCGGATCAATAATGGTCCATTAGAGATGGTACAATTTAAAAATTAATTTAAAAAAATAAATTAGGAAAAATAACGTCTAATATTATCATGTCACGTATCTAGTTGGAATTAAATTGAGCTATTAATAATACGAGAATGTTTGCGACAATTTATCTTTTATGTAATTATCTTCATCATTCTGTCGCAATCTTCCATTCTTTATATTTATCAGTTGGACAAACGTGATAAGCATCCAGTCGTGTCGTTTAATAACTGCAACAAGAACTCAGATTTCTTGTTGAATTCTTCAACTTAGTTAGTTGATCCTTTAAAGATTCCCATCCACACGTAAAATAAGAAAATGGTTTTCATTCCCATTTAGTTATCATGTTCACGGATTGTCTTAATAAATAATGAGAAAAAATTGCGAATTTTCCATAAAAACTCATTTTTGCCATAGCGAACGCATATGATATTGACGTCAAAATAATAAAAAAATATCATATCAAAATCAAAAATTTATGACTACCTAATGTTACTTATATCACTGTATATTTGTGGGACCAATTATTAGCCAGCTCGTGCATTTTCCTCAGCATATGCTCTCCGAAGCATGAACAGCATTTTCCGCTTCGTGACATCATTTTTTCCCATAGTGATTATCCTATGACAACAATTCTTATGTTTGCACATCTGATCTTGTTAACGTCACATTTTCCAAATTTATAAATATGCATGTACTGTAAATAAATAAAGTTGTGACAGGGGTGTGGGGATTCCTAAATTATATTACTTATTGTATCAATCAAATTTTCAGTCAGTCTTCTAATTTAATTTGAAAGAAAATCTTTTATGACACGTATATATTTATAATAAATATAGACGTTTCTATTGTTGAATTTAATTTTATTAGAAAATTCCAGTTGGGAATTGAAAACAGGATCGAGCTGAATAAACTCAGTCGGTTTATTTTTAATTTATTCTGTTCTCTTGTAAAACTGTTGTGTTTTTTTATGAAAAACTATTGATTTCCATAATACATAAAGAAGTAACTCTAAGGCGGCGCACACACGTTCACAATTGACGCACAAATCTGTATGGCTCGACAAGATTTGTCTTCTTGATAAGTTTATTTGGTCGTATTGTGGCTTCTTGCCGTTCTTGTATTTCCATCGCTTTATTGGCCACATGTAAGTTGATCATCAAGTCAGGACTGGACATACGTCGCCATGTGAGCCCGACTTAACACTCTGTTGAAATAGGAAACAGTTAGTCGAAATACTCCAAAAAAATTCCGTAAATAATGAATACCAGCCATATTTAGATTTTAATCAAAGTCATTTGTGGAGATTCTGAATAAAAATAATAAAATCCGTTCTAATAATCATAACTATTGTATTTTTATGAATAATAAATGTCATTGAGTTGCCTGTATGTCGAGTTCCTGCTGTCGTTCTCATTGCACCATGTTAAATGGCTCATTTTTTGACTCGATAATGATTTGAATAAACAGTCAACTTATGTGTAGTGAACATGGTATAACAAACGAAATTTCCTTGGTTTTCTAATACAGGTGAGTATCGTGCAGGTAAACCATATACAGGAGGCGATCGTAAATTAAGTGAACGATAAGGTACCCGCAAGGAGGTTTATTGTAACGAACCGGAAGTTTACGGGTTGCAAACAGGAAGGATGCAACCTATAGTTGGTAGGATCGAGGTATTTAGTGTACACAATAATCCTGTTTTAGTTTCTATATCCAAATCGTATATAATATCACACAGTTGAAGTTTATAAAAGTGTCGATTCTTTTCTATAAAAAACGTGTTGCATACATAGAAATATGTGAGCTGATCGTTTCTGTTATGATCTCAATAAAACCACTTTATCGCTTGTTATAGTTGAATGAAATTCTGTTCTCGCAGCTAAATTGCACATAATTTATTCACTAGCCTGTTAAATTGTAGAATAAGTCAGGTATCATCAAGGAAACTGAGATTCTCTTCTATTACACTGTATCCTATGTTGATATTACAGCCAATTTTGTATCTATAGTCCGGTAGGGTAGCAACTCGGAATAGCCATCATCTAAAATCTTTACAATCTTTTTGTATGTGTTAACTTTTACTTCAATACTGGGAAAGCACGTTTCGATTTTATAACTCTACTTATTTTTAACAAATCTTTAGATAGAATTTTTGTTGTTATTGTGGCAATAATTTAATCTTTCACAAATACTAGTTTAATTGACTTTCGTAGATGAAATTCTTAACACTCTTCATCCCCTCTTCGATTTAATGACTAGAATAAGAACTATAAAATTTTACGATCTAGGGTGAAGAACTTGATTGAACAAAAGCAATTTACACGTGTTTGTAACTTTATGCATTTTAATTTAAAATATTATAACAACTTCACTCACTAGTGAAGGTAGGATTTTAAAACCCTTCTACATATATACTAAACAACCATACAACCAAACTGTGCTATAAACACTAAACCTTTTATTACGGCAAAGATGGCTTTTGTTGAAATTTCAACCGAATTACAAGAAATTTTCGAAATGAAATTTAAATCTATAGGGAGATTATTATTCTGAAATTTTAATCAATGAAACAAATTCTATTATTAGAAAGCTAATTAAATGTCGTTCCAAGATAAAAGTGTATCGTCTCTTTGCGCAAACACTGAGAACAGTGTGTCTCATTTTGCGTTTTATTACTTTTTGTGGGATAAATCAACGTTTTCACAATGCTGGTTACTTAACGGTTGAATTTATTAGGGTCCAACAGTCACCTTATATTTTTATACTTTGTCGTCGTTCTCCCAGTTACATTCGGACTTAATCGATTGATCGATCTTTAGTTGGATAGAATTTCATTAGTTGTGCAATAAACTTTAATAATTTGTGGAACTATATAAATATACAGACGTTGCCATAAAAGTATACGAATACTTTGTGGAACTATTAATAAAATGCCCACACGTTAAGATCTGATTTACAATGTTCAACAACAGAACAATAGATTTAAAGAATGTAGTACGCGTTGATTTCTGTATTACTTTAATATATGTGGAGTATTAACAACTGCCTACTTAAATCAAATCAAAGATAGCTGAACTTGAATCACAAACAACAACAAATAGAGGTAGAAGAATAAAGAGTAAAAAAAATCTATACATAAAACAACGACAACAACAATAAGGGCAAAAAAATGATAACAATGAATGCATAATAAATTCAGTCTAGATCATTTAAATGATTATAAATACGTTGCTTAAGGCCTAACGGAACAAGTACGTACCTAGTTCTTACTGGAGAGCTCTTCATACGTATTGTCCTTAAGGCAGCTGTGTAAAGTAATTATAACATTGCCGCATAGTGTTTTGTATAGAAAGAAGGAGAGACTATAATAAAACGGACTTTACGTTTATTATTATAGTGAAATTAAAATAATAATACTGGGGGCAGCAATATTTTATTTTGTACTAACAGTAAATTTGCTGTAATTTCTGTTCAACATCGCGATACATTTTATTAAATTACGACAAATATTTTATAGATTACAGAACTGTGCTTGAATGAGCGATTGGCTTCAAGGCAACGATATTTTTATATCTGCATACTTTTTATTTCGATTGAAATATCAGAAAAAGAAATTAGATTAAAAGTGATTATCGTTCAACAAATCACTGTAAGAATAATTTCACAAATAACAGATAATATCAAAGTTTGGAAACTACTGGTAATTGTAAAACTTGAACAAAGTATTGTAATTTCGAACTGATAAGCTAATTGTCCGTTGCAGACCTGGGAATTTGAAGGGAAAAAAAACTATGTTGAAAATTTCCTCAATTCAGTCACGATTATTAAGGATTATTACAAGTAAAATCAACCGTATATTTCTTTTCTATAATATTTAATGGATTTGGATTAAATAATCGATATTAACGGTAGACCAATTTGCTGTGTGACTAGTAGGTAGTGCATTTCATAAATTTTATTCGAATTGTCCAATTGAAACCATATACAAACTGCAATAGCCTGTGGTAGTTGATCAGTTGTTCCACGATAATCTCGTTGTGAATTATAATTATGCAAAGTCTATAATTTGTACAATCATTAATGACAGGAAATTTATTTCATTAATGATTCTGAATGGACCGAATTTTCAACTAATGACATGGAATGAATCAACAACAACTACAAAAACGCTGGGGAAAAAAACAGTCTAAATTTATAGTTAATTTTCCAATATAGTGATGAATATTGATAGTGACTGTCACAAAGAAAAATCAATACAAATTTAATTCAATTCAATTGGAAAACAAAATTTATTGTTTCAGATACAACAAACGTCATTTTGGATTAATTTGTCTACCATACTCATTTCATTTACACAACGAGGGTTAATGGGTGCCATACACGCACACGAACACGCATCATATAATATTGTACGTCGACGAAAACTATATACTTCGTCTAATTCAGCTTTGCTTTAAGTGAGCGACATCTCTGCAAAGGCGACATCTCTGCAAAGGCGACATCTCCCTTCAAATGTTACGTTATTAAGCTCGCTTCTCCTGTGTTAAAGTCAAGTCAATCCAGTTTAAGTAGACAAGCTATACATGAGCATTTAGAAATTTTTTCTAGTTGGGTGTGACAAATATTTGTGATTGCTAGGATGCTTAAAGTCGACATTACCTGAATAGACGGAGTGTTATCGTTATTCCTTACTAACCCTATATCATTTGGAAAATTTTCTCGCTGAGGACTGTACAAAATTTCGGCATTAATTTCATGTTATATACGTATACATATATTTGATACTATATGTGTGCAAAACATCCTATGAAATTATTTTAGAGATGAGAAATAGCTTGGTCGCAAATTACAGGAGATTAAATCCCCTTTAGAGTCTGATGTGCTTCCGACCCTGTTATAATAAATCGACTGAAATTTTGAAAACTTCACGACTTTAAATTACATTCAGTTTTCTTTCTTTTTTTGTTGTTGTTGTTGTTTGATAATTTATGATACATAATCTAATAGTGTATAATAGAAATGTTTCGTTAAAAATTTAATTTGAGTCTAATTTACATCGAGATAGACAGAAATTGTAATCAAAAGCTTTTCAGTGGGATTTAAATATTCAAACAATTACCATAGAGTGTGAAGTTTGTAAAATACTTTTAACGTATACAAGATTAGTTCGTGATTTGGAAAGTGCATTTGATCCAATGAAATATTTATGATAATCTGCCAGTTGATTCTTTGACAATCCATTGTTGGTGATTAATAATTGAATATCAATAGACACATATCACATATGATTTTGTACATATTTGAATTTGTGACACTGTAATTTGACATTTTGCTACAGTAAAAATATCATCATATTGGTATAAATTTGTGTGTTATAAAAGCACTTTGAACTCACATCAAATTGGAAATATCATTTTACATGTTACTGAAACAGAAAATCAACGGATAGAGAAATACGAAATGTTATTTACCGTACACGCACATGTAACTTTTCAACATTTACATATTTACAAAGGGAAAAATGAGTATTCTCAAAGACAAACAACCCTTCTATGTAATGAATTCATTTACATATTAAATATGTATTAGTACTAGAAATTAAAATAACATGAAAAGAATTGATTTTTGTTGTCTGTAATTATACGAAATAATAATGATAGAACATCTGGAATGTTTCCCATATCTAGTCTCTTAAAGGGATAACAACAGAGAGGTGGACTCAAAAGTGCCAAAGATAAACTATAAATATTTCATTTCGACACACAAACCAGGAGTGTGTCAAGTGGAAAATTTATACAGTTGTTCGTCGTCTATATGTAGTAGAATTCATTTGGTAGAAATTGGAAAATAAATTGCTGAATTTCATCAATATAATGATAAATATTTCTATTATTACAGTATCAACAAAATAATTGTTTCTTTAAAACAAATTTAATTGAGCATTTTACTACATAATTTTATAATCGTAATAGAAACGTTGTTATTGTCTCTTATAAACACAATTATATTTCGAAAGTCTATAAATTTTGACTTTGTGCGATATAATAAACAAATCTCAATTAAACCTACGCTTTTTATAAGATAATTTATTAAACAAAAACAAGATCTCTTCAATCTGTTAAGTTGTATTTACAGTTAACAGATACAGAACGAAAATAGCAATATTATGGTATCCATTCACGTAAAATCTGTTTGTAAAGATCGACAAGTCGAAAAAATATCTATTCGAATGAAAAATCGTTACTAAAGTAAGTCATGTTGTAAAGAAGCACAATATTTTCTCAAATAACATGGAAGCTTAGCAGTGGAAGCAATAGCTGCTTGTATTGATTGAAACGCTGAAAAACGATCAAATATATTTTCGTATTTTCAGTATCTCCTGTTTACAGTAATTTTAAACCTCTCTAAGGAAATATATAATTTCAGACGCTTTATTTATCATCAGTAAAAACTTTTTCTATATATATATATATATATATATATATATATATATATATATATATTATATATACTCATATATTTATATAAGAATGGTTTAAATTGAGTTGATCGTAATTTTTTAGCTTTTAAAAAATTAATGCCGGTCTTCCTGAAACTGCTTTATTTACAGTGCCAATCATACTCATAATTGTCACGTTTAAGATAAATCAAACACAAAAGAAGAGATGAGTTGGTATGCTAAGCTTTGTTAATGTTTAGTGTTGCTTCAGTCAAATAAATATCCGTAAAATATGAGAGATAGAGAGAAGAGGGAGAGAGAGTAATTAGTTAGACGTTATTCATTAAATTAATCAAGCTGAATCTCGTAGTGGTTGTCATTAGGTATAACGCACAGAACGTGTGTGAGATTAGATCTAACAAACTGGTTTTGTCCTAACAATTTATTAATCGAACTGTTGATGATGAACTAACAGTCTATAAGATCTAAAGCATCAGCTTATCAAATACAAATCAATTTGTAGCCTATTCCGGGTTTCTACTAACACATCACACGTGTGTGGAGACCATAATAGAATTACTAAATATCCAAATTCTAATAAAAAGCTGAGAAAGACACACACACACGCACACACACACACACACACACACACACACACACACACACACACACACACACACACACGCACACACGAACACATAGACAAAATCAGTTAGATTTCGAGAAATTCTCATCATCATATAAACAAAACCGTGTAATCGTTATCTCTAAGATAATTATATTTCCATAAATCTTCAAATTATGTACAAATACATGTACAATAAAATCCCAATTAAACCTACACACATTAAAAAAAAAGTACACACTTTATTTTATCGAACAAAAAAAAACATGTTTCTAGTTTTCATTTCTTTTAATTCCAATCCATCTTAAGATAGGGCAACACTATAAGGCGACTTGATAAATGTTCAATTTACAAGAACGAGTTTGATGTAATTATTAGAGAATAGTAAACATTATGTAAATTCAATATAAAAAACCAATTGTTTATTATACGATTGGTTTTGTTAATTTCAAGGACAACAACAAAAATCAGTGAATAAGGCTTATTAGAATCACAGCTAATTTCAAACGATATAAAGAGCGCCATCAAATGCTAAATTAGGAACAAACTGTAGTTAGATAAATTGAAATTAAACAACATTCCCCAACCATTTTCGTTTTAGTTTACAACTTGTAGATCCTCATCCTGTAAGTATCTATTTAAAACAAGTATTGTGTTTCAGTTCTTTGTTTTTCTTCACTGCTATTCCTTTAAAAAGGATGCTTCCAAAGACAATAGGTTATCCGAGTTGTTAATAGGCGTACAGTAAAGAGAAAACGATTAAATGAAATCAGTTATGTACGAAAATCTAATCTTTTTCTGGTCGCCATCAATTCACGCCGCCCCCGTTCAAATCCAACCACAAAAAGCAATCATTTGAAGATAATCCAATAGAGTGGTGCGGTTCTTGCAGCATAAATCGCAGTTATTAGACAACAAACAAAACAATGAATATTTCAGAGTTTGTTTTGTTTTAATATGGTTTATTGAATTTCATCTAACGCAATATTCTTTGACCATTTCGAGCACAGAGTTGTTCCGCACGAATCTTTGTTTTTAGTTGCAAACTTGCGTAGCGTTAGATTTAGTTTAGCCTAAGTCTAGACAAATACAACAAAATTTAGGTAAAATATTATAAAAAAAAATTCTTCCAAATCCTGCACCATCCATTGTGTCCATAAACAGATGTCGACACTAAAGTGAATACATTGAAAAGAAAGTTTTCGATCTAAATAGATTTTATCGACACATGTGTATAAAGTTAAGTGCGAGTATCAATGGGCAATTTTATTTTAAATTGAACTCATTTATTCACTTTAGTGGCGCCTTTCGTTTTCTTTTTTTTCCATCGTTTTTATCCGATATATTTGTGTGTATGTGAGAAATCTTGGTATTCGATTCAGGAAACGTGCAGCTATTTACTAAACCATTTTTGAGTAAACGTTCGATTCGAAAAGCATTTCCTCTCCCAGATCCTGAATTACTGATTTATATTGACAATATACGCATATTGACGTAAACGTATTAGGATTGCCCGTTTTAAATCTAGCCGAAAATCAAAAAATAAAAAAGGAAAAACAACAAGCGAAGATCTATTGCCAGTCGAGTGAGAATCACAAATCATGATCGGTAAAAGCCCAGGATCAAACTATACAAAAAAGTGTCAAGTAGGTAAAATATATTTCGATAAATTCTTTGTTTTCTCTCATGGAAACTTTAACCCTTTTGACATCTAGTTTTGACGAATAAAAAACGATTAATTACCGAAGAAACATAAGAAACCAATCAGGCGACAATTAAAATTGTCGAACATATCAACCAACATTTGTTAAAAAAGATTTCGATTGTGTTATCTTTTGTTATTTAATAGCTTATTTCAGTTCAGGTTAATTATGCTGCTATTCCCATTATTACATCTTCACAATATCATTAATTCAATTTTCTGAAATTGTCGTCAATTAAATCAAACAGGAGTTCTATCGATTTTATTTCATTTAAATTGCAATTTTCAATTTTATTTGAATAATGTTTTTGTCAACTGAGTTACATCATGTAAGTCTTAAACGTATTTGTCACTGTTGTACCTTTGCGTAAGACATTGATGAATGTTGCTGACATCGATTGCTTCTACTTTCTTATCGACAGCACTACAATGGAGACACTTCGCTAGACGTACGTCTATCAATCAATGTGGAAATCTGGTCAAATTTCTAAGGAAATTCAAGGAAATTCAAGGAAATTCGATGGAATTTTCCTACTTTTACGCTGAGTTTTGTTACAATTGTAATGATAACAAACTGAAAGAGTAGTAAAATATAATTTTCGTTTTGTTTTGACTTATATAGTCATTTTGTTCGACCCTTGCCATCAATCTAGCTTAGAGTAATCTCATGTAGTAGAATTCCAGAATTCTTACCAGATTTGCAATTTAATTTAATGTCCTATTCGGGGAAATCCTCAATGATAACTTGTTTCTACACGTTTCATCTTCCTTTTATTCCTCAAAGGATCGGCTAAAATTCTCCATAAATACTAACACCTTCCCAATTTATGACGATAAAATCACCAAACTACCCCAGATTAATGGTTGATTTTTCACGTGTGATGATTATATTTATTAAAGTAAAATGCCGATTATTGCTATCTATGCAATATACGAAATTTGCTATTGAGTTTGTCGTCTTGGGATTACCTTCGTTTACTGCAATAGAACGGTTGCTAAGGTAACCAACTACCCTCACACAATCGTCCTTAAGATTTATATTCCCGAGGGTTGAGTGTATATAATAAGGGAGTAGTAGAGCAACCTTACTAGAAGACGAACAAGAAGACAAGTCAAGTCAGCCTTAAGACGATGAAATGCAGACGTTTGTTAAATGTAGAAATATAGATGAACATACGTTGAGGAAGAAAAGATAACTGTTGGCTTAAATATTTCCACCCTTGTGAAAATAAATTTCCGTAAAAACATATAAATCTAGTTTAGAGAAATAATAATAATAATGATTAAATTTGAATTCTCATCTACCAGAGACGTTGTTTTCCTCCTTATTTGTTTTTATTTTTGTTTTAAAAGCGGGAGGATAATTCCGTGATTGTCTATTCAAATAATAGGATATAAAATTTGATGTATATCAAGGAAGAAAGTATTAAATGATTGGAATCACTTTAAGTAAATATAAAATCTTATCGACTATTATAACAGAATGATTACTATTATTGTTGGGTATTTTATGTAGTTTGATTATACGTCTATGAATGCTGGTGATTGTGAAAAAGTATGTACGTTACTGCAGTACTAAGATTAAAACAAACAAAAACATGTACCGTAACTTGGAGGATTTTTGTCAAAACAAAACAGTTTTAATCAAGTCTCTTTACGTTTACGACAATAGACGACATTAAATGAGAACAGACAAATGGATCATAATGTTTATTGCTTACTCAGCCATTTGACCTTCAATAATTCAATCATTGAAAGTAATAAGAATTAATTTGGGAGCATTTTTAACTTCCGAAAATGCAATTGAAACCTTATTTTCAGATTTGATAGCGCATTGCCTAACGTCGTATTGTTGGAAACGCCTAAAGCTTTAGTTAGTCATAAGGAAATTGAAGAGGAGTCAGTCAAACCAACAGAGCAAGAAGCGTTAAATTTTGTCGATATTTACATAATCTACTTTAAAATTTAAAGATAATGTTGCAGAACAAGCAGAACATTTTTTTTGCGACAAGTATTTTAGCGTATTTCCATAGTTTTCATTTTTATTTTTAAAACCCAATAAACTTTTTATAGAGCCTCGATAAACCTTCATTATGCAAAAAAAACTGTCGTGAATTCTTGTATGATATATCATCACTACAAAGAGTTTCAAGTATATTAGTTCGGACTTAGAGTCCTTATTTTCAACAGTCTATTGCTCAATTATCATTATTTTTGAGCGGATCTTTAACGACTCGACTTAAATATTCTAAAAATCTGTATTTTGATTTCTATCTCCAGTTGTCGCAAATACTGGCAACCCTTGCACCGTGTAGAAATGCAACAAATGTTGAATGGAACACGTCTTTTACTTAACGACACGTGTTGCTTTTATTGCTACTAATTTGTTGTCAACAAATCAAAATTGTGTTTATAAAGTCACACCATTAAAGCAACAACAAAAATTCGCACTGCTGTCGTAAAATCGCTTATATTAGTTGGTAGTCTGGTAGCTTTTTCGATGTGACATAAATAATTTCAATGTACGAGATTAAATAGTAGAGTAAAGTATTCGAACGATAATCAGATAGTTTTATAGCGTTCATATGGTATTTTATAGTTTTTCGAATAGACTTGTCCGTAGTTTTAATATCAAATCGTACAAAGTTTTAATCATAAAGATATGTCAAAAATTGTCAAATTGATTGCATACAACTGGTTTTCAATTCTTTACAGTACTCTTGTATTTGGCAAGCAATTTACGTTTCCAGTTATACTTAACTACTTACAATTTATTTTAAATCAATATAATCTTATATTTTATTGTCTTGTTTAGCTTTTTCCCCAATAAAAATATATAAATAACTATATCAAGCTTCCATAATAATAATAATAATAATAATAATAATGAAAATACCAATACGTATATCCTGGCATGTCTAAAAGAAATAATAATTTCAAATCTTCTAGTAGGTGTATAAAGGAACGTTGTATGTACTATAATTTACTCTATTTTACATGACATCGAGTTCAATGAACAATGAATATAAACTACAAATTCAAACAAATTATAATTTATAATAAATAATTTAATGTGGGGGCTTGATAAAAATAGCAAGAACAGGCAAACAAAAACGCTGATTATATATCTATTATTAATACAATTTAAGTGTAACTACCTGCGACAAATTTATTGCTGTAAAATAACAAGTTTCTGTGGATTTTTTTTTGGAGGAAGTCAGTAGCCTACAGCCAAATACACTGTAGTTAATAATCCAGTTCCGTATTTTATCCCGGTTATTATGAACAGTGGCAATTGTATCGAGAAATTTCCGCCATTCCGGTAGGCATATTACAAATTTTCTTTTTTGTATGCTTTATATCTATTTAAAGTAATTGAACACGAAGGAAAATCGCCGCTATTGTATCACAGTATGATTCTTAGATAACAAAATAACATAATTATAATATAAATAGAACGACAACAGGAATGTCATTGTGTTAGAAGTAGTGGTCGATTTATGGAATTCGCGTGTAAATATTTTCAACACGATCCAGTGGTTCTTAAGTTGTCACAATATTTTTTTTCAGTTTTTTTTCCATCGTTTTTATTATTCATATTGTGGTGAAATTCTAATCAATTTTCGTAAAACGTTTTACACATAAATGCTACATTTAAAATTTAATCTTACTGATAACAATGCTAATCAAATATTCATATTTTTCTTGTTTACAACAAACGTATCCTTGTAAAAAAATAACACCATTGGTGATTTGCATGCAGACCGTGTTTCATATAGCCAGTCTTCCGTCAGATATATCTTGGAATTTGTCCACTGTACACTCCATCTATTTTAATTTGATCAACTTGTCGTTTATGACAACCAAAGCAACATATAGATAGAATAGATGCCAAATTATACGATTGTTGCAGTTACTATTATCGTAAAGTCAAGTCGACTAAGTTCGGATAGACAAACAAAACCGATTTTGAGAGATTTAACTTCGTTTTGAAATTGGAACGCTTTAAAAAATTTGAAATTTTAACACTTGAAAATCTTAACCAATTATCATGATTATTATTATTTTGAGGGTTGTATTTTTAAAATTGGGAAACGGAAAGACGATTTCAAATCGTTTTTGTGGTAGCATCTGTAATTTTAGAAATCTTGTCTGTGACACGATCTCAAAAACTTGCATTCCCGCTTCAAAGTTGAATTATTGTACACCAACAGCTGACGTTGTCAGTTCGAAAAATGTGCGACATCGATGAATCCTAAAGGGTGTTTGAAATTTGAGAAAGAGTGTGAATTTCACAGCTTTTTGCATACATTCATTAATCAATAATATTAAAATAATTTCATATATCAAAATTTATTTTATTACATCATACAACAGATTTATTTGCTGTATTTGTAGTGAAATTTCTCTGAGATGGTTGGTTGTCACTTTAATAATCCTGGGGAACAGGATTGACCGCATGAATTTACTGCTTTTCCTCCCGACTTAACCTGATCCAACCCTCATCAACTACAAACTTACTTATCATTGTACGATTAACCCTTCTGAACAAAAGATGTAGGTTATAAGGATAATTTAATAGAGTCTGATTGGAGAATTCATCAATTTTCAATGGCGTTAAACAAATTTCCATCAAAAACTTTATTATTTTAATGTATACAAAATTTAAAATTACCAAAGGGTGGAAAAACTATTGTTGTGTAAACTAGGGTGAATTTTAATTAGAATAGAAACATCAAGGGATAGGTTAATCAGTACAGGACCAATAGGGTAGTTGTGTTGTATTAGTCTTAAGTTAGTTGCAATATCACGTAAGTTTATTATTTTATCTACGATCAGTTTAAACAATAGTTCTAATTAAATTATAAAATTATTGAATTTCAACATCAGAATTACGAACTATCCAATCTAAATACGATGCAATCCTTGTAAATACTGAAGGACTACATGTTTCACAGTAATCTGAACCGAACGATGTAAGACCAACCACAACATTTTCATCATTAATTAAAGGACTACCTGAATCGCCTTCACAAGTACCTCGATTTTTATATCCACTAGTACAGATATTATTTGAAGTAACATACGTCATGTTATAATCAGGATCATAAAAAATTACTTCACATTCTTCCACATCAATAACATCAACATTAACAGAACGTAAAACTGGTGACAAATTATTAACTGTTGGAAATTCTACGTCATAAGTTAAACCCCATCCAATGGCTGTTAATGTTTGTTGAGAATATGTTTCATTAACATCATTAAAATTTGGTAATTTAGCAATTTGAATATAATCATTCAATGTTACTGGTTCTTGTAATTTTATAAGAGCTATATCGTTAAATAAAGTTGGTGAATCGTAAGCTTCATGTAGGATAACTTTACTACCAGATAGAGTTGTACGAGTTGTTTCAGTATCATCAGTGATATTATGAGCACCAAAAATCACACTAACTGATTGTATACTTAAATCAACAGTATTTAATTAGAAATATCGATTTTTTTGTTGTTGTAACTATTGACTTACACTTCACCACAATGGGCAGCTGTTAGGATGTAATTTTGTGATATTAAAGCACCACCACAGAATGCACTGTGGTTGATGAGAAGACCTACTTGGAATGGGTACGTGTGAGGTACGACTTCATCACCACCGATTATTCGTAAATTAGGGTGGTAACGTAACGCTCTTACATTTGACCATGATGTTGCCTAATAACAAAACAGTAATAAACGAGAAAAATTGAAAATTAATAGACCTACCCTTGATGATGCCGAAAAAACTAGTAATAAATTTACAAAAACTACCAATCGATCCATTTTAATACTATAATTATTATGGATTCTTCAAGTAATTTATAGGTGATTTAATCTTATCGAATCTATCATTTTTAAGTTTTCAATGATGGTATTTAGAGTACAATTGGTACCATTATAACATCACCTATATAATTCGTAGTTATCAATGATAACTGAAAGCCTTATAATCTCAATAATCTCCTATCCTGTTATTGTTTTAACGATAAAACGTGGCAACTAATTGCGTTTAGCGAATTAATTTCGACTTCTTTTGTATTCTAATCGTTTGAATTTTAAATTTTAAATCTTCTTCTAATTTGTTGAATCTACTTAAAATTGTTGAGAACACGATAATTATTTGATATCGTCGTTTCTACTGGATGCAATTACTAAAATCCGATTATGTCTCAAAATTTGTGGTGATGAATTTAAATTAATCTCTTGTTGTTGTTGTTGTAATATGTAGATAGACAAAAATATGCGAAGATGTGGACTTCATTTATTCTTTTTGCAACAAAATCAATAGTTAACCTTGATTATTCATTCATTTTACAACGCATAAAGTGCGATGATGTGTATTTATAGCCGATTTTATCACCGTATAAATCGAATATATCACAAAAGTTCTGGTAAACACTTGTTGTTTTGTTTGAATATAAATATAAGTATTTTTTTTCAATTAAGAAAGCTTCACCAAAAATAACCTCTTACAGTTTCTTCAGTTCGTTGTTTCGTTTGAACCACTACGTAGTCGTTGAACAAAGCATGTTTTCGCCTTCTGAATAACAATAGGCCGACAGGATAATTAAAAAAGTTAAGTCTTATATGGTGGGGCTCTTGAACAACAACAATCAAACCAAAGAAGAGAATAAAAATGCGTTTTTTTTACACTGTATGAAACTAGAATGGTGGCAGAGAATATCAAAATTATTTGCATTTGAAAGAGATATGGAAAATTTACAGTAATTATTTAGCTGTAAGGTAAGTTATAATACTAGAACACGATTCGTATGATTTCTATAATAATCATCGAGTTTTATAAGATCACATTCTCTATTGTTACATTTTTATTCTGTTATTAATCGATGAATTTAATTATTTATGTACAGGAAAATTGATCAATTGTGTACACACGATTTTGAACAAATATTCTTCCGATTTTCTAAAATTGGAAAACAGGCAATTAAACTGTTGTCCAAATATTATCCTTTCACCAATATTTACACAGCATGGATATTCGATAAATTGTTTCTTTTTTTTTATAAACTAGAATGTTTGTAACTGTGGCGTCTAGTGACGTTATACGTTTGATATCTGATCGATTCATCTCAATCTAGCAAGACGGTGATTTTAGTTAAGCTACAAATCGTCAAAAAAAAGCAATCTTTTCAAAAAATAAATAAGTTTGTAGTTCGATAGCGTTTCCACTGGACGACAAAATTTGTACGAGTTTTTATCAGATAGAAACTTACCAACAAAATTATCAAGTGTAAACAGTAATGCGACAAAATTCACATAAATTCTCGTCAACTCACAAATCTTTGTTTTTGTGTGATTTATCTCGCCGAAAAGCGGTAAAAAGAATCTGGCGAGAAACTCGCTATACTAGTTTCTCATAGTTAAAACAGGGCCTTGTGCCTGGTGCTTGCTTTGTTGTGATATTTTATACAAATGCGCTTTATTGGGCAATAAGCGTCATTATAATGAAATGATTCTGAGAAAAACCTTCTATACAGATGTATATACCTGACATTCCCTTGCAGACAATCAGTGATGCTTATCCTAGGGGCAAAAAGAACAATTGCCCTGACCCCCCCCCCACCTAGAGAGGAACCCCTAATAAATGTTTTATAAGCTTATTACTGTAGTAAAAATGTCGAAATTTAAATTTGGCCTCATATTTGGGACACCTGTGCCTGTGTAGCCTAAAAAAATTCATGAATTCAACGTTGGACCTGGGGCCTCCAAATTTAAATTCACCCGGGGCGCCCATGTAACTATATAACGCGCCAATGAAGACAGTAATGAATACAATTTATTATTTTATTGACACAAATATTGAGATATCAAAACTGGTTATTTTACTAACGGTTTACTGTATTCGAAAAAAAAACCTGATTACTTCATTAACAAAAGCCGATATGAAAAAACACTTTTATGCCAGTGCGAATCTTGGTGAGACGGCAAAATTCTCCTGACACATACATCCATCTATTTACGACATTGCTGTATCATTACTTCTCGCTTTCAGATGCTGTCACAATTAAATCTCCATCTGATGGTATTAGAACGTTCACTGTGATACTATGGATAGTAATTTGGCACGACTGTTATCGATTTGTCGACTACTATTCTAGTCAATCTGTATATAATTTTTTTTATTCTTCTTCTTCTTCTTCTTCTTCGAATCACATCTCGTATATTAATCGGTTGCGTGGTACTTATCGTGAAGGTGTGCCACATATCTGATGGTCCATTAACGAATACAATAAGTATCAGTTTAGATAGCTGATCACATATACTTTTAAAAAGTAATGAAGCTTTTAACGTGACGACTATCTTTATACGAGATACTGTCCAAATGAATTTCACAGGTGGATTATCTTTGATTTTTATCTTAATATTGAATAATTTCTACGATTGATTTATCTTGATCTTCGTATGTTGGATATTAACAAAATACAATATCGACAAATTGGTTAAATTAACTAAAACTAGTTTGTAGGTGATTATTGTCGATTTTATCGAATTAACAGAGAATATATTAATACGATTCAAAGAATAAATGATCCTTTGATTGTTTCGATTTTGCAATAATCTCTCAAAACAATGATAACAAAGTTGGTATTAACGTTTCAAGTACCTGATTATATATGGATGTGAAAACTATATTATATTTATGCACATCCCTTTGACAAAACTATTAAATGATATTCACTCATCTATAATTCACAACGTTGTTTTAAAGTTTTGCAATATTATATACCTACTACAACAATAAAAAAGATGAGATTTTTTTTTCGAAAATATTAAATCATTAACTGGAAAATGGGATTTCATATAAAAGTTTAGAGAAAATTATAGACAACATGTCGATTTGTTTTACAGTTTATTCGTTCATTACATGCAACTTAAATAAATAACGTTACTTCTATGTCTGCAACGTCAATCAGAATACTGAAAAGGTCCGCCTGTTCAAGAATAAATACTATCTATCGTCTCATCATTTATTTAAAAGAATTTTACAACAAGCGATATTAGTTTCTTACTTGCATTTTGAATAATAATTTTAAATTTTACAACAATATGCCATTGTAATTGGTTTTCCGATTATTGTTTCTTATTTTTATTACATGTGTCGGTTTTGTTTGGAATTACCTAATTATAAGTATATATAGGTACTATGTATATGGAGACTGGGTTGTTGTTTTTTTCCTTGACTTTTCTTTGTACATAATACAGCAGAATAGAAAATAAATATTAAATTTGATTTATCGTTAAGAAGAATGTTGAAGAAGATGCACTTCGTACAATAGGTATTCAAAAAGAAGTACATTACATTGTAGTCAATATCACTGCAAACATAATCTGTCAGATTAAATCAACGGTAATTTTCAATGCATCATCTCGACATTGTCCTCTTAACCTATTAACAAGACAGTGTAAATTGCTACGAATCCATTGTTTCATCAAGGACTAATAAATGGAAAAATAATGATGATAGTATATTAGAGTGGTCGTTAAAAATTAAATTTTTTCCGACACCCAAAAAAAATGATCTGTTTGATGAAAAAATACGGGTAAATTTTTCTTTTGGTTTTAAACAAAAAGAACACGTGCCGCAAGCCGATGCAAATTCATTTTTTAATAATATGGTAGTTTTCTTCAAATATCTCTTTGAATATTCAGATTTGAGAAAAAGTTATTAGCACTTTTTTTGTAGGCAATTTAATCATTTACAAAAAAGTTCTCTTTAATTTTTCCATTAATTTCATAGTTATGGAGATCTTCTCAATAATAAACTCATAAACCCTATATAGTGAACAATTTAAGACCAACAAACCTAGTTTTTTTATGATAAATTCTAGATATAATTGATTAAATAATTGTAAATTTTACTTAAAGTACGAAATCGTTCATGTTTTCGGAAAACTTTGTTGGTCTTAAATTGTTCACTATATAGAGTTTATGAGTTTATTATTGAGAATATTTTCATATATATGAACTTAATGGACAAATTGAAGAGGACTTTTTTGTACCTGATTGAATTGCCTACAAAAAAAGTCCTAATGACTTTTTCTCAAATCTGAATATTCAAAGAGATATTTGAAGAAAACTACCATTTTATCAAAAAATGAATTTAAATTGGTTTGCGGCACGTGTTCTTTTTGTTTAAAACCAAAAGAAAAATTTACCCGTATTTTTTCATCAAAAAGATCGTTTTTTTGGGGCGTCGGAAAAATTTTAATTTTTAACGACCACTCTATAGTACATATGGTTCTATTTGCGAGTAATGACTAAAAACGCCTGGATGGCTACGACAGTAAACAAAACCTTTACAAATACACATGCCTTTTAAGTCAGTAAAAGGTGAGTAAAGTCA
Source organism: Meloe dianella (assembly GCA_028455855.1). NCBI lineage: Eukaryota > Metazoa > Arthropoda > Insecta > Coleoptera > Meloidae > Meloe > Meloe dianella. The sequence continues at coordinate 3,385,483 of JAPTHL010000039.1, forward strand.
AATAAAGCCGGATCTTTCACTGTTCGTTCAACAATCGTTTAAATATTCTAAAAGTTTGCCATCCTAGACCGGCAAAATATTTTGCTATACGGCCTTCTTGCTTAATTCATTATTGCCTCAAATTTTCGAATGTCTCGACTGAAACCGTAAGTATTTGAAAATTCTGTCAACGAATGCAATGCCGAATTACTCAAAATGCCAAATTTTCGAAAACTGACAAGCACTAAAGCGTTATGAATATTATAATAAATAGCCATTTCAATCAACAGAGTTGGTTAAGTCATTCATCTTGGAACAATATCTTTTCTAATTGAGATTAGAATATTCAATTCGCCATCCTGACAGCGATTTCTGTATTGTGGTAAAGGGTTTATCACCCCACAAAGTTCAAATATCACTACACTACAGTCTACTGCTTAACCCTTTAACGAATCTATTTGTGGTTATTATTAGCGACTCGTTTTTCCTCTGAAACCGTAAATTATAAAAAAAAATGCTATAGTACAGGTTCCTGGAAAAATCACCGTAGTAAATTCAATTTTTTGTAAAAGCTCATCCGGAATTATTTTATTAAAAAGAAGAAAGTTCTCATTAGTATACCTATTAGAGACATCAAAAAAAAAATTAAGCCACTTGTATGCATTTTTATCAAGAATGCAAAATCGGCAATTATAACATGATTACCGGTGGCCGTACTTATACAATGTTTCTAAAATAAAAGCATTTTGATCATATAGTAACAATCCAGAAGCAAAGTGCGCCACAATAGACCTTTGTATGTAAATTATCTATTGTTTCAGCGAATTGATGAAATTTCTGTGTTAAGCATCAGTGAATTCGACGATATGGCAAAAATGCAAAACTACAATATGTACAACATCCAATGCAATATGCAGCATGTTGGTTTGATTCAACAATAAAAAAAAATTAAAATAAAACAGAAACTGAATGAGAAATATGAGTGAACTTTTTAATAAATTGCTCTTTTTATTGTCCACTATTAAACATTATTGATTAATAATCTTTGACATTCATTTATAATTGTGAGGTGTGTTAAATGACAAGACAAATAAAAAAAAATGTTCAATTAAATTATAATCCGATGTTGATTACAGATGACATTGTGCAATTAAAATAATTATTTAAGCAACAATGCGAAACATAAAACTTACTTTTATGTCGTTGGATATTATGTCGTTGAAGCGAAAACAACACCACGAGTTGATTCTTAATTGGGAGAAAACAAAACAATATTCGAAAATGATCAATATATATATATATATATATATATATATATATATATATATATTGTTGAAATAAAAGTTCTATCTGCAATTTCAAAATTGGAAATGTCAGTTGAATTATTATCGAAACGATAAACCTTATAATATCTATACAGACAAACTTTTCAGTTTTCTAAATAATCTCTTTTCTTATCATCGTTTATAACAAATAAACTCTTTATGATTTCAGTCATAGTCAAAATATAAAATGATCAATATAAAAGTGAACATATAGAAAAAGTTTCAAATGGGTTTTTTTGTCGTAGATAGCAAAAGTGAAATATTGTAATCGATCTATATTTATAGAAATGATCCTGAAAAGGATTCAAACTTCTAGTTTATAGTAAAAGTTTAAATGGGTCTCTTTTCACAGCAATAGACAAGACTACTGGAATCATAACATTGAAAGATTCGCAGAGTTTTTGATGTCTTTTACGATACTGTCGAGAATTTCGCTCTCTTAACAACATAAACAATCTAAACTTGCAATCAGTTAGGATCTATACGTAAAAACCTGTAAAACATGGCAACACCTTGGGCACGTTAGTAATTGTTCCAATGTGCCCGGCAAGAATATGGGGTGCAAAAGTAGATTATGATGTTGCCGCCATTGCCGGTTGATTAGATTTGTTGCACGGTAATCTCGCCTATCTACAAATCTAGCAAAACATTTGCCATTCATCCACTAACTAAACCAAAATAGATTGGTTTATTTACGAATGCATTCATCGATCTTTCATATGAGAACAAACGTCTGTATTCGATTGACATTGATTCACTATTATCTCCACCTGTATCCATGGATCTGCATACATTTTTACATTACACTAATTGCCATTACTGAACGGATGGAATTCTGCTGATGGAAATAGACACTTCACCCTATCCCATCATTATAGTCAGTAAATTTGACAGACAAAATGATTATCGACAAGTGAAAAGCCCAATGGAATATGAATAATAACAATGCGTAAATTTCAACAGATATCAATTGGAAATGTTAAAACTGAATTTGATGAATATTAAAATTAATGGTTTTTCCAACGAAATATGAATCAAAAAATCACAATTAATTAACAAAATTTGATTATATTTCCATTCGAAAAAAAAAGACGGAAAACAAATCGACCATTTATATTCTAACTGATAAAATTTTTGTTAACATTTCAAGATAATAATTTTACACATTTGTTTAATGGTTTGTGTATTTTTATATTTTGTTTATTCGATCATTTGGAAGGGAAAACAATGTTTATTCAAATGGCTATATCGTTATATTCCTGTTTTCACTCAATATAAAAGTTTTTCAACTGAATTTTAGACGGACTGCATAAAAGAAAATGTTCGTCATAAGAAATAGAAGATCAAATTCATAAGTTTTCCGCATCTATTTCACCACTTTATACGTTTTCCTATCCATTTTTCCATGCCATATTTTTATGTATGTAGCTCCCCCATATATGAATGAAAAATGACTATTTCTATCTAGACAGATGAAAATACACACAAATATTGTGAAATTTCAAAATTCACAAATACAAATATATCTGCCAATATTTATTAGTTTTAATCATCAAGGAAATATTGTAAACATCAACGAACATTGACCGTAACCGAGAATCTCCCAAAGGTCTATTCACAACTAGATAGTAGAGACCTGGTGGCAGATCACCGGTTTTCTCTATCGATGTTTCAATATCACCCTGTTCACTCGTTAACTAATATTTATGTGGAGCTTTAATTACAGATTAGTCGATTGTATATTTTCGAGATAGTAATGTATTGTAATTAATGTTATTGTGTTGGATTTCCAGTGATTCTGAGTTGCGTAAATAATTTTATTACAGTTCATACTCGTCTCACATTTCTGATTTCCTGCATCAGTAACGATACATTTGCATGGCTAAAGAGTTTGTAACAAACTTTGAAGTTAGGAGAATGTTGAGGCCCTGCAGGATTATTTAATTTGAACTCTTGACAAAATAATGTCTGGCTTTCTTCAATCCACAATGTTAATGATAAAGTTTCTACTGCCGTTCACGTTTATATGTTTATCCATTAATATATACAATGTAATCAATAAGTAATATAAAGTAATAACGTTGTTGAATTTAAGAATAAAGAGAAAAACTTGTAAATATTTGATAATAACGAATGGAAATGAAACAATTGATAGTAAAAGTTTACTTTTACAAAAGCCCATTGTTATAGTGAGAAAGCAACATTACGATTAACGCCATTTCGAACTATTACCGTTACCTATGTCTTAGAATGACCACTTTATTGTAAATTAAACTTTATGATTTGTTTGTAGCTGCACTCCACTTCCGATAATGATAGATTGATAAATTGATTAAGATAATTTGAATACCTACATCACCGTTATATTGTTTGATGATGCTTATCATTCAGTAAATATTTAGCCACTTAAACAGCAATTACGAAAGCCGCACTTCTAGACTTAAGAGACAAATACTATTTTCGTAAATAGAACATAGAATAAATTGTCTTACAAGTATAATGACTGTATGTGGTTTCAGAGTAGTTGTAATTGATGCAAAATGTCGGGTGTACAGGTGTTAAAGTGGCATTAAGAAATACAAACTTGGACAACTTATCCTGTATATGTTAACGTGTAAGATGGAAATTTCTATTCAGTACACGACAAGTTTACTGAAAACTCATCATGATGAAACTAGAATATTAAATTTTGAAATCTATAAGTAGTGAAAGATTTATGTCGATTTATGCAACTGGATAAATGCATCAGTTACACAAATATTCGGTGTGCTACAGGAAATTCCATTTACAAACCGTCAAAACGATGGAGAGATTTTTTTTTAAACTTTAAAGAACATATGGCTTTGTTTATATCAGTTAAGCTAAACCGTATAGAAATATACAAAACGTCTCCACAATTTTTTTGTAGTCAATTTTTAACATATAGACAATCATCGACTACACTCATCAAGTCGGCACTGTCGGCAAGTTGTTTTTAAAATTACATTGATTTACGATCAAAAAATCATAAGAAAGATTGTTTTCTTTTCATATTTAATTCCAAAAAAAAACAACAACAAGACTAACATTTAATTAACGATAGTGAAAGATGAATTTGTGAATGTTGAAATACAACCATACAGTTGAATTCATGAATTTCATGAATAAATAATTGTAAATTGCCTGAATTCAACGAGCCGAATCAAAGACTAGCAAAAGGGTCCAAGTCATCATCCCTAACTATGGAAATACGTTTGGTTGGATGCTAATGTTCACATTTACCGGGTAATCAGTTACGAGCTCGTCAAAACGTGATACCGCAACATAGAAACCGCTTCTAGATCATTACTATTACTACTACTATTCTACTATCTACTACTACTGTTCTACTGTTGTTATTGCAGTTCCTGCAAGAAACTTGGTTGACATTTGAGTTAAACGCAAAGGTGGCGGACGTGGCGGTGAAGCCTCTCTAATGCAGGCATCAATGTTACTATCTATATAGGACAGTTTTAAAGCCATTCTAGACGAACGGCAATTTGTAACCTTTCTTAAACTGATTCTGAACGATTTAACCTAATCCGTAAGCTCGAATCATTCCAGTAGTATCCATCCAGAAAACCAATTCAGCATTGAACAAACAAGTAAATAAATCAATATTTCGTACTGAATTATTTTTTCATTAGAGGACGATAATCAATCAAAGAAAACCTGACCGTTCTCGACGTAAATATTTGTTGTTTGAATAGTAATGGACAAAGTATGACAAATGGGATCATGAATAAATAAAAAATGAGACGAAAACAATACGAAGTTCATTACTTGCATTATAAAAACTAATATTTATTTTACATGAAAAAAGATCTAAAAGAGAATTGTAAAAATATTGAAAAACTCCAAGCAATTTATATTCAATGTAGTCATCGTAATTATTCGTGAAACGAGAACGATTAATTTTTGAAAGATTCTACTCTTGGGAAATCTCATTCTATACGACTTGAATTCTAACGAAATTTTCCCAACTTTTCACAATAACAAAAGTGAAGATTTAACATTCTGTAGACATTCTACAAGTTAACGGAGATATTTTAATATAATTGAAAATTATGATAAAACCTTATGAAAATAAAAATCAATCAATCGCAGATTAGATTCGTATACATTTAAATGCTTATAAATATTCTCCAATTAAGATTTTGCTTATCTTGACAAGTGTATTTACAAAAGTGGTCGTAAATTAACTTCCAGCCGGATTAAAAATTGAATGTTTCATATTGTTAACACCTTTTTTTTATAGATAACTCAATAATGTTTACGATATAAAATTCAAATGGTTGTCATAAAATAAATAAAAGAGACTAATTTATGAGCGATAAAATAACGAAGTGAGCAGCTTCTTTTATTATAAAAATTAGTTAAAATTAATATCTAACAAGTTTCAACATTATTAAAATTCATGATCTGTCTAGAAGACTATAATAAAATGAGTAATTTTTGGAATTCTTCACATATAGGATTTGTGAGTTGACCTGACCTGACCCAATGAACATTTCTTTATAAATGTAGCTAGTTATTCGTGATTTAAACGAGAATCCTAGTAAAATCAGTGCAAATTTCTCGATTCTTAACCCGAAAAAACTAGATTGCAACATAAAAATAGCTGGAAGAGAAAATCTAAAACATTAAAACAATTCTTTGCATATATTGAAAAATTAGTGGATGCGCTTTCAACTTTTATGAATATTTGGGAAACTTATTACAATTTTCAATACACAAAAATTTGTCAATAATTCGTCAATAAATAATGAAAAATTTCAATATCAGTTTCATAGTAGAAATATATTCAAAGACATTTCTGTAAAGGCACTCTGTACATGTAAAATAAGATACAGGAATACTGTTACAAGGAGTTGGTATTGTAAGATATATGATCATCTGTCTCAATTTTTTTTTCACAGTTTTGACTGCTTCAAATCAATTTGTGATATAGTAATAATAAATAATGTTTTGTTGGAGTGTTTTTAATGTATCCACACATGTGAATAAGACTTTCAGATGTTTCCAGCGATTGGTGGTAGGAACGAACCTAATATCAATAGTCAGTAGCGTAACTAAAAATTCAAGGCCCGGAGACAGAATATCAAAGTACCACCTCCAATGGAAGAAATCAATTTTAGTCTTTATTAAAAAAAGGAGAATATTTGCAAATCAAAATACTTCTGAATTCACTCTAAAGTACCTAAAATATCAGATTTATTTGTGATTTTCTTCTTTTCTTTGATGCAGAATGACCAGTAACGACCTTTTTTCCTAGACTACATCAATAAAGTAAACACATTAAGAAACATAAAGATAGCGAAGTAAGTATTTTTTATAAATCGTTCAAATAATGATTATTGTGATTAACTTAGTCTTTATTTAAAACAGTTACAAAGTTCACCTCGACATAAAATTATAACTCAAGTTATGGCACCTTAAAGTTTCTTGTGTAGAGAACTTTCAATAAATCGTAAATTTCATAATTACAGTTTTAGGCAGTTTCCTCCGTGCTCCTCATGATAGTTACGCCATTGTCAAGAGTTAATAAAGCTCTAAAGATGTTCAGCCCAATATTGTTGACGAAATTCAACTGCTCAGAGACGAAGCGCATCAAATTCAAAAACCGAAAAAAAAATCATTAGTAACATTTCTAAATGTTCTTCTAGATCTTGTAATTTTCCGAAATTTGATAAATTGCCATCTTCATTATAATAATATTCAGATATAACAGCATAATCGGATTCTACTGAGCTCGAATGAACCAAAACGTCAAGATTAAAATGTTTTAATAATGGTAGTAGATAGTATGATAGAAAGAATAGAGAAAGATTTCTCCATTTCCTGATGATGCATAAATTTTTGTTAAACAAGTTGAGATATAGAGGCGAATAAAAAACCTTATCTAGCGTACGTACCTATAGCATCCACTGTAATTTCTCCCTTGGGCTATGTACAAAGCTCTAACCTTTTGTTATATAGTCTCATGATTCAAGTCGAGCTTTTCATTAGTGCCAACCAACTAGAAACATACAGTTGTAAAAAAAAAAACAAAACAACGACTAACAACCGCAACAACAATAATAAAACAATTAGACAGGTAGATGATTTTCCATTCTATTTTTATGATTTAATTATCAGCAAACTTCTATTAAATTGAAAGCAATAAAATAAAGAAAAACAATATAATCACGCTATTTTCTATTATTGCAAATATGATAGAACAATAGAATCCAATCAATTACATAGATGCAAAAAGGATTTGACATGGAACCTGGCATGACCGTGATGTCTGCGGGCTTTTGTTGGACTACGTTTACGATAAACGTTCGAGATATGTGCAAGAAGGGGAGAGAATGTATACGTAATTGCGGACATTGCTTTTGTTCTGTTTGTTTTCTACTCTTTTTTTTCAGACTCGTTATTTGCTCTCGTACTCGACAATTGCAATATAAAACACTAGTTGAATATTGAAATAAATGGAATTAGAAATGTAAAATATGCTCGTTCATTGTTTTGTATTCTAACACATAAAAATGATGCAATACAACTATATTTCATATTAATTAAATTAGTTCGTGCATCTGAATTTAAGTGTACTTTATACTATTGAAAAATTGTGTACGAATCGTTCTTTGATTGATTATAAAACGTAGATAATTTTAAAATCAATCATTACACGGACCTTGTTCAAGTTTCAACGTATTCAGTATGAAAATCTTCCAATATCCTTTGGGTTGTAGAACGTTGTACGATTACCAAATAGTAGACGAATAGCTTAGACGAATAATTGGAAACTGAAATAACGAGCATTCTTTGCTTTGTCCATTTTCGTTTCCATCTTTTAATTTTCTATTTCAGTAGATACACCCAAGGCAAAATCACTGATTCCTGACATTCTACTATATACATCTATCTGTCTTTGATCTTTAAAGCTCCAACCAATTGGGTATACTTTTATGTGAAGAACATCTTCAGTTCTGGCATTGACAGATAATTGATTAATGCACGATTAAAGCTTATTGCTAGATATTTCTTAACTATCATCAAATAACTATAGAATAAAAAATAACATAATTAACATTGCACCATTCGACGGCCCAATTTTTACGATCATTTCTTATTTATAACTTATTTTCTTTCATATACTAGACACTATTAGATGTTCCCAAATTGTTCTCGAACATTTAAAATATTGGTTATGCGTAAACTTAAAAACAGCAAATCTAAAAACAAAGTTGTTGAACTTTAAACATATAGTTATCGTTTAACAGTCATCGATCACAGTAGCTGAAGGTGTAATAATATGAGCACATGACCAGTGGCAAACTAACCTGTTTCACGCATAATTGTAAGGATCCTTTGTTGGAATGTTGGGCGGTATATCTACAATCGTCCTCGGGACTATATTGGAAACAATAGAATAATATGGTGGCTATTGGTGTTGAAGGAGAGAATACGGTGGTTGTACAGCATCCGAATCGAATTAACTGAACGGACAATGACTTTGTATGGAATAAACAAGAGGAATTGCAAGCATACAGTTTCGAAGAAAGAGCAGAATTTAACAAAAATTGCATAATCACATTGACCAGGATTTTCTTTGTTCAACATATTTTCGACGTCGAACTTATGAAGCTTCGTTTCTCTTTAAAATTGAAGAATTGATCGCTATTCTACAGTATTGTGAAGCGGTGATAATTTTAAATGTTTGAAGAAGCAAGACAAAAAAACACAGTTTTGTGAAAAGCGCCTTTCTGGCCATATATAGTTATGTGGATATTTAAAATATTTTGGAATTCCCAGACTGGCAAAACATATTTCACCTGCATGTAATTAAAGTATCTGAAAATTTGAGATGAACTATATTTGCAGTCTACCAACAGAATTAAACAATACACATGAAAAGAAGTCTTCTGATAAAGTTGTTTCGCTAGTTTTATCGAATGGCGAATCCGGCTCTGTTCGGTCAATAATAAGCATCTGGTCATTGTTAAATTCTGCTACCGTCTTTTCATAATTAACTATTTATAAACCTCCTTCTATACAGTACGGATAAGGAAGTCATTAATTATAAAGTCCATCCTCTCAAAATGCATGACGTAAACAAGTATTATATATATATATATATATATATATATATATATATATATATATATAAATTTACAGTTCAATAATAAATTAATTCCAAAATCTACATTCCAATAGTTTAATTAAAAATGCCTGATGATATTTATTATTTGAATAGGAAAAAAAATCCATTCAAAATGGTTTTTGTCGACGATAAATAAAATGTTGGCCAGTTAAATCCATATAAAATACACTGTAACAGTATTGATTCGACACATCGTAGATTGATGGGACTTTAATTCAAATAAATTGAACTGTCTCCATTATAGTAGGCTATCATTTGTATTTTTGTGGTTTTTCCTCTTCTGTTATTTCGATAATTAATTACAATAAAAAAATTGTTAAATAATACCAATACTCAACTTGAAAGTTATTCAACGGCAAATCTTCTTATCGAACAATAAACAACGTCATGGAAGCTTTTCCGAAATTTAAAATTAGAATGAACAAAAGAAAACCTCTTGGATCCACAGACTAGGAGAAAAGAATTTAAAGAGATGATCAACAACGGGATGAGCGAAATTGGATGTGTTTCCAATGTTACTGTAGAATGTGGATAAAAGATGTATTGATGTTCCTTGTTTTTTTTCTTGTTGTTCCTATTGTTGTTTGTTAGATTTAATTTAATTTATCCGTTAATGGAAACTTGAAACATTAAAAACAACAACAACAAAAAAACGCAACTGTTATTTTTAAAGGCTGAAATGCTGGTAGAATTCGTGTGCTAAGGCAACATGCGAGTAGATTTAAATTGAAAATTTGTTGATTATAAGTGAAAACCATAATATAACAAACCGCAAATCCGACGTTTGACAACTTTCAATGAAATTGCATGTAAATAGAGAGATAATGGAAATATTACAAGTGCTTAGTTATATTTGTTATCTGTCAAAATATTGTATTCAAAAGATCTATTTACATGATTTTGACTATACAAACCTTCATTTACAATATTTACAATACAATACGTTTAAACATTAAAAGATCAAAACTACTATTGAGTTAAAAAAAGATCGGTAGCCAGCAGATGACACCAAGATATCGTTTTGTTATATCAAAATGACAAAATACGACACGTACGAACAGTAAAACGAGAGATATCTTTGACACAATAGACCGTGCAGGAATAGGAATGTGAAGTAGCCCAGTTCAATAAGTTCGACATGATATGGTGTGGCTAGTATAGTTTCATTGTCACCAAGCCACATATAACACATATAGTTGATGTTGCCAAGAATCGGATTAGATAGTTTCAGATGCGAACTGCAGGAGGTCCCATGTGTGGGCCGGTCAACCCTGACGACCACACCTTCACGCCAACATTGGGTAGTAAGAGAACACTCCAACTACGGATTTATAACCTGTCCCATATCCTCTCAACAAATTCAAGATCATTGCCTGTATGTCTGTAAATTGTAAGATTTCCAATTTCATCAATAACAAACAAAAAACTTAAATCAAACCTATTCCACAATTCTCACCTCACTCTTTAAACGGAAATTTATTCTTTAATAAAAAGTAGTTATAAATGATGTATAAACTCACTGAAAAGCCCACACGCATTCACTAAAACTCCTGATAATTACCCGTTGAAATTTTTCAACGCATCACCGAAATCCATATAAACGCGTAGGTAGACGAAATATCATTATTTATAATTTGTATTTTCGACAGATAAATTATGATCATTCCACTATTCTGTCCAATAAATAATATCGAAAAAATCCTAAGTAACAATAAAGAATAATTTCTAATTGGGGTTGGTACCATGAAAGGAAAACGATGATGTATCAGAAACAAAACAAAATAAACTATCTGATATAAGCAGAGTATGATTTGTTTGGTTTTTTTTTGTTTATAGTTGCCACATAAATATATATATATATATATATATATATATATATATATATATATATATATATATCCAAAATGCAAATGGTACTGGTTGAATTTCACACTGGTTGAATTTTACAGTGAGATTCGAAAAGGATAGTATGTCTGACCGACCCATATGTGTGGGTGCCACTTACAGAAACCCACGGGACGTCACCCATACACTAACCTATAGACAAGATACAAATATACACGGCAATATCTAATTTTCAATTTAAATAAAATCGATAACACCTGCGTATCGAATCGTGTGTCAGTCGCATTTTATCAGTTCTTAACGTTTAACAAGAGAATCGATTTAATGTTAATGTTAATGTTGGTGTTAGTGTTAGAGTGTTAAGAAAATTTATGCGTAAAACAAGTTAAGATTCTTTTAAAACTACGTAGTAATTTTCGTAAAGACTTATTGAGGATAATTTTCTGATGCCAATTTGATGACAAGACTTAATAATACGACAATATCGAGTAGATTATTTAATTCAGCACCCCTTTTGACAGCATTTTCTTTTTTGTTGTTGTCTCGACTGTGCATTATTATTATTATGGACATTTTGCGTGTTCTCTAGACTCGCTCCACTATAATTATAACGTATATGAGCAACGTATACAGTAAGGTAATGATATTGATATTTAGCAACATGCTGCGATCAAATTACTGTACTTAATTTATACACGATGCCTTGTAATTTCACGTGAGTCTAACTTTTCTATATATATTTTTTTTATTTCTTCCTGGGTTGGTAAGTATATGTGTAATCTTATCTCACCCAAATTTGAATATCTGATAAATTCATATGTTCGCGTGGGTATTTATCTTTACCCAACAGTTTGAAAAACAATCAGATTTTCCAACAGTATGGTAACGTTTTAAATAATTGAAAACCTATCTGAGGGGTGGATAAAAAAATTATAATAATAAAGAAAAAAAGGTTTCCCTATAATTGATTGGAAACAAATTGTTTGAATTATTAAGAAACACCGACGCTTTTTTCCCCCTTGTTCATTTGTTGTCTTGGCATGATTTCTTGGTGCTAGAATTGGGCGTCTAATAGACTTCAGTCTGTTATAATGTAGTTTCAACGTATGTGGTCCATTTTAATATCATCCCAAAGGGTGTAATTACCTTAAATGTTATTTAAACTTAATGTGATAATTAACTATAGGTTTCATCTGTTAGAATAGCGGGTGTGCTTCATGGTATAACCAATTATAAAAGAAAGGAAAAAAAACAATACGTTTGCACCTACGTTCTTCTTAGTTAAATGTTCATATTTTAATCGACATTTGCATACAACGTACACACGTGATGATGAATTGCTCGAACATGTCATTTCAACATTTGTCATGATGTAAACACTTTCTCTCTTTCCGTTTCATTCTACTTTCAAGGCTTTTGTAAACGTTTGAAATCGCATGCCACTCACAAATGCGTCTGCATCATTTAAAAGAAAAAGCGAACACCAATTTAAGATTTTCTAGACAACATCGTAATACTAACACTTTGTGTTATTGAAACTAACCAATTAAAATTTCAATGAAAGACCAATTGTAGTGATGAAATACTAAAATCTACATATAGTATACTTGTGTAAGAGTTTGAAGCTGTACGAGTGTTCACTTTCCAATAGAGCTTTGCATTCATAAGCTTATCTCACAGCGCCCGCAGGACTAATCCCCACCAAAAGCACAACCCATCAGGGTGTTGTAAAATCCAAAATCGATATTTCATATGATAGAAATTACCCTAGACGTGTGTATGTTATATTTACAACGAAATTTATTTAGTTTACACCCCAATCCAAGAGCATTCCATTCCTCGTGTATTATGCAGATAAACGTTGTTGAAATTATAATAAAATTTACATACATCAAACATTTCTGCAATGAACATTTAACTTAAGTTAACGTTTTTTTTATTATAATTTTATGTATCACTATTCATTTAGTGTGTTAGATATAGATAGTAAGTCGACTTAACGGCAAGCAAACTTTCTCTTATACACATCTTCTAGTTTTACACTCAACAAAGCTTTCAAGTCGGATATTAGAGTTTTGTAGTAACTTATTGCGGTAAAAATTGAATTAAGTCTTATTCCGTTGAAAAGAATTAGGATTTCACTGTTCAGTTTTATTGAAAAGGTCGTCAGGTGAAAACTGTGAAATTTGTCATCAATAATTCTTTGTAACTTTAAAAATATTTGTTCGATAAAAATATCACAATTTAAAGGAATTCAATTATTTCCCTTCTATATATTTTATTTTTATTTTTGATTTGGGTTTCAGTTTAATTAAACGCTTGTTCTGCTCATGTGCGTTGGTTGTCGGTAAACAGGTGTTCCTTAAAACTATGAAGAGTTGTTGAAGGGGCTGGTTGCCGACAAGTTATTTTAATAGGTCTTATGTCTGAAGATATTCGGCGCCTCGACGGTCCCACTCGCCTATCGACGCTTTTAATTTATTGCCATTGCCATTTAATCAAAGCAACATAATTTAATATCAAGCTATAATTTACGTCCTACATAGCAAAGCACTTAAGTAGATTTAAGTATTCGCGCTTTCAACCTTTGATTCTTGCGGCTGACTCGTTGTCGGTCTATTGAAAACGATAGGGTCGTTATACATATAGGGGACTCAAGCTGCAACCAACTGGCGAATTTATAATAAGCGAACACGCGCCTTTCAAAATAACAACAGCACACATTTACACTGTTATTTTAAGGATAGAAGACACATGGTTCAACACATGGTTGCACTATACCGCACTACTATAAAGCTGCCATTTTATTAGTAAGCAATAGTCCGTGAGGAACATAAAATTACCCCCGGGAACTGGGGAATTTACACTAATCCTCGGCACGATCTGAAAACCATCAGTGACCTTTGTTGTTGTTGATGTTGTTGTTACTGCTCCTGTTTAAATTAGGGACAACGTTAAGTAAATTCCCGTGTTTCTCTATCACAGTGAACTTCCCTCACGTCCTGTTTACATGTGGCCCTTTCAAATCGAAAAAAATATATATATATATATATAGTTTACTACTGGAATTGAGACAGTTCAAAGGTACCTTTGACGGCATGAATTAAAACAGTCCCTAATATGTAAGTGATATCTCCAATTTCAAGATGGCGTCCTATTGGAAATAAGGGAGTGTTAACATTATTTGTTTAGGATATTTAGACAGGCAGACCTTTTAGACTGTAAATAATTTCTGTTGATTTTGAACATATGAAGAGAAAAACTTGAATTTTATTGTAGTAGAAGTAGGGGGGCCAGATTTAATGTATTAACAAAATAAACAATAGAGATGCCAGATTTTTTATAACTGGCAAATTGCGTACAACAATTCTTTATCTTTATATATTATTATTAATATTATTATTATTATTACTATTGTTATCTATGATCAAACAAAATGATGGAGTAATATTTTGTGTGCATGTTTCGATCTAAAAACAAGACTATCTTTCAATCGAAGGTGTTGGATTAGAATGAAAACAATGATTAGTAACATGCGGAACTTTTCATATCTCAAGTGGCATCAGTTAGAAGACTCGCTTGTCAAGTCATATCAGTTCAAATCTCAAGACACAACATAGACTAGTAATGGAAACTCGTGTTCACCTGGAGCTGCTCTATTTTCTTATCTTTTTCGTCTATTATTATTGTAAATAAAATACATCAGTAATTCTTTTTTCAAATAAGATTTTCTAATTTTAGACAAATATCCAATATAATAAACGTCATGCCAGTGATAAAACTTCATATTTATTGAGCGCCCAAAAACGAACTGACCAGTTTACCAGGATCTCAACAAATATCACTATTTATCCACTACAAGGATATCATCAGGATTGAATTGATATTGGGTGCTTCTTTTGGGATTTCGTCTCTCGTTCAGTTTTATATATTGTTTGCCTCTTATTATCGATATAACAAAAATGGACATTATCGGAATCTGTCCAAACCACCTGCAACCGGTCTGTATTTATTACGCCTACTGTATCCCTGGAACGGTGATT
This sequence comes from Meloe dianella, assembly GCA_028455855.1. NCBI lineage: Eukaryota > Metazoa > Arthropoda > Insecta > Coleoptera > Meloidae > Meloe > Meloe dianella. The sequence continues at coordinate 3,400,845 of JAPTHL010000039.1, forward strand.
GCAGTGAAAGCAATTAATTTTTATCATGCTGAGAGATAATGTCAGTTGATGGTTGTGTAGTGATGGCAGTAGCAGTTCAGTTACCATGTTTTTGCACGATATCAACTTGAATTATACGACAATTTCACACCAAATCAATGATATTACTTGGAAATTTTCAAGACAATAAATGGCAAAAATTCTAATTTTAACTTTACCATAATTGACTATCATTTTATTGGAATTATATTTGCAAATTATCATTTAATATAATTTGGTTGAAATTATAACAACCTATCATTTGTTGATTTCTTATCCTTTTAGGTACTTAGGTGAGTTTCCTTTTTCGTTATAACCATTTATTATAAATATTCAAATCAATTTGCATCATGTGCTTATTATTGAAATAAATTACCAGATGCTGTATGACAAGTCATCAATACGATGTATAATAATTACAATTTCTCAATCAACATCAAATTTAGATAAGAGAGAACTTTTCATTCGAAATTCAATGGATTTTATTAACAATATATAGAACTAAATGGGATAATGTATAGTAATTAAGTAATTAACAAAAGGACGTCAGAATAACTGTTCCCGGAATTATCATTTAAATCACATCATCAATTGATCAGAAAATTATCGTTACACATAGATTGTTTTAATTGGATTTTATTGAAAATTGGATTAGTTCTGGTTGAAATAGATTCCAGTCAGCATCATCATCATCATCACCATCATCATCATTATTAACCGCTAAAATCAAAATCGCCTTATAGTCTTTTAAAATGATGACTATGATTAGATCCGTTGTGTTCTCCTTGTGGAAATCTTAAAATTATCGTTTGCATCCTGGTAGTTGTTAGTTTTAAAACAACTAACACCGTTATATATATTTATTTAAATCGTAAATTACAAAACCCCGAAGCTTTGCGTGAGTTACACTTATCAATCACACTATGGCGAGAATAAATACATTATAATTTCAAAACGAAAATCGGTATATAAGTATTGAACGAGGATCGGTTATCTTTATAAACTGATTTATCAATATAATTATCAATTGATTAGTGTGTTGCAATAATTTCCAATTAAATATTAATGATTTCGTGTGTGGTTAATGTGGGAATTTCAACAGAAATATAATTTAAATTTATATGTTATGATTTATTATAAATAATAATTAATTAATACGATTTTCAATTAAACTCACAAATTATCAAATAATTATCAAATGAAATTTTTTATTTAAAAAAAAACAAATCAATTTCTAAGTAGCTTTAATAATAATAATACTATTTATAGTAATGATAATTCTATTATCTATTACTTTAGAAAGATCAAAGTTCGTTTTAAATTTATTCTATCATCAATTTCAATCATTATCACACGTTATATTCAAAGATATCCAGCTATAATGGAAATTACGATGCAACAAAATTGCCTTAAGGCTATAACGATAAATATATATACAGATATTGCGAAAAGCTCGATAAAATATAATCAATATTAAATCGTATCGTTGAAATTAATCTCGATTTTTTTTATTGTTGATAATCACACCTGTAAAGACTAATTGGCAACCGGTGATTGTCATTATTCAATTATTTTGTATTAATTATTCAATAAGCAATATCGGCTCTTTTATTAGGCAAAATTTAAACTATCGTTGTAGGATAGGAAAGTTTTACAGAACTCCAAATGTCTGGCATTGAGTTTTCGAAAATTTTTACAACTTTTTGAAGTTGGAGACGAATTTTGGGCGTTATGTGGACAAAATATCTGTGAAATCCGAATGAAAAGTAGTAATTCTTAGATGATTGTGACAATTGTAACCATTAAACTATGAGAAACTATTGTTCATCTACTTTAATTTGGCCTCTTAACCTTAAGACACTACAAAAGCGAAATTGGCTATCTATCAAAGAACTTCTTTTTATTTCTACTTAATGAATAAGAAATAGTTTACAAAAGCATAGTAACCGAACGACATAAATCACGACAATAATAGAAACGAAGATATTCAAAACCACGACCGTACGAAGGCAGAGGGCAACGGTGCCGTTTTAGTGAGGGCGCCAAAAAGTCTTTAACAATCGAATTTCTTGTTTGTCAACATAATGAAGGGGCACTGAATTCATAATGTGCACTGTGCGCATTTTTTTTCCGCATTTCTTTTATCTACGTGACACCAGCTCTCCTCAATCCGGCCCTGTTCATAAAACTTTTATGTTATCTTTAGATAATTATGGTCGCTTGGTATTGATTCACATAAAATATTTAAACAAATGTTGTATCGTAAACAGAATTTTTTTCTCAATTATCATTAAGTCGATAGTTTAGACAGAGGTATTTAATGAATATTAAGTTCGTGTGCTACTGTTTTTGTTAAATTATAAGTATGCCAATAAAATCTATTGTAATGTGTATTAGAAGCACTTTTGGTATGTTTAATCCTTATAAAAGTTTACTTTACTGTTAAATTACATATAGAATATATCTATAGAAAACTTAACAATCATTAATTTTAATTGTGGAAACGAAACTTAACTCACGATTTCGAGATCGAAGATAATCCTGCTGGAACTATTGGAGCAATTCATTATGGTAAATAGGTAGTAATCGTAGTAACGTTCTTTCAATAGACATAAATCGATCGTATTTAAACAGTCTCATTAGACACTAATAATTTATTATCAATGGCTAATTATTCTTAAATAATGATAAGATGAGGATATTATAACTTTTTAATTATTAACGATTAAAAAATAACAATCAAATAATAATACAAAGAATGACAATAATAATAAATAGAAACAGTTTGATTTGAGTTGAAAAGTTGATATAAAAAGTTATATCAGTAAGTATCACCTATGTGTCTAGATTTCAAGACTTTCATAATTAAAGGTAAAGTTTTCAATCCAGCTTGAAACTTTCTATAAAACGATGTGCTCCCTTTCGTAAAGTTGATGGGGCAAAGCGCAAAAAGTTTTGATCAATACATGTTCCATCCAATGGCAGGAAATTGGTTGTTTCATTGTTATTTCCGACAATTCATCATGTATTTATTTTGTTCTTTTCATCAATTTTTCGCCGCCTTAAGAACGATTGAAATTAGTTTTATCTTGTCATTATTATACTTTTAACAAACTTGTTATTTAACGATAAATACAAGATGCACGGATTTGATCCAGAACATGTATGTTGTTAGGTACAATGAATTAAAAATTAAAAAAAAAACCGAATAACGTGAGTGAGCGGATTTAAATTTGAAAACAAATAAATAAGAATGAGTCAGCCTGCTATAACGAGAAATGATTTCAAATCTATTTTATCGATGTTATCAACATGTAAAGTCATTGCTTTGAAATATTCAATCAGCCGAAAAATCAGATCTTGAACTTTCTGAAACAGGACTGGCCTGTCCTTTAGACATACCAGCCCTATAATTGAAGCATTTTGCTTTTCTATTTCTTTCGTAAACCGAGCCTTATAAAAAAGGTTTAGATTACTTTAGTTAGAAGATGGTAGAGAAGCGTCCGTTAAATCGACACAAATCTGACATGTAATTAACGAATTGAACTTTCCATAGAGTCTTTCTAAAGCCGGCTCTGCTGTTGAACAGATGGAAATTAAGAAATAAATTAAACTCCGTTCTGTACCTGATAATATCGCCTGTTAACCAGATTCAAATGCATTCAAATAAAATCAACAATATTTGCTTAGATTTTTATGTAAATTGACGACAATATTTTACGATTACAAATCATAAATGAGTCAGACACTGTTATTATACAGTTCATAATTTTACTGTTTGATGTTTGAGTAAATAATCGTGATTATTATTGTTTTGCCGCATTATAAAGCAACAGACACCTACAAAGGGGACGATTCATAGATCACAAAATTAAAAAAAAACAACTCTAATCATTATATGGCTTAATAAGAAAAAATAAAAATTTACATTTTAATTAAACAATTAAAAAGTTCAAAAGAGTTGAATTTAAATTTGAACAAAATAAATGTACATTTTAGAAGAAGAAGAAGAAAAAAAAACAGTTATAACAAGCAACAAACTATTGAATATTTTGAATAAATTTTCTGTTTATAATTTTATTCATTGTACAAATTAATCAAATATTTCAAATAAAATTGATTATTGGCAAACGTGCCAAGAATTATTATAATTTATCCAAAACTCATGAAATAATAATAATGATAATAACACTAAAATTAATAAAATATGGCAACTAAATATACATAGCTTTAGTTTCATAGATATAAATAATACGTTTATAAATTTCAAATATGTTCATTTTAATTGAATTTAGCAAATAGACGAATTAATATTTCAACAGTTTCCTGTTATTTCATTTCCAATTATTTATTTATTTTTACAAATGGATGAAATATAAATGGATTCCAAAGGATTATTTACAATTACCATGATTTAATTATGTTTACATTTTTTGGAAGATTCAATATGTAGTTAGGTACTTTTGTAGAATTTTAATGAAAAGCAATAAAAATAAATCAAAAACATAAATATTGCCCAATTTGTCTTTAAGAAATTCATGTGAAATTTTCACATGGTAGACAATAATTGATTCGTGTTTATTTATAAAAGTGTTGAGAGTAATAAGCACTCTTTTACTTTCCCAAATTGCTAATTTGTCTTTCAATAATTTATTTGGCGCCACAGTGAACAGTAGGTAGATAATAGTAATGAAAATCAAATAACAGGCGGAGAATTACTATCGATTTAGACAAGCAGTTTATTGGGACTAGACCCAAGATAAGGGTCTGTTTCATTTATCCGAAGTCAGTCCAGTCAATCTTGTTACATTGTAATTATAAATACTATGATTACTTTTAATTTGAAAATGCGTATTGTCAAATTCAAAATCTTTTCGCCCGTTACACAATAGCTAGTAGCTAATTAATACTTCTATTGACACGCCGGCAAAGTTTCTACATCAAAGGTAGGAAAGCTTTCTATAATGAATTTGTATTCACCAACAGTTTAACTAAATAAGGGTAGACTATTGTAGGTGTTCATTAATAAGAAACGAAATTCAATATTAGAATTCAAAGACATTCTTATTCAAAAAAGGAGTGACTCCTTTAGCTTCACAAATAATTTGTGGTCGCTTTCTTAAGATGTTCAACTTGTTCAAAATTACTCAGCAACTTATCTATATAGATTTCATCAGAACTGTAGTAGGGAAATATAATTAACAGAATTTCCCTTTAAAATGAGTAATTTGTAGTAAAACCTATGAAAATATCCATCGGACAAGAATCATTCAAAACCGTCTGACACTCTTTTGTAAAAGTGCGTTTTACATCCTCACCTCAAAAAAGAGGTACTTTTTCGTCCTTAAAAAGAGTGGAGACCGATATAGCTCAGAACGAAGCATTTATGGTCATATTAATTAATTCATATAAGGAGTGGTTCTCCTTCATCATCGGTCAATTATTTTTGCTCTAGCAAAATTCAAATTTTCCCTAAGAAAACTAATCAAAATTCAATCCGTGATCCTAAATCAATAACGGTTATGTTGAATTTCCAGTTAAAATCCCCTATTAATCCCCAACGAAACCCCCAAACCAACCATATGTTGATTGAACATTGTTGATAACTAGTGGATACCATTGTCAGCAAGTTGAAATAAATGCATCCACTATAACCAATAAATATAAATAAATCAGAACGAGTTATTATTTTTCGTTTCATCCAAATCAGCCCACGGCTAAGATGAAGTAGACGAAGATGATGATGATGATGAAGAAGAAGTTCACGTGTGGTGGTGTGTGTGTGTGTGTGTGTTGAACAACACATAGCGCCGTCGCCAGCTTGCTGGTCGGCAATTTGAAAGCATCCCGCTTCGGTTCAGTCGTGCGGCAGCTTTTAACCAAGGAAGGTGCATACCAGTCTTTATCCGAAAATTACGCGAATTGCGAGTCAACGCAATTTTATACGAAAATAATCAAAAAAAGATGTAAAATTTCCCTAATTGTAATTCAACAGGAAAAGACTATCTCAAAAAATGCCTACCCATTATCCTGATTCTGGACCAATTTAGCAATATTATTGTTTGATATTGTTATTATTAGTGTCCAATTAGGCTGTGAATTTCATTATTAATATTACGTACATTTTTAATAAATTTGTAGAATTAATGCCGATTTTTGTGATAAAAGTGCATGAATTTTCCATTAAAACAGTGTTAATTTCTTATCAAATAACAGTGTTCCCTTAATGTGTACGATATGATATTGTGAATTGTAAAAATGGCAATACGGAAGGATATTTGGTTTATTTATTTAATAATTGTTATTTTGCCGCTATACACAAACGGTAAGTGACCCGCTTAATCCTGTTATCATCATTTACACTGATTGTTTAACAAAGAATTTCTACGAAAACTGATAAATATAGAATATAAAAAAGTCGTATTAATAAAACATCAAAAATAATAGTCGGAGTTAAAATAAGGGTAGAATTCAATAGAAAACCATCACCTGTCTGCCGTCTATTCACATAAAATCTACAATTTTAAATAAATTCGCTACGGTTTTTTGTATTGAATGGTTAAAACCCAAAACCGGGGACTAATTATAAAATTAAACTAGTGTCAGACTAGAAGGGTTCATTTGTGGATTTCTTTTACACTAAAACCCATAGACTCCAATTGATAATTGGATCGACATTTACCCCCATTAACATAAAGACCATGATTGTGTTGCTTTTATAGGCCAATAACTGTCGCTTGTAATCAAACCTTTAGTAAACATTTCAATTGAAAATTGTCGATTTTATTATTTTGAAAATATAGCACCGACAAAGTTCGTATAAACAAAATTTAAAAAAATATCGGTAATAAAATGAGGAAGAAAAAACTCCTCAACTCGATTATAATTTAAATTATGCGTTAATACGAAAACGTCTCGTTGATTTATTCATTTTTAATTAGTCAAACTTGCAATAATTAACCTAAATTTTATTGTACAGTTATATCCAACAGTATTATTGATAGATAAGAGATATTCTCAAAAATTCTTGACATTCTCGTTAACAACTCTATCAATAAAAGAAAACAATTATATTATTTTTTGATAACAATAATAATTAAAATTGTTATTATTTGTTATTTATTACAATAATGATAACATTTGGTTTGTTATCACAATTTCTGTGACTAATAGTGATTCTATTCATTGAATAACTGAAATAAACATATTTTATTTTCATATTTACATTGTTATTCTTATTATTTATGGTTGTAGAAATAAAATAAAATTCTGGATACCGTTTGGTAATAAAATTTTTAGATGTTTATTATGCCATCCATCTATCTTTATTGTAATTTATTGAAAATACTTTCTCACCAACTACCACTAAACTGATATCAAAAAGAAACTTTATTATTAACTAGACATGTTAATGATTTCCCCATTTGTTTGGACATACGCATTAACGTTGTTGTTTTTCTCTTTACTGCTATCAACTATAATTACAAAAACTGGAGTACATTGACACTACAATTAATTTAATGTATTTGAAACAATACTCTCTAAAATACACAAATGTTCGTGTGTAAATTGATAAATACGTACATTGATTATAAGTTGTTGTTGTTGTTGTTTTTTCTTAAACAATAAAGAATGGTGTTGGTCACAAATGGACCAGTTGTTAGTTTAAAAGCCACATTTCAAAACAATTTATTATTTTGTTGTTGTTTTTTCCTTCCTTATTCTTGTTATTGTGTTGCAGTTGTAACTGTGAAATTGGCTAAACTATAAAATTTGAATATGAAACGAAAAGTTGTCCGGCAAATATTTAAAAGCGGCGCCAAATTGGATTATTTAATGATCCAATGGATGAAAACAAGAATTGGTGACGTGGCACATAAAAATATTAATATTGTGTTTCTACTACAATAAAACTAACATAATGTGTGGTCCTAATTATTCTCCACTAGAAACAATATTGTATGCAGCAGTTTATCGATCATCGATTCACTAATAATATTAGATTCGATAAACACACTTTACACTGATGGTTGTTAGTATTCGTTGCACATGCAATTGGCCAAGCAATACTATATAATAATGTTTGTTTTCCATAAAGCTAAATGTAGAAATTTAACAAATTCATCATTAGTTTTAGCAGAGCAAACTAATGAGAGTTATAATCTGTAATCGTATGGTGAATTAGATTTATTCTTATTGCTTTTAGAGTATCGTTGAACGATTATTCAAAATCTAATTTTGTATGAATTGTGAAAAACAAGAGAATCTGAACGAATCCAACCATCTGGCTACTTCAACAGTACATTGAAAAATTACTATCCTTTAATCCAGAACAATTGGCTGTCTAGTTTTCAACACGTAATTCATTTCAAACTCTTGAAAATAAGAATTTTATTTATTTCCTCCATCCAATCTATACATATTGCCCTCATTTAGACAAACTGAAGACGTTCTTTCGCCAATCAAAATAAACTTCTACCTGTCTAACAATAGATCCACACCATCTGGAATCTTTTCCGTTTAAAATAAGGATATTTGTAACATTATTGAACGTTATCATCGTTTTATCGTATAAAAGATAAGATCTCACTGTTTCCTAAATTAAACAACAACAACAACAAAACATACACATTTTCTACCAGCGTAGTGCAATCACTTGTATTATATTGTACGCAACTAGAGTTTTTGTTTCTCTTATTTCCAATGCCAGACCTCCTGTCGTTTTTCATGAATTAATTAGATTTGACACTAACGATTTGGTCGTTATCTTGTTTCAACTAAAGAATTGTACTATAAATAAACTTGTACGTTGTCTGTTTTCTGATTTTTTTTTCTCTTTTGTTTTTTGTTCCCTTTGAATTAATGTCAAGTTTTCATCAGTTTCACACTTAGCAAAGTTAACAAAACAACGTTTACTAATTTTAATACCAATATAATTAGCAATTAAATTAATACAAGTTTGTTTAAAATAACTGTGAGATAGAGGAGGAGGCGTAACGGAAAGCGTCAATATACCCATGTTTTATAACATACATATATCATTCAATATCAGTTCAATTACACTAAAACCTATTAGTGAGTAATTATTATGTTCTTGATTTAAAAATGATGATTCAAAAAACTCGATTTGAATAACATTGAAATGAATAGAAATGAATGTAGATAATAGGCAAATATGAGATTTCAATTCCTGAGTATTATACACCATATGGCATAATGCCAGTTCAATAGTATTGCTTTTTATATATAGGGGTTGTGTATGTGTGAATTGAATAGTTCTGATTGTTCAAATTCAACTATAACGTATAATTGGCGTAGATTTCTATAGTTATTATCAACTAATATGGTGCTTCAGAACAGGGAAAAAGATCTATTTATTTAATAGGTCAAATTATGAATGGCATTAGATCAGTTCGTTCTTAATAATAATAATTATTATTAGAATTATAATAGAAAGGGAGGTTTTTAGAAATATAACAATGAGACAATCCTGTACGCGTGTGTGTTCAGTAAGAATCTCTCTTGAGAGCACACGATTTTTAAACGAATTGAATTTCAATTTGCTAACAACTTGTTTGAGTTTCAGGAATTTTCAACTATTTATAAAATGTTTATCGAAAAATCCACAACTTTCACAATGTAAATACAAACCAATTTCAAACACAATGCTCGAGTGTGCTATTTACCATAATATTTAGGTTTAATCGAACATATATATCGATATCCTTGGGAAATAATCTGCACAAGTTAGCCAAGTGTACTCCACTTACTGTACAAGAGATACATGAACAGATAGTAAAGATAAGATCTAATTGTATGTGTATACAATGGCGTACACAGATCGAGTTGGAGACACACCAACCAACTCTATATACATACATATTCATATCTATACTGCATGTACATTTGAAAGGTATAATGTAGTTAATACGTTGGCCGGAGTAAATAAATATTCCTGCTCCATAAACCAGTGGAACAATAGCTTTGATATAAAAAAGATATATGCGGAAGCGGAATAACAGCGGCAACGACGATGGCCAATTGTACGTATACGCAATTTTTGAATAGAAATAAGAGCTAACAAAACAAGACCATCATTCACCCATAAGGTGGTGGTTGTCTGTCATTAATTCTAATCTGTAGTTAAAAATCTATACACATTGTATAGAGGCATGGTATACAGCTGATAAAATAAACGACATTTTCAACTAGACTACTATCTAAATAAGAAAACAATCAACGGAACACAACCCACCTTTTCTTATTATTTGGAAAGTTAACAACTTTAAAAGAACAGACCAACCAAAGAGGGAAAAATCAACAAACTCTAATAGGTATAATTGTACAACAATGATATAAATTATTTAAGGGGACAATTTCTTCTGAAAATACAAGAAAAGGTTGGATTAAATTAAACAGATATCGTTAGCAACTCCTTTGAGACTAGATAGAGTTTCGAGTTGGGGAAAAAATTCTGTAATTATTTGCTTAACTTGTTGCAGACGAAGAAACTAAAGAATTTTTAGACTGTGTTGAGGAGACAAGGATGATGATGATGATGATAAATAGAAATTTTATATTTGCTGTACAAATAACAAATAATAACCGGAGAAACAAACAGAACTTGTTGACTTTTACAGTTCTGTAACATACGTTCTAATCGAGCTTTAACAATTTTTTTTAAGGCATAAAAAAAAGTGAATTTAGCAGAAAAAGAAAAATCTTTATATAGTTCGTCCGGCAATTTCGATTGAACAATGAACCACAAGATATTACAGGACACAATTCCGCTTCCTTACTTAATATAGGTCCTTTTCGAACAAGATGCCTGAATTTGTATCAATTTGTTTTTTTCTGCTCTCTGACTCCTTGGCAATCACCTAAATTACTGAACGTACTGCATATAGTCTTCAAATATTTGATGCGAATTTGTTGAAGATTTATTTAAAAATTCTAATGAAAAAAATATGGGAAACAAGCGCTGATAATTGTAGAAGTGAAACCGGTTCACCAATCCACAAATAAAAAAGAATCATAAAAAATATCATGTAAATTTGATCTAGAAAACTATACATAAAAGCTTTGTTAAACTAATTTGAGAACATAAAACCAAACAGTAATTAATGTATGGTTATATAATTAATTATCTATTTTTAGCATAGAAGTTAATTCTATCTAGCAACTAAACAATGCATCTATATAGTGAACAGAACAATTAATTTTGTTTTATAGAGAAAACGCTAGACAAAAAAAAACAAACAAACTTGATTTACATATAGCCGAGGCTATTTTAAAGGCTAATTCCATAAATCCATAGCTGTAAAATTTCCATTTTTTTTTATTTTTCATATTTTAAATAAACTATCAGACAACCAATTTTCACTATTCATAGTTGAATTGAACTGACAAATAAAACTATAAAAACAATTTGTTAGATTTAACAGAAGATGAAAATTTCTATTGTTATCTTTTTGAATAATTTAATCAAAACCTATAAATAATACAAACAAAGCTAATTTTTATTGTGCAATGACCTGTTAAATTCCTGAAATTATATACAGCCAGTTCATTGTTAAGTTCAAAAACGGTATCATTTATTTTATTAAAACCATTCTTGTAGCATATGATAAACATAGAAGTTGAATAATATTCTATGTGGCAATTTTTTTTTTTAAACGTACGCTTATCTTGAATTTTATGATAGCCCTAATTAGTTATAGGTCTATCTCTAATTGTTTATGTAAATTATTATAAATAAAGATAGACATATCAGAACGATACAAATGTAGTGAATTACAAAATCCTTTTTGAATTTCAAACAGTAGCAACTGGTTCTATAACTATTTTTTTTTATTTCTTTCAATTCAACCACTATGGATTATATTATTGGTCCCCGGAATGTGGGTGGTGTAGTTGGAGGCTCTTTAAAATGATATACCGAAATAAATAATTAAATAACGAATCGTATAATAGACCACGATAACGAATAAAACAAACAACACAAACACGATATCAAAGGACCATTTAACTTATCTTGATTTACATTTATATCGAAAGCTTAATAGAAAATAGAATGTTTAATAAAATCGATATAAATATTGAATTTTACGATTCAACTATTCGATATTAATGTCAGGAATAATCGATATTTTATTATGCCTTTGTTTCCTTGTTAATATATTTGAAAATATAAAAATAAAACTTGGAAATTATTGTGTAACTCTCTATTCCATTACATTTCCTCCTGATAAATACGAGATAATCGAACGAATAACTATTTAGATATTATATACAGTATACGTGTGTTATAGGAATACGTAGATATTAATCGCTATATTATTAATTAAAATAGCTTATTAAAATTTTTATTATGTGATAGCAATAATAAAATAATCATAAACAAGATTACATTCATTTGTACATAGACAATTAACTAACTATAGATTTTCAAATTACTATAATCGGCACTATACTTCTAGCTGAAATTTACAAAATCGTGATTTTATCAGATAATCAAAAGTTGTTTTTATTTTCGATTAAACAATAATTGTTAGCTCGGCTAAAACCTTTCTCTTTTATATTTTTTAATCATTATAAACAAATGTTATCAATTTTAATTTGAGACTAGATCACGACTGATTTGTTTTTAAAACTATTGTAGTAAAAACATCTTTGGTTGTGTGCAAAAATTTTCTACTATTTAATAGTTTTTGTGTTTGTATAATTGCACATTAACAACAACAAACCTACTTGCTCCAAATTTGTAAAATAAATTTACATGGAACAAAGAATATAGTAGTTTAAAAAAAAGACAAGTTGTTCTATTGTAAATTTAACCATGACCTTATATATCGTTCAGTTAAAATATTATTAATTACAATTTCTATATCTGTTGATTTTAATCATATTATCGAAGACATGTTATTAATGGATATTATTTTAATTAAATACCCTGAATTATCGTAATAACGGAGATAAAACTGACTGAAATCAAATTGAGATTTAGGGTGGTTTTATAGTAGTGTTCTTCTATATTAAGTATATATGTATGTATGTAGTTGATTATTAATATAACGGAACTTTGAAACTAGAAAGTTTTCTTAATTAATTTCTCATTTTAACTGAACGATGTTGGTTTCTAACTTTAGGGCTAAATAATTAAGAAACTAAAGAATTTTCTTTAGTTGAAAGGATTGACGTTTTCTTCTGATTTTTGTATGGAACTCTCTTGAAACTTTATTTATATAGGTGTATATAAGTTGGCTTCATTCAAGCAATCTATATTCTATCTATCTCAACTTGGTCGACTTGATATTAGCGAAAAGAGATACTTGAATGACGAATACATTACGTAAAGTACTGGTACTCTGTTATTGCCTTTTTTTATATATCCTCGTAATCAAGTCGGTGAACTCAAAACAGACAAAGTATGACGAATCAAGTTCTATCTGTAAGTAAGTATTTGAAGCAACCTCAAAATATGCCATTTCTATTTGCATCAATGCAATTGTGAGCGAATTTCGTGCGATAGTCACAGTACATGAACACCGGAAATTGAGGTCCTATTTCGTAGGGTATGGATCGTAGGATTCATTCACTATTGATGAATCTATTATGGAGCGTTCTTGGTAAATCTGCTAAATTAATAATTAAACTTTACACACAAAATTAATTAAAACTGTTCTCACTGAATTTCAAATAGAAAGCTTGTTAGTTCTTTACAGAAATTCATATATATATATATATATATATATATATATATATATATATATATATAAAATGACAGTATTTCCTGTAACTGTTGATGGTTTGTGTCTATTTAGTCTTTCCATTCTAATATTTTAGATAAGCTAAGCGCCATTGTGCAAACAAATGTTATTTATTTGAGTCGTCTGATTTGTTCCATTCGGGAAAAATTCTGTCTATGATTTTAATAAAAATTCAAAAACTTGTTTCAATAGTTGAACAAGGTGTTATTTAAATATATAAGTCCAGATACGACATGTCAACACACTTTCGCATAACAATAATATAGGTGTGTCGTTAGTATCTCATTCCAATCTAACGTTTTCAATTTTTTTTTATTATAACGATATAAAGAATGAGATTTAAAATTTGATTTTTTTTTGTTGTTGTTGAATCCATATTGGAATAGATGACTTTCGAAAAATCATCATAAAAGACTATTCATTTTTAGAACAGTTACACTAACCGATAATGGACTACTGAAACGCTTCTAGGGCGTATCAAAATGTCTTGTTAACAACAATCTTGTTAATAACGTAGGATGTGCAACAGCTATTTTAAAAAAGAACGTGTATTACTTATTTGATAACAAATTTTTGAAAATTTTGATTAAAACATAAAAAATAATACGATCAAAATTGTACGAATACATAAAATCAAGTTTTATATTTGAAAAATGCAACCTCAACAACAATACACAAAAACTTTAAGAGATTGGTTCAATTTTCTTGATCCTATAAAGAAATCCTATAAAACCATACAGTTGAATATTTGTATTTGCAGAAATTGAGAACAGGGAATTCGTGCCAAGTTTTCTTCAAAAATGACTATTTCAATACATTCACTGTTAAATTGGTTGTGTTTTTATTAACTATTAGACATTATTAGTTGTCACAAAATCAAATTAAAAGATAAACACGTCAATATGGATCGTTGTAATTGGTCTTAATATGTCCAGAATTAATTAGCTTAATACCCTATCAAGTAAATTACTGAAGCATAAAATTATACACCCATATATTATATGGAAGCTAATTTCTTAATGTAACCCGATCCAAAGCGCGCCTACATCATGTACACTCGCACAATATGGTCAGGTTCAACACTGATCCTTGCAAATATTAGAAAAGGAAATCATCGTCAATAATATTTTTAATAAGATTTTTTTCGATCAATGAACTGTAAGAAACCAGTTCATGAATGTTGCTCGTCTTTCATTTTTATTAGGTGGTTGTTGTATAGTAGTGGTAGCAATTGTGGTGGTGATCTTCGACAAATAGATACAGAATCCACGATTCTCTTATATGGCAGAACGAGATGAATCCGGTTGCAAATTCTAAGCTTCTCTCGTTTATATTTTACTTTGATCCCCTTTGAATCACAATATAGGCTACTCTCCATAATTCCTTTTAATTAAAATATAATACGATTATAAAGGAATATTGAAGGTGGCTTTTCTCTTATGAAAAGCACAATTTTCATCAAGCCAATTACGAATATAAATTAAAGATTTAAAGCACAATAAGCCAACAAATTTGGCATGATGTTATCATATTTGAAGAAATTCTTAACGTTATAACCTTTAGGCAACTCACGTATTTTTCCTACATCTTTTGATACTTGTAAACCACAAAATATTAACTAAATTGAAATACTAAAGTTTTTCTATATAAATACAGAATAAAATTGAAAGTTAGGAGTCTACAAGATTGTGTGTGTGTGTGTATATATATAAATATTGACGGATTTTCAACAAGTTCTTTTATGCTTCCTGTTCTTTTTTCTTTCTTAAAACTTTCATCGTATAGTCCTTAGTGTATTTCCCATTTCTATTTCAACATTATCATATTCATGAAAATCTGAAATTCTAGACACGTTGACGGAAACGGTTTGAATTCTTTATAGATTCCAATTGTTTACGAAGGTCCAAACAAATGTGTTCTACACATATCCTTGAGATGTACATATATATATATATATATATATATATATATATATATATATACGTGCATTTATGGTGGCTTATTCAACCATCAATCAAAAATCAAAAATTTATTTTAATTTAAACGTAGCACTCGTAGCAAATAACAGTGATATAAGAGGGCGTCTGGTCACCAAATAAGATAGTGTCAACTTGTTTTATAGATACAGATAATAAGTCAAGACGATTCATTAATTTACTTGAGAATTAATTACAACAGGAGAAAGTCGATATTCCTTTGATGAACATTAAAGTAACGTTTGTTGTTCAGTTTTAACAGATACTGGCTGTTATCATCATTAAAGGATATTTTGATAATAAATTGTTACTTGTTATAAGTTGGAAATTAATAACGTAAATTAACAATCGCTAAGTTAATAAATAAAAAATTCATTTCTACTATAAATGATTGTTGTTTGTGATATAAATAATTAAATATCATCAACAATAACGACAATAATAAATCGTTATATTGTTAACAGGCACCTGTCATACCTATTTTTTTTATTCGCTATGGTCGTTTATTTTTATTTTTCTCAACAAAACATTGTTGAATTAAGGTGTGCTTGATATTTTCCATTAATTTCTTGTTATGGTCATGAAATTCATACAGCAGCAGTCTTCTTCTTGTTATACGGTAGGGGAGCGCCGTTAATTAATTAATTTTGGGTTGATCATCGCAAAAAATATATATAACACAAGTGTGTTTCGGAAACAGGAAGTTAACGAGTTATAAATTAATCTATGATAGTACATATATGTATCCCTATTAAACTAATAAAATGCATTGAACCATAACGTGCACTTATCGAAATTGTAAAAATTCTATATATGAAAAATTATTTATTAAATAAGGGGATGAAACGAACCATTTAAATTAATGCTTGAATAAGCTCAAAAAAAATCAAATAGGTAATATTTACCGTTAAGCCATAAATATAAGGGATGTTTATCACTACCCTTGATTTTTGGTGTGTATTATCGTTGGGACAGGTGGTCGAAATACTTTGTATGAAAAGTAACATTTACAGGTAAATAGTTGAGTTTTTTTTTTGTCACGATACACAGTGAATTTCGAACAAAAACCGGATTTTAATCCCATGTTGGTGATTTTTCACAAAAACCTATAAAAGCTTGTATTTAGTGTGGCTTGTCACACCTTTTATTCTAGTTTCCCATCATATTCATTCTGTTGATATAATTCCCCTAATCATTGTCACACACCTAGAAATTCTATACATTCAAAAGAATCATTTGCGTAACTTTCGATTTTTTTTCTTTTTAATTTTACTTTTCAAGTTTAACAATATGAAAAAGTTCAAAGTGTTTCCGGTTTCTGAATATATCCGGATAATGTATAAGAATCGTACATGAATTATTCAAAACTGTATTTGAATTTTACTGAAGTTAACCCGATGATCATGATGATAAGGGGAAGATTCCCTCATCTATACTTGTGATATTGACAGTAGTTTGTAGAACGTAGGGAACGCCAATCGCATGTCATCGCCATTTTCTGCAATAATACCACACACACACGTAGTTAGAGAAAGTAACAGCGGTTGCAGTAACGGTGGTATCGTCATCATTATTAATGTAAACAGGAAATTCGAAGAGCCCTACAGAGATCTATTGCTTATTGTCGAGGTACTAAATTGGTAATTTGTTACTGTTTCATTGCTGAATGTTAAATCAACGTAGAGAAAATCTAATCTGAATAGAATAAAGATACTGAAGAAAGTTTTGGAAGCATTGGATTATTTCCACAATTCCAAATGTTCGTTGAATTCTTATCGTGAAACATGATTCACGTTTTCATTCTTCTTCCAACAGCGGGACATGGGTACCTATCCCTTGTATATTTCCTCACGTGGAAATAGCCTTGAACGTAGTGAGAGGTTTGGGGTTGTTATTGTGTTTTCTTGGAAATTGTGATTGTATATATATACGTCGGCTGTTTTATTACGGCCAAGTTTTCTCTATGTGCTGTGTTTTTTAACACTTTCTTTTCCAATTACCTATTTACAATAGTTTGGCTTCGTTTGTTGTTTTACAGTTAAGTCGACCGAACCAAAATAGATGAAGTGTATATCTAATACCCTCGAAAAACGTCAGTCTTGTACAAATAAGGTTTGGAATAATAAACCGGACGACCTCTGTCCTTCCGTAGAGGATTACATGTCTTCTAGAGACTTAATCGGATTTCACAACCAACATGCCAGATATTCTCTTATTGAGTGATGTTGATATCAAAAAAAAAATACCTCTTAAACAAATATTAAAAATAATGTAATCTTGAAGATTTTCTATGTTGTAGAAATGACAGATATGATGACATTTAATAAAGTTGCTTTAGATCATTTATTACGAAACTACTAGTAAGGAGTATATTGTGTAATTAATATCCCATTTATAATGTTAGATAATTTCCACCCTAAGCGAATTTAATTTTCAATATGTCGATTGATTCAATCCACGTATAGTGAGAGAATATCCACCCCTCAATAACTCCCTAATATATTTATTATAACACTAAACAAAAACTAGTCAAAAATCTACCCTTGTAGCAAAGAAAATTTTAAATTAATAGAGAACGCATGTGTGTCAATATAACTGGGGGTGTACAAAATCTACTATTTTAACCGACTTTTATTCAATTGACGAAATTAGATGAATTCTTCGGTCTTTATTGTCCGTAAGGAGAAACAAAGGGGATGATTCTCAAATACGAATCGTTGAAGAATTCGCAGATTTTTAGTTTCACACGATGAACATTTACTAAATTTGAAGTTCCCTTAAAGATTCGGGCACAATAAATCTTTAGATACGCAAGAGTTGGAATTATTTTTCTTTCGAATATTGTCATCATGATACATCTACAACATAAATGTCAATAATATTAGGAAGTTTTCGGTTAGATTTAGATACGGAATGGATTTGATTTATTTGAAAACTTAATGTTTAGAACATTGTGTCATGTGGAAGTTTTATGTGACCGAAACCGTGCGTGAACTATTTTAGAGAATGACCCTTCAACATTGTCAAGATTATGGAAAGCTTACATTCATATTCAATAGTTTCAACCACAACTATTTTCGAAAATAATCGTAATTATCACTGAAGTGACGAAATATTTATTTAAGTACCTTCTTAAGTTGTTGTTGTATAATTAATGTGGCGTAGAAAGCAACCCATTAGTGTCTTGGTTATAGCAAAATAAATGTTTAATATGTATTAATGTTGTCATAATCAACGGTTTAATGCTTTTATTATAAACGGTAATTAACGTGTATTATAGTAGAAAACAATAGATGGAATTGGGTTGATATTTTCGTGGACCACATACAGAGCTAATAGCGAATTATCGTTTAATATACCATTGATTATTGACATTTTATTATATTTCGTAATAATGCTGAACAATATAGCATCTATATAATGTTTATAATAGACGATTTATGTTTATTTCCTTGGAGGAATTTCCAATGCTTCCCGCCTTTCGATCATGACAGGATTCATCTTCGAATGATTTTGATTAATTATCAAAGAACACCTTGTATAATCTCTCAAAGAACATACATCTATACTTTAGCTAAAATGGTTATATCAAATACAATCCATTATTGTTCGTTGATCGTTTTAAATGTTTATTTGATGATTGATCCAAACGACAAAGCTAAATTTACGTTGATAATTAATCAAACCATGACAAAAAAAATTCTTTATACCGTTTTCATACGATTGTATTTTATCTGTTTGTCAAAAAAAAATTATTCTTACGTCTCCAATGATTTTCAAAAATTTACGAAATAACAAAGATTGAGATAGACAAATTGTAGCCGCCCCCTAATTTGTAAATTTTTCGCCGCACATGCCTGAGCAAACCTCCGTTTTGCCATCATCACCACATGCATCACGTTCACGTTTCAGTTACACTTTTGTCGAAATTTTTCTTGTCGTCCCCTTGAAATTTAATCCACGGTCCATTTGCTGTCGCCCTTATCTTATCGCTTTCTTATTTCCGGGGTGTTATCACTCACGAAGGGTGTTTGATTATATTCTTTCTCTCTATATACATCTACCAATTTAGTCGTTATTGTTTTAGTTCATTCTACTAACACCACTATGAAATCTTGAATTTAATTATTTTAAATCTGTGTGTGTGTGTGTGTTTATTGCCGAAGCGTACATCCTTCACATCTATCTCTTGTTCTTTGTCGAAATGTGTTGTTGTATTTTTAGATCAAGAGAAGAGAGAAAGTTTTTAAGCAAGTCACAAGATGATTGTATAAAATATGTATGTGGGGCGCGTACAACATCAAAGGAAAATTTTTACGATACAATTCCCCTCTTCTCATTTTCTAAAACTTTTTTTTCTGCTGAAACTGTAAAGCATCTAGACTGCATTCTGTTGAGACGAAAAAAGAATTCTAATTCAATCTTACGCTTCGGTTGTTAATGGAATATTTGCACAGTTAACAAGACAAATTGATTTTCGTCGAATACAACTGAAACTAATTAATACAAATATTTTCAAGTTTAACAACGATTTATCAAAAAAAGAGTCATTATAATGTAGTACAATTACACAATAAGAGATTTGGTGGTTTTGATTAACATTATCAAGTAACAAGATGATAAGGGAAGCTTTCCGGTATTATAAATCAAGATAATTGCAATACTAATCTTTGGATCATGATTGTTAAAAGTTAGAGGGGTTGGGTAGAACTGGTGGTAATTTCAAGAGTCTATTCTACTTCCACATGTTATAGAACCGCGAAGAAATTCCGTATTAATCTAACATTTAATTCATATTAAGATAAATTATGCACCCCCTGGTTAAGTTAAATATTCAAAATGGCTTCAATACCATTTATGATATGAGTGAAAATCGGGGTCCTGTTTGTTTTTTTCTCCCTTTTTTGGTTACGATAAACAGGTAAACGATTTCGGTAATTTATCATTTAATTATTAAAAAATTATTTCTTAATGTTAACAGTCGTTTTCTACACACATACATATTTCCTGGGCGGAGATATAAACGGGACATCGTATAACATCCATATAATTATAAGCAATTTATCAGATGCAGTGACTAAAACAGAAAACGGTGTACGAAATTGATTTGATAGTGTGAAGATAATTACGTGTTGTTTTTTATTCGTATTTACATTACTCACGCTGATTTAACAGGTCAGTTAACATTCATAAATCGGCAAAGAACTGGAACTAATAAATAACTCAATTATTGATAGAGAGGAAAATCGAATTATAGAGTTATCATAAAAAATATTCAGTGCATTCCTCACTTGTCACGATCACCAAAAGAAACAGAATATCACAAAAATGTTGTTAACCACTTTATTGATCCAGTCTAGTGTTAACGCTTTTAAATTTGACTTATTTAAGGAACAAATTTTAATGAAACTTTGATCGAACAATTTTGTGCAGCGAACTCTCTAAAAAATTATTTTTTTTAAATTGTATTTAGAAATAATGAATAGTTAGGAAATGCGCTACTTAACCATTTGACTGCGTGTAAAAAAAGCAATTTCCGCACGTCTTCAAATGACTCATAATACACTAATTACACTAATGTAATTGAAAATCGTAAACTCTTTCTTCCCAACGACAGTGTTTAATTTCTGCTAAAAGCTCCAACGGTTTACTGAAAGTTATTTCCTGGCGACTTAATAAAAAAAGCTCTAATCTGTTTTTGTTGTTGCAGGTATGTGTGTGTGCCATTCTTCTCTTTTTTCCTTTTTTTTTGATGTTTCCATTGGGGGCGGTAAGTAATGACCTGAAATTGTTTTGTGTCAGATAAATTTCCATCGGGAGTCGATGTTGTTCTTTTAACGTGGGAAATCGAATTTCAACAAATATTACTTTAGAAATAAAAAAAAATATGGATTGTTACAAAATATCTGTTTTTGTCCTTTGTTTTTGAATAAACGATCAATGTCTGGAAACAGTGGACTCAGATGGTGTTGAAAGCTTTCATTAGAAACATGTAGACAAATGGAGAAAACCTCTTGCTATTGTGCAAACTCAAGTGTGCAATTAAATTCCAAGTAGTCAGTAATAATGGGACATTTCAAGTTATATCAGGGATGATGGGCCCTTAACGGGAATGTCTGTTTTATTTTAAAATACTTTTGTCTCACTATATAAAATCTTTATTTACCAATATAACAAAAAAATGTTTGTTTACCGAAAACGGAAAAAATACTACCCTGTTTAGGCATTATTTTATTGTCTATTAACTACCCTTGTAAATAATTTTTATTGATACGAGCGCTTAAATAACGTCTGTTTACACCCCTGAACTTGTAGTATCATCTAAGCAAACAAACCCACCAATAACTGAAATGTTATCGATACAGAAATAATAAAATGCAGCCTTTTCACACACCTATACTCAACAAACGTTTTTATGTTTCTGTTTGCATTCGTCACCAAACAATCCGAACATTTTTGTCACTAATAAAAGTGAAATCCTGCCTTATCGTATTTTGTTGTGTATCAATAGAAATTCTCACACTTTCAAATTTTTATTTAGCAATATGAGTCTTTTTTCAAATATTCCGCTTATTATTGAAAAGATGCCTCTCTATTTCTTTGTTATGATTTATATTGTTGTGAAGTTAAGTGGTTGGTACACGCAGATGGTCCATAAACTCCACTATTGTGTCACCCCAAGGTCCAGATGTACAAAAAATATAGCACAGAGAGGGCATAAAATAAAGATACGGGTCTATACGTTTCTTTTTTTTTGAAAGAAATTAACTAAAATTTGTGAAGCTTTTCAAGGCTGTCAACGAAAATAACATGTGATTCAAGCTTATATCTTTCTTTAAGAACAAAGCATTAAAAAATAATAAGAATGGAATTTCATCATTTAACACTTGCCGATTTTATACGTCGTCATATATCAATGGAATTCTTAAGTCATCTCTTAATGTTATAAGACACTTTTATATTCATGTCCTTTTTTTTGACAAACGTTAAATTACTACAAGACACTATTAAGTGATGATAAATTTTTTCGCCTTTGTTGCTATTTTACAGAATTAATAGTTTCCTGGAATATAAATTGTCGTTGTTAAAACTTGACAAAATGTGATTTTTCATTAGAGAATTACCACCGGAAATCACTGTATGGCCGACAAGTCGTGTCAGGTGTTTACAATTCCATTTTAAAATTTGTTTGAATTTCTTTTTTCAATTCTAACAACTTCAATCTATAATTATATTAAAAATAAAATGGAACCACTTATTTAGTTGGCAAGCGCTAAAATCGTTAGATACTATAAATATTATCGTATTTTTAATCGAAAGTCATTCTTTGGAACACCAATGTCGACGGTAGGGTGGCTAATGCCCCTAAGGCACACAAGACACTGGCACCCCTCTCTGTGAAAGATGCTTCACGTCGTTGTGTCATTGAGAATTTCAGAAAATCTATCCAACAATAAGAAATTAAAAATAAAACAACATCAATTTCCCCCTGTCATTTGACACATTTTCCACTAATATTACTGAAAAGTTGATAAGTTATTTTCATTTCTAAATAAAACAGACGCCAACATTGCACGATTGTTTAATAGTATTACTATTAAATCTAATTAAGTTGATTGCGTAAACCTTGACATTGTAAGTGCATAAATTGGCCTAATGATAGAATAATGATTGAATATAACAACCACCCTACTACATCCCCTTTTATCGTGTTTTGGGCATATTGGAAGATTTATTGAAAATTACCGGCTTATATTACGTTCCAGTATTAATGATGCATTATTATGGGAAATTTTCGTATAAAAACAGGGTTGATTACAATTGAACCAGTTAAATTAGCATAATAACAATAAAACACGTGTGTTTGAAAATCAGTTCACTTATTGTAATTATAATAATGGTAAATAATTCTGACGTGATGATGCGTAATCAACAAGATGGGTACATATATAACATCAGTTAAGGAAATGGGTGACGAAAACGTTTCATTTTGTTAGGGTAAGAGAGAGAGAGAGACACACAAAGACAGGCGGCAGGTGTTGGATGTCAAGTTTGATGTAATTTACTTAGCAGCAAGTAATGGCAGCTATTATAATTCAAAATAGTTTGGACAACGGATAGGGGCGTTTCGTACTATTTTCTATACATATCGTAATAATAATGTTGTGTATAACATATACTAATTTACAACACACGTGTCCAAGGGTTGTTGCAAACAAAAACAAAACAACTAATTCATATTACAAACTGTTGTAAAGTTATTAGTTCGACAAATATATGGGTGTTACTATATATATTTACTGTTATGGTTAAATTACCCTCCAAACTAAATAATGAAAAGGTTAATTGACGATGAAATTCTACTGTTAAACTTTCACAGATCATCAATTTTTTTTTTCGTTATTGCTATCTAATGTTGAGATTTCGGATAGTTTTATGTGTGTGTGTAAAAGGGATGGTGGTTGATATTTTGTCGGAAATTGTGG
This sequence comes from Meloe dianella, assembly GCA_028455855.1. NCBI lineage: Eukaryota > Metazoa > Arthropoda > Insecta > Coleoptera > Meloidae > Meloe > Meloe dianella. The sequence continues at coordinate 3,425,094 of JAPTHL010000039.1, forward strand.
ATTATGATGTTAAACTCTATTGGACCGTTACGAACAGATGTTTGATATTTGAATATAGAATTCCCGACAGGACACAAATGTATAACAAAACAACTATTTTGGCTTTAGTATAAAGATGAATTTAGTAGACAGAAATAGGGTTCAATTACATCCAAACATATAAACTAACAAAATATACGACAGGTGTGGGATTGTCTTAATGGTGCATATGTGCCAAGGAAATATTTGCCATAAATTGTTGAAAACAATAAGATAATTTCAACTATAAAATATATTTACTAAAATGAAATTTGCAAATTAAACAACTGACTCACAATATATTATTACATATATACTAAATGCCAGCTGGTCTGACAAAGTGGGCACACCTAAACAGGGCTGGTTTAAAACACTTGCGAACCCCTACGGATTATCTGGTCTTATTATGCGATATATTCATAATATTCATTGTTATTTGGATTAAAAAAAAATAAGACTTTCAAAGGGTTAAATTAGCATCTATTTAGATAACAAATCCTTTGTTATAAAGTCACTCGGGGATAACTGTGCAAGAAATTCCAACTATCATAGAATAAATGAAAACACCATTGACTATTGTTTCAAATATTCGAAATTTCCCAATATTAGAAATTCCAGAAGTGACATTCCAGGATTATAATTTCATAAAATCACATTACTAAAATATTTTATCATCTAAATAATAACAGAATCAAATTCTAAATAACAAAGGAATTATCATCTTTTATATACAAGCTTCAATTACATTATTATTACATTTATTTATTTGTTTATGTAATTTTTCAGTAATTCCATCACTAATCAACTTCTCTATAAAACCTATCAACAACATCATCATGATTCTCAATCATCACTAACGATCACCATCCTACTTATGTATTTTTTTAGTTATAAATGTAAATCGCATTTCATACTTGATATTGATGATCGGTTAATGCAATCTAACTCTTCAGTACTTCAAGAATTCACTATAACAAGATCAGAAGGAAGTCTTGATGTCACGTCATTATGTACACGTGCTGTTTAACGTTTAGATGTGTATGTGTACACGTGCAAATGATGCTGACAAACGCGGAAATCTTCATCGATTTCACAAAAACTTTGGAGACAATTTAAAAGAAGAATCACCAAAGAGAATTGATTTATTCAGTCTGTAGTTGTTTTTTTTTTGGTTGAAATTCCCCTACTGGTGTGTTGCTAATTTAATTACGAAAGCTTTCCAAAAAAGCTCTATAGTCTCGTGGTGGAATTGCGTCATTGCCCTCGTCTCTGATGTTGAGGGTATATACAATCAGACTTTCCATTGTTTGAACAAAGAGAGCAGCATAGAGTCGATTATTGGATTCTATATAAAAGTTAAATAATAAATTTCATTGTTGAGGAAATTATTTTTATTTATATTTGTGTTTGTTTGTTGTTATTTGTGACTGGTTGTCAATAGCTTGTCAAAATGGAATGTGGATTACTGATTGAAGTATTGAACTAAAACTACAATAAAAGCTCATGTCGAAATCAGGATCAAACAACATAAAATTCATTTAGATTCAAGAGAATATCATTTCAAAGTCAGGACCGGTTTGAGAGATTTGTATCCTCGCTGGGCCTCTTTTTCCGACACACATGAGCAAATATAATGTCCATTCCTACCATCAGTTAGAGACAGTTGGACAACACTGGACAGGCACACGTGCAGAAACTTTAGCATTATTTGACATTAGAATAAAAAAGGCACCAGCTTCATAAGGCTTAAAAACAAAGTCTACGTAACTGTATTCTTTAGCAATGCTGTCTCAAAAGTCTTCAATTTCTAGAATCTTAATTAATACTGGAAATTACTCGAAGTTCCTAAAACAACTTATTTTATTGCTGTAAATGACTTTTATGTGAAACATCTCTATCAGATAAGAATTGAATCTTGTCACACCAGTATGATTTTAGCACTTTCATATATACATTTTTTTTGGGTTTCTTCTATCAGGTTTCAACACTTACACATGAATACCTACATATGGACCTATACAGTAAAATACTCATAAAATCTGTCACCGCAATTCGACTGACTGTTAAGATGTGACTAATAAAAAGCATTTTTACGATTTACCAGGCGTCGGCAATGTATGTATATAACAGTGAAACTGTTAAAAAATAAACCACACAAACACATATGTTCCTATTAAATTCAATTAAAACGAGTTTAGATTTCATTTCATAAAATGAAAACAACGACCATCCGGTATTATTATTCGTTTATTTGATTGTCATTTATTAATAACAATAATTTCTCATTATCCTTTCTGTGTTTGTTTTCGTGTTGTTTTTTTTTTGGTAAATGGAAATAATTATAATTTATGTATTTATTTTGTGTTAAATTCAGATGTATTCAGTCGTTTTTGTGTTTCATCATGCCATGTGCCATGACCGTCCAATTTCTTGAGTCTTTGTAACTTGAATCTGTTTTCGCGATACTCAACTACTGGTTTAGAATAAACAACTAAAAGTAAAACAAGTCAACATAATGTCATTCACGACATTTAGATTCAACAATCTGTTTTTTTTTAAGCCAGTAGGTACGCTTTCATTTTATGTTTTCTTTAAAAATACTACCACCTTCTAGTATTTCAGTCACGCATACTCGGCTACTTTGTGTTAGATACCGTTCTCGTTTTCATCAAATGACAACGATCTATTTGTACTATGACAACAAAGTTAAATTCGATTTGTCTCTTTGTTTTTTTCTTCTTCGGCAATCATGCCATTTTGATTTGTTTCACATAAATGAAATATAAAATGTCCTATTAGAAATGATTTAGATGAGGTCAATGAGTGTATGATATCAAGTACAGGAAAGAATACTTGAAGCGCCCACATTAAATTTCAATTCAACATAGGACAAGTATCATTAATTATATTTAATAGTCTATATAATTGTGATTAAAATGATTATTTATTATATTTTTAATATTGATTGAAATATTGTTGAAAATCATATTCACAAATCATTGTCGTTAACATAAATTCGTTATAAATGCAAAAGTGCACATTATAGATAGGTATTCTATTTAAAATTGAATCCCTCATGTTGCCACTACAAAGCCATTTGCAGACAATAATAAGCATTGGCTATATGTAGAATGGCAACTAACCACTATGTGGTAAAATCTCCTCTATATACATTTGAGGGTAGCTAATATATCAATGTCTTTTATTATTCAGTTCTATCTATGTTACATTATATCTGTATATATGTATGAATAGAATAAATAAGCGAATAAACCCCTTTTATCCGACTTTAATATTACACAATAAACAATTAAAACAAACTCCCTCCCCAAGAAAATTTACAAATTTGCTAACGAATAACATCAATGGGCGTAAACTAAATAAATACCAATTGATTGTAACGATTTATTTCATTAGAAATGTAAAATATCCATACATCCACAACAATAAAACAAAATCCACATTCACCAAACATTTAATCCAATTTGGAATCACTTGAATTAACACCCCCGGCGGTTCGATTGATGTTGTTAACAAATAATGATAGGGATAAAATAATAAGATACAATCCCTATTATATCAAATTGCGATTTAATTCGAACCCTCTCATTTGACTATAAAACAATTTCGAATTGTAGAGAGAAAATCGGTTTATTGTTAATAGTTTGAAGAGATTGGAATGATTGAATGACCGTTTTATTTCATTCACTTTATAGTTTTAAATGTTGAACAAATCGGAATTGTTGTGTGAAAGGTGCCGCTAATCGAACAAATTCGTTACATATGTGTGAGGTCTTCTATAATAACGTACAATATGCATTTCTAAATCGGACACACACATACAAATATTTATTATAATATACATATATATCTATACGCACACATGTATAATATTCGTTATTTGTAGCTTGACATGGCGAGATTTTATTAGTACGCAGCCGGCGAACCTAATAAATCTTTGTAAAAGCGTAGCCGTTTTCATATACACAAAGATATAGCAATACACAAAACCACCACACATCACCAAAGTTGTAGGTGGAAACAAGTTAGGCAAGATAGGAGAAACAGGAAGGGAAAAAGAAAACAAATATCATAACAAAATGTACAAAAAAAAACAACACCAACTATAATTTGCAACACTGAACAAATTTACTGTGTTCTAGCAACTTATTCTTTCATATTTCATACATGTTTATGTATTTTAAGATTAACAGAGATCAAAAAGGAAATTATAAATCTTCATGAACATTTTCAAACACGATTAATCAGTTTTCTAATAGTCGAGATGTTATAGTTTGAAAATAAAAACACACACACACACACACAAACATCCATATATAGTGAGCCACATTTGAGTTGATTTAAAAACAACAAAAACAACTAAATTATATTTGTTTTAGATACGAAAAGGATTGTTTTAACTCTCTTGCATTAAATCGTTGATGCTAATCAATTGTTTGATGCCTTAAAAACTATTTGTCAAATCTGTGGATCAACTTTAACAAAAATTTGTGAATTTTATAACTTGATTATCACTGTATTAACTCAACAAAATTACCGGCTTTTTCAAAGTTTCTTCATCTAGCAAATCGAGAAACCAATTATAGCGAAAAGTAGAAATTGGGGTCGATTATTTATTTTCTTCCTTAAATCAACATAAACCTCATTTTTGATTTGATTGACTCAACACAAATGATTAAGTTTTCATCTGCTAAGAGCAGCAATTTATTAGTAAAACATATGCAAAAAGAAATATAGGCTCTGGTCTATTAATCTATAAACATTAGACAAACTAGAAGAAATGAAATAGTCTTATGATGTGCATGTGCTAAAAAAGAGATATAGAGAAGATAATGATGATTAGATAGTAGTTTTACTCTCGTATACTTATATTTTTTCAATACGTGCACAAAATAAGACGGTTCCATTTCTTTCAATTTCTCCAATGTTTCTAGATGAAAAGAACTAGTCTGAATATAAGTCAAGCCGACCAAGTTAAAACAGATGGAGTGTATGTGATTTACTTAATTTTTTTTTGACAATTTCAAAATTCACGATGACTGACCATATTGTTGTTTAGTTTTTAGTTCTGGATCAAAAGCGAATTTTGCATCCTGACAATTTGAAACATGATCCTTTATTCCCCGTATATACAACTCACAAAACAATGCCCGTTTTATGATTTATTAGAAATTTCCTGTATTATTTCTAACAATATATGCATAACAAAACACAAGGGGAGAATTTTACCGATTACAACATTCCCTTGTATTATCTCTCTACACCCGAAAAAAAGAGAGGAAGAAAAACAAAATTGAAAAGAAGTGAGCCTTTCTGTGTGTGTTTAATCATAGTAGTCCTAAAATGAAATACAATCCACAAAATACAAACTACTATTACTACTACATACATATAATTCAGTTTGGTTAAAAGTAACATGAATCCTAAAGAATTAATTCAACTGTTCGTGTAGCACCCCCTTATCCCTTAAAATAAATGGGTGTGGCATAGCAATAAAGGGCCAATTCATAGGTATACAGTTTCATTAGATGCCTGAAGCTATTGTAGTGAGAACGGTTTATAGTGGATTTAAATTGTTATTTAGAGTCTAGACCGGTTTGTAAGGGGGGTAAAAATACAATCGAAATTGGTAAAACAAACAAAATTATAAGAATTATTTAACATTTTTACCCACACAATTGTCGTTTTGTTTAATTTTCGTAAGCCCAGCATTTTAAATTGTGTTATTTATAAAATGAAAATAGTCCTTCTGTTTGCCATTTACTGTCATAAGTATGGACATACAGTAGCAATGAAATAAATTACATGTTAAAGGGACAGATGTCTGTTTATTCTGAAATTTAAATATCTATGTCGCGTGCTGGTAAACACTTATTGTTCGAAACATTATCGAATTGAACTGGACATTCATCATTGTTATTCTTATAAAATATATATATAAATATATATAGTTAAATAAATAAAAGGAAATTGTTTATTAAGTTAATTTATTCATAACTAAAATATTAACTTGTGTCAATTTGTGTAGGTGTAAAGATAACAAAAGGTTTGTTTACTCGTAAACACACAAACCTAACATTTTTTAATCATTCTCGTTCTATTCTATTCATTAAATTAGACGCCGCTTCAATAGTTTATTACTATCTATTTTCTTTTTCTTCTTCTACTTCTAAATGTGTTTTTAATTGGTAAATCATACATATGGATGTGTAATGTGTGTGGTTATAAGAAAATCTCAATGATGCCTGACGACTATAATGCCGGTGTTAACACCTACACGTCTAGTGTTGTTTCAAAGAAGATAAATGTCTCGACATGGACCACTAGTTCCTTTTTTGAAATGACCGTGTATCAAAGATTAATGTCGTCTATATGTCGACAGACAGACTATATTCTCTAGTTAGTCATCTTAAAAGATAATCATTTGATAATTATCAACATATATATTTGAATAATAATTAATGAATATATTATTTTATGCGAACAAAGTAATTATTAATCGTTAGTATAGAAACTGGTATATGAAAGCATTAATTAAAACATCGCCAAAAATGTCAACAGAAACACCAACATACCAAGTATGAAAAACATTTCACCTTTCTACAGAAATTATTGTTGTTGTTGTTGTTGTTGTTGTTGTTGTTGTTGTTGGTTTCTTGTTTCAAATATTTTCAGTTGACACGCAATATGGTGTGGACATTTTGGCACATTGTCCACCCTATAAATTTACTTGAATTATGTCCACCTAAAGAGGACTATAGTAAACCACTACAAAAATGTATAGCGGTAGAGGTCAATGTGCGTCTAATTTTGTTTTAGATAATTGTATGTTTCAAATTTAAACTTTATAAAACCCCATACAAGAGAGATAGAGATTGAGATTGCCAACAGGTATAAAGTATATAGACCGTACTAAAGTTTAAGAAATAACTTTTAATATATTTTTATATATATATAGCACCACCTGACGTTAATTTAACTTAAAACAAGGGTGTATTATTATTATTATTATCAACCTAAAAAATAAAATTAATACTCGACAATTAATGAGTTTTATTCTCATTAAAAAAGTATGTTGTTGCTTGTTTTTTTACTTTTTTTTGGAGTGGTAAATGTTTGCTAATAAGACATAAAACGAAATTGTTAAATATAACGTGACCAAATCAAATTAAATGTTTTTTTTTTGTTATCTTGTAACGTTGATCATTTCTACAACCCTCTCTATTTCAAAATAATTATGAATCATCTAATTTATCTAGTGACTATTTTTATTTTTTTCAACCCACATGTTTGTGTTTATCAAACAATAAACACGGTCAAATTTCAAGCGAAATATCCGTTTTAATAAATGTAATTATTATGAAAATTCATTAATTTCAATTTAAAATACATTTATTTTGCTTTAAACATCTAATGTATAAAAATGTGTACTTAAAACCAAGACTGTAAATAATGCGGTAATAATAGAAAATCAGAATGCTAATTAGTATTTTTACAGGTCCATTTTCAAACCAGAGGTGCTTTATTGTTGTTCCAATAGTTTTATATTTATTTCGTACATAAATTTTTAGAATGTTTATTAATAACTTACACTTGAACAACATTCTCTTAGTGTAAGTGCTACTTTTTCTCATTCAAAAATCGATAGATAGTCTAATTAATGTTCCGACATGTTGAGAATGCTATGTTATCACTCTCTAGCTAACGTGAATGAAGAGTAAATATATAAAATTTTAGATATCTAGTTCAACTATGCATTTATCTTCGAACAACTCTTTCTCTAGAAAGTTCCTTTAGATAAAATTACCCTTTAATTAAAAACCATTATGGAAATGTTACTACTGTTTCGTAAATGTACCTTAAATCCTTCACTTTCCATACATTTATTCAACTGCTTGATATTAAATTTCACTTTCTTTGAGCATTTGCTCTCTGAAATGACATATTGGTTTAATAACAATTTTGAACATTGTAAATTGCCGTAAACTGTTTTAATATTCTGCTTTGCGAATACGTGGTTAAATTGTTATAAACTGTTCTTAAATTAAGTTAATTGTATTGTAGAAATAAAAGCGAACTATGTCCAATTACAAAATTTCACAACAACATTATTAATACAACAACAATATAGATTAAAAAATAAAATCCATGGAAAATGAACGAAATGGGGTGAAACCAATTTCAAATAAATAACCTGTTCGAATTGTTGCTATATTCAAAGACATTGAAACCTCGTTTCGATATGAGGTCTTTTGAAATTGCAAATCTTCGCAATGTCGTTTTTTGTTGTTTTGTTTGTTTGTTTGTTTGTTAATATTGGACCCCTTTTAACCATTTACAACGACAGAATCAATATTGCAGCAACTTTATAAAAAAAAAAACAGAAAATAAAATCCAGTCTGATCTCTGCCGCCAGTCAACGGATCATTACAGATGAAATACAATCTCTTGTTCTTCTATAGACATGAAATCAATCAAACTATCGATAAACATGGTTATGGATTCATCAGTATTTCATAGGCATGGAAGCTGTGTTGTTATTGTTGTTATATGTACCTATAAACGACATCCTTGTTAATAGTGGTGGCTATTTCTGTTCGATATGAGACTGGAAGATTACATACATATATTTACAACTCCATACATATACAGATATAAATCCATTGGACAAGACATTTGCTTCAGCAAACATAGCTTCTATATCAAATGTGCACACACATTCCATACCCTTCTATATTTCTATCTAACAACAGAAATGATTCACTATGCTTTCATGTTCGCTTTGTCATGTTTTCTAATTTTCTTAAGCCAATGCAGATTTATGCTGACATTTGAAAAATTCACAACTTATAGAATTGTCGAGTTTCTATCTCACCAAGAAATTGTCGCACATTATTAAAACTTCACCATTGTTGTTGTTTCAAGTAGTTGTTCTTTTCTTTAAATATGAAAAAATGTAACGATCGATATTCGATCTCTAGTTAATAAGTTTATAGCCAGTTAAAACGTTGTTAAAACAAACAACTATTAACGATAAAATTTGCAAGTAATGGATATTTTGGTCTTTTCCTGTTGCGCTCATAAAATGTTCGTTCATTATTATTCCAATGCAAACATGAAAAGTTCCTTTTAAATCATTCTTGTTTTGTAGTATTTTGTTTGGAAATTTTAAAAATATGAACTACTACACGAAATCTGATTTGATATAAATAACACTTAGATAAAAGAGCCTTATCACACAATTATAATTTAAAATTTGAATAAGCATGTTTATCTCGCAGTTATCTTTTGTTCAATTTTAGCCTAAATAGACTTATAATTCTACAAATCTTGAGTGCAGACGACGAAAATAGATGAAATAGAGCAATGTGGCCCACAGAATTTCTATGGAATCTCATCATTCCGATCTTGTGGACTAAACTGATGACCTTCGTGAAACTTATAATAGAAATCATTATATTCATTTCTGTGTACAAAATCTTTCACATGTTGCATGCATGTTTAATTGCATCCACTTTAATGAATTTGCAATTCTAATGAATTCTCTAACAGTGATGGTATAATTAGGAGTTGTGGACAGATGCGATAAAAGACAATACTTGGACAGACTATCCCCATTTACTTATTAGGAAAAGACAAGTCTATGTGATGTGTGAGTCATGTATAGTAATGTATTAAGCTAACAGTTCAAAATGCCAACTTTGACTAAACAATTTCAAATTGGTTACATATATATTTATATTTTACAAAAATAAAAAAAAAACTGGCAGAATTTGCATGACAATAACAAATCTGCATTTAAGAGTTCCTTTCTCAATAACCTTTCGATGGAGTTTATAATAATTTTACTTGAACCTTTCGAAATGCCACATTTTCCCTGAATAAGTAACCTATTTTGTTAAAATTCGGAACATTTCCCATTTTCACTCCATATGCCCATTTAGAAAACGACATATATTTCGACTGTATTGTGCTTACGTCCGGTTCTTAACCGAATTATGTCCAGTAGATGTTAGGAAATGAAAGGGGTACTTTTAGAGAGTCAGTCTTGTTAAATATATCAAATATATCACTGTTATTTCAAAGTTAAACAGTAATCCGCTTTGTAGTTTTGAAAGAATCCAGAAAATTATGAAATTTGACTCACTTTCCGGTCTATTTTCTCATCTTTGCTATCGTTCTTTGTTTTTGTATTCCGTATGTTTTGAAAGGATCTTAGTAAAACTTGAATAGAGAGCATATTCTTATTGAATGCAGAACAAATCTGTTGCTGAAAGATATGCGTCGGTGGAGATTATTAATGGGACGCGTTCTTCTTGTCGGAACATTGACCGTATCAACTTCAATGATGCAAAAGACAGGTTTCAAAGGATAATTCTAGTTTTATTACTGATTTAAGTATGATATGGTCACACTATGGAAACTATTTTAAATCTACACGATATTCTAAGCAATAAAAAAAATATCATGTATTTCAACCATCATTTGAAAGAATTAAAAGAACAAAGGAACCATTTAAGGGTGATATTAATGTGTAATTTCCATATGCAAAGGTTAATAAATTTTCACTCTATCTAATTACATAAATTTGAACATAACAACGATAAACAATTTTAATAGTTGACACTTTTTAATCAAATCACGAATTTGTAAATATGAAATAATAAAAATAAAGATCCACTATCAACTAAATGTTATAAATAAATCATGGAAATTTCATTAAAACTTTTTGACTTTAATGACAATTATTTGAAATGCCTTTGTTTATTTTCAGGTAAGTTGAAATTGACGACGACGCCAATGGAATAACATAGTCGTCGCGTGCCAAACCGTCACGACGCCCGTCATTATACCAGGTCTTGCATAAATCAACCCACTATCACCAGGTTTATCTTTCTACAAATAATAAACAGGTCTACAATCGTATTGTGAATGTATTATACTTATATGAGAATTTAATGCAAAATCTCAACTTTTTCGCTTTCATTTATAAAAACCAACAAACAACATCAACAACAAAAATATGTACATTTTATATCGTGTTATAAATTGTTTAATTCTATTAAACATGCCTTAGTTAAGATACGAATTCCGTGACTTTTAATGAAGAGATCATGGCACGAATATCAAGTCTTGATTTCTTTTTTTTTACATTCCATAACAATCACTTTATTTGTAGATTATTAAAATTTGTTTTAAGGCTATTCTTTTTTTTCTGAAAGATATTCTCACGTCTCACTAACACGAATGTGAAACTATAAGCCCATTAAAACTGAAAGCTTTAAATTAACTACTAAGCTTTTTAAAACTGTATCGAATCAGATTATTGTTTTTAATCGACTGGAAGATGTTTTCACATTAATTTTTTTTTCTTTAAGAATGAAAAAAAAACCACGAAGCGTAAAAATTTATATTAAATTTCATGAGCGATCAGTAACCAGGATGTATTATTTCAATATTTCAAACTAGCTTATGGTACAAATCATTCATTTCACCTATTATTAGCTTGTTATGCACTAACCGTGCAGAACCAACAACAATTAGAACACCATCCGTATACTGAACTCTACAAGATCACCGACCTAAAATAGACATTACAAAATAAAATCCTTCTAGCAAATTTCTATATTAAACAATCAATAATTTGTAAATAATTATCAACAAATATCTGTCGTCATTTAATTATTTTCGATGTATGTATTATTATTTACATAGAAAAACAACATTGAATAGCGTTGAGTTAAATTATTATCAACAACAACGCTATGTATATTGCACTATAATAAAATTCCATTTAGGGTTTTATTTGTTGTTATATTTACACTGCCCCACCTATATACATAATACAATATTGACCCGGAATAAATACACAATTCAACATTATTATCAGTTTTAATTATTTTCACAACGATATTTTGTCAACAGTCATTATCAAATCTACTAATTTAAATTTTCATCAATTATGCCACAATACAATTGAAATGACTTCTAAATTATTTAACTTTAATGTACAACACTATAAGTGTCCACCAGGGTCGTGTTTAGCACTAGGCAAAATAGGTACATGCCTAGGATCTATTGAAAATAGGAACCCGCACAGAAATATTTGTCGTTACTACATGAAAGAAATATGTAAATCTACCGACGTCGACTTTAAAATCTAATTAAGAATTACATAACAATTATAATAAAGCTTATTTGAGGTTTCTTAACAAACGTCACCCTCATTCTTGTTTGTATTAGTTGCGTCCGATTTTTATTTGTATGCCTAGGGCCCGAAAAACTCTAGACGCGACCCTGTGATCTCCACTAGCTATCGCAAGTTGCATAATTACATCGAATAAAATTTTGTCGTATCGAACAAGATTACACGGCAAAATAGGTTGTATATAAGTAGATATAATAACGTATAAACTAGTCTTTAATTTAAATTTTTTCAGTGATCTCTAATAATAAGCCATTTTCACCGTCGCCTTTACATTTATCATTATCTCGTAGTTTCTTTTTAAACAGATAAATTTTAGAGACCAAAATTAGTAAAATTCAAGCATATCTAGAAGAATAAAAACAAAATAAGTCAGGATGAAGCTAAGGACGGATGGTTTTCCGGTACGCCACTGGAATTACTGCTGCCACCCACGTCTTTTCCGGTTTTAGTATTGTAAATTTCTATATTTTATGCACTATTCATCTCATATAATTAATGGTTTGTGTAAATTTACCTGCTTACAGCATACAAATATCTTAATTATAACGTTAATCTTATCTTTGTCTCTTCTCTATTGTAGTTTGGGTTGCGTCATTATTTGAATATCTACAACTTTACCCTTTATTTCTTGGAAACTTTAGTCGGAAATTCTAAAATTATTCGCAATTTCTAGACGCACATTAAATAAACTGAAAAATTCTATGCAAATTTAGCGGAGGGTTTTTTTTTTGGTAAAGTTCTTGAATAATTTTGTACTATCTAGTAGGCAATTAAGCTTAAAAGACTAATTGTGATAATTCTAATGGTGCCGAATAAAAATTTAGTAAATTTTATACTTGTCGTGTCCGTAAAAAAGAGGATGATCCTTTTTAAAAAAAAAATAGAAGACGATAAACGCTTTAAATGACGTTCAGATAAAGTGTATGTACGTTGGAAACAGTAAGAGGGCGGATACCACGTTACCGCCCTGTCGAGATAAAGTAATTACAATTAACTAAGACTTGTGTTCTCTTGCTCATTCTCTATCTCTATCATTCACTGTATAGTAACATTGCTGATACTCGGGCGCACTAATGATGGGGAAGTAATTTGGCTTTCAGATTAATATGGACTGAAAAACTTTTCAATTTGCGTTAATGAGCAGAAACGACAGACCGATGACATTAAATGAAGATTTCTGCTTCAATATTATAAAACATTGAAATCCATTTCCATACCACTTAATAAAAACGTCACGTTTACAGTATTTTTTTTCTTTTAATTCATTTTTTAACAAGCAAAATTTGTACAGCGATTACGATTTGAGTAAATTTTTCCATTTTTGCTTTTCCAACGTTGAATATATTTAATCTGATATCACCGGAAACTATCACAAAAGGTATCCGAAAATTATGAACGTAACAAAGCGAAATATGGCCTAATACTAGATTTTATCATCTATTCAACAAAATCCCGGTAGAGACTGTATTATAGATTCTGTGGATACGAAAATATGTACCTATATAGAGGTGAACAAGCATTATTCGTTAAGAGACAGTAAAAACGATCCAAATCATAAATCAAAATGATACAGCGGAAAAACCGTAGAGAGATATATATATATACAAGAAAGGATTACCTGATGAATAGTGTATTATGGTAGATAGCAGTAGGTATATATGCGCTTCGATAAAATACAAAAGAAAAGGATATTTATCAAAAATATTATCGTGATTTTCTGTAACTGAAAACCGTTCATCACACCTTCCAAGATCCAAAACAATGTATCATCAATAAACTCTGTCTCATCAAACAAAACAAAAAAAAAGAAGCAATATTTCGATAATTTTTTTTCCCTATTACTAAATGAAAATACGTTTTTTGTATCATAATTGCCACATTTTTCCAATTTATGTTGCTGGTTAATCTTTAGTAATTCTCAGACGGAAATGGAACAATATTTCATGTGTAAACTGCAAATCTCCCTTCTGAAATAGTGACAGAATAAGAAGAAAAAAAGAAAAGTGTCAGCACAATTCGCCGTTGTATATTTCGAGGTATTACTAAAAGAAAATAATAGCACCATGACGCTAATCTACCTTGTACGTGTTTTCGTGGTCTGAAAATACAGACTTCAGTTCTCGTCAAGTCTAGCAAAAAATAATCAAAATATAAGAAAATATAGAGAAAAAACAAACTAGAAACCATTTTCCACACCCTGGTTCTTGTGGTATTGTTATTGTTGCACTTGTTCCCCACACATTTATCAATGTCATTTTAGAAAATATTCTGTATCTATGATAATGTCGACTATATTTGATGGTATAATTCGGGTGAAAAAAAAAGATGACATAGTACAGACTATCTAAAAGTTTGCAATGAAACCATCTCATCTAGTAACTCATTATAAAAAAAATATAAAAAAAAATGTCAGAGATAAGAAATTGTAGAGACTCATACAATTTTCACGACTTTCTATATGACATAAATATTTTCCAGCGAAATGCGACATAGAACATAATGGTAGATTTAAGATGATGAGAATGAGACGCTGTTTGTCTATGTATATGTTTATATGTGTACGCATTTCAAATAGCTATTTCTATTTTTAGGATATATAACATATATATACCATATACCCACCACACATCCTCGACAAATCTAACATTAGCTTTTACTGCCACGACTAATTAAAATATTAAAATAATGAAAGTTTGTACGATATTCAACAACTATTCTAATTAAATACGACTTTTTCGTAATGATAACAATAATTTATAAACAATCTTAATGTGTTTCAATGAAAAATGATCAAAGACGTTAAAGAAATGGGATGAAATTAAACAGATATGTGGCAGTAATATTTTCGAAAATAAACAATAAATGGGATGTTTTGGTTAAAATAATGAAACGAAAAGCTTAACATTAAACCGTAAAGATTCGATTAAAAGTGGCAAACATTAGAAAGATCATTTATAAAACAGGGAAATTTTTACTTTATAGATTTCCAAAACTGCAGTGCATTTCAAACAAACTTAAAAAACTTTAGAAATTATATGAAACGTACTGTACTGACTACAATTTCTAGAACAGATGTTCTTATCAAAAAAAAAACTCAATACTATGCGGGAAAATCTGTATAATACTATAAGATGAACCTAATCATCAGTAGGTAGCATTTTGTTTGAAAGTTACCTAGTAATCCGTTGTAGTTTAACAATTCTCCAAATCTAATTTATTTAGTTAGACCAATTTTAATTAGAGTAGACGACAACGGATATTGAGAAATTACAAATTGTGAAATCTTCATTCCATAAATTATCCTAACTCCACCATGTTTGACAATGTTCCAGGTGTTCATCTAGAATATTAAAATAACCAACTGAGATATATTCTCAAGTCTAAAAGGACATATATTTGTAAGACATTCTCAAGCCACTCTACCATCTTCAACGAATATAATTAAATATTCATCGAACCCCTTTCAACTTTAAACATTTTTAGTTCACCAACTCTACATATTTCCTTAGTTGGAGGGCAGTGAAAGACACACATTCAAAAACTTGTTAAGTCAAAGAATAATTGATGAAATTATGTAAAATTAATATTCTATTTGAAAACTTTATAAAAAAAAATAAAGGAAGAACATCTAATATTGATCGTAATAATGAAATTTTCTACAATATTCAACTCAATATAACTTAAAGAAAACTTTCTATATGAAGTTTCATCTTATTCTATCTAGACTTTCACAAGGAAGTGATATTAGATAAAAAGAATGATTGATATTAGAAAAAGCCATTTATATTAGCATTGATGATCGATTAGACATTAAAATAAATTAAATTTCCCTATATTTAGTGAAAGTGTTCTCGTTATTTATTCCGTTTTTGTTATTCGTGAAAAATTCAACTAATTTCATATCGACCAGCTGAGCACACTTCTTAAGACAAATATAAATGACACGTTTTGGTGCTTTCTATTAGTTTAAATAAACAATACAGACCCCTGTTTGATATAAACACAGCTGAAATTCTATTCTTAATAGATCTAATAGATTTTCCTGCCGAATATATAAAAGAATCTTTTATTACATCGATTTTAAAATGGAGTAGAACCCAATTTAAACTCAAACAAACCACTTAAGACTATAGTGAAAGCAATGAAATCCTCGTAAACACGATACAACAACTAAAAAGGATTAATTAGTTACGAAGGCACTCAACGACAATCTTAATTAAATCAAATATATTTAACCCAAATAATCCGTGGTTTTTCTTCTGTATGGGCTGATTTTTGAGAAAAAAAAACCTACAGACCACCTTGAATTAGATAATAAATTTAAGGAAAATTTAATTATTAAGAAACAGTGGGTATAAAGAGAGCTGTAGTATAAGAGTGAATGAAAAACTACCACCATTTACGCGTATATTCAATATTTCATCGCTACGATTTCGCGAGTTTTCATTTAAAATACGCCCATGAAACTCATATTTTCCAAAGTTAATTTCTGTTTTATGATCACCGACTACAATATATATTTTAATTTATTGTTGTTAACAGCCATATTGGGATCGAATTGATCGATTTATTGTTTTTTTTTGTATAATTACGATGAATACGTGTGTGGTCTTTAAAGTTTTGCCTTTTTTTTAAACTATTTGTATTTTCTATTGTCGGTAAAAATGTTTGTGACCTAAAGCTTTAAAGGGCATACCACATCATCATCCACAGATGTGTATAATGGTGTTTTGAGCGTGTCGACGTCAACGTTTGTTTAGGCTACAAAATCTACAAGGATGAATGTGTTAGAAACTCCATATTAACATACCTCACTCTTCTATATCAAGTATAAACTTGGGACTTTCTTTCAACATCTTGTTTTCAGTGCTTCTATAATTAGAATTCCAGATATGGACAAAATGGGCTATTTTATTCAATAAACACTTGTTCAACATTTAAGTTGTTTGAACAAAAATATTGAATTAAAAGAAAAGAAGACGAGAGAAGAAAAAAACCACCTGCCATTTACAGCTTTATTGAAAAATTCCATCTTTTATTAGTTATCGGATATTTATATTAATTTTATCGATTATTTTCAACATAAAAAAAAACACCGACAAGATACGCTCTAATTGGATTAAATTAAGAGCTTTTACAGTACCCAATCAATTTCAATCATTAACTGATATTATCTAGAATTATCATTAGATATATAAGGGCACAATTTTATTAAATTCTTCAACTATTGCCATCATAAAAAAAAATGAAATTCGAATGAATCTTATTATAAACTGCCCTGTTTCATTTTTTTTCCTTCACTAATATCCATTTCTTTGAATGTTTTTGCAGTGTTTTGTTAGATGGATGGTATTTCACTGTCGCGCCCTCGAGACAATCCTAAAATAGTCCTATCAATTCATTCCACCACAAGAGGAAAAAAAAATGCGACTCTCTTATTCTTTCCCATTTCTACATATATTCGTTTATCTTTTACTTGCATTGACAAAAAGCCTAGTGAGTGTTGAAGACATTTACATGGAAAACGAGTCTATTGACTTGACACGTTGGACACACGGCACACAACCGCAACAGTGGTATGTTTTCATTCCAGATTTTGTCGCTTTATTTCATTATCTATATCTATATATACTCGTATACTTTTTTTTTGTTGTTAAAACTTTTCATCCAACACCCCGGAAACTTGTTTCGGAAATAGGTCTTTAACAGCTAACGACACTTCTTTGAAAAGACGTTGTCTGATTTTGAACGTGCTTTTTTTGTTAGGCTGTCATCCGATAAGAAACTAACGACTTTCGAATGGATCGATCTAAGAAACTTCCTCAATAAGATATTTGTGCAACATAATTTATTTAAGTTGTTAAAAAGGATTTTATTTCCAATCAATAATCAATATACTTACAAACATAAATTATAGACATTTTATATAAGGGATTATTGTAAATCATAATATATAATATATACACGCTCTACACAACATTAATTACATTGATTCAATGCATAATTTATAAGATTTGTTCTGAAAATAGAACAGGCCGGCAAAGTTCTTTCATGTTTTTACTTTAAAAACATGACGATGACACATGGCTATTTAAAAACCAAAAAAAGAAAATAAAAGATTCTTATTCTGGATTGTGAATAGGTAGAACATAATCTAGATTGTGTCATTTCAAATATATAATATATAACAAACTACATGACTATGTACTTTGGCAATGTTGCTAAAAAAATTACAAATTGCCACAATACCAACAAAATATTAACGTAGTGTTAAAAGTTCTACAGCAACATTCTCGCAACTATACAAGAAAGAAATAATAATAGTTGATCTGTTAATTGATAGAAAAATATAGGGTTATCATTTTACTGGAGTATCATCATAAATTTATTAAATTATAGATGGCGGTTGGGAACGACAAAATTAATGGTCCAAGAAAATTATGTTATCGTTGTTTGTCACGTAGTTTTTACAGTAACATTTACTATTCTTAATATTCGTTATAAATTATAGGTCTCTCTTGTCGACAAATAATATTGATCTATTTTTAAAAATTATAAAAAAAAGTCAACATGTATTAAAAATTAACAAAATTTTTGTTTGGTTGATTGTATATAAATCTATAATGTTCCCACAGGAATCATTCAGTCACGAAACAATTCCAGTTCTGATTGGTCCAATGTTTCTTTTTTTAATCTAACACAAATTGTTGTTGTGGTTTTATTGAATTAAAGTGTAAATTGTATTTGTGAAACAATTCAATACAAAAATGACTGATTAAAAATTAATTCAATGAAATATTAATAAACAAGGTTGTAATAACCCACAATCAAATTACATTGTAAAAGATTAATTACAACGAGAGGGAATAATGTAGCTAAGCTCAAGAGAATTTCATCTATATTCATTTTAATTCGATTTTAGTAGGACATTAACGTTACGATACGACAAAGATGAATAATATGCGCAAATACTTTTCAAATAGTATACGTTTACGTTTCTAATGCAACTGATCTCTTGAATCCATGTTAATAGCACACCCAGAGAACAGCAAACGAAAAAGTGGAAGTCTAAAGATACAGTAACAACATAATCACCACTCAATGTTGTTGTTTGAAGAGCAAATTAGTTACCTTTTATTAAATTTAATCCTTAGCTGCCACTTTAATCAATGAGCAATTTTATGAAGCCCATATTCGAAAACAATAGGCACTCGAAGTAAACTCTCCAAACAAGTTCACGTGACAGAGAATTCAGATTTTTAGGACTTTTCGTAAGATTGCATTTTAACGAGTATGACACAGTGAAATTTTAACTAACATTTCTATCAGGGCCAGTATTGGGGCTCCAAAAACAGAAAATCATCATATTTAAATAATAAAAGTTATAAATCGAATCATCATAGTCTGACTACCGTTTCAATAAGCGTCGTTAAAAATACCATACAATACACAGGTATCATACCGTTCACTTGACGGGCCTTGATTTCTACTATATATAATACATCACACAACCCCACAAAAACGTAAACTATTGCAACGCTCTTACTATTTCGCCCCAGCATTTCGAGAATGATAAAAGAGAACTCCGAGTGGTCTGTACTAAGTTTTGTAAGCGCCATGCATTATTTCGAATCAATTTTCGTAAGGTTATTTTTTGACCAGCGAACACCGGAGTGCTTTTTCATAAACGCCTAATGTTCAACTTCTTTGTTTGCTCTTCCATGGTAAAGCAATAGAATAGAGTTTATGTTTCATCACTTACCATTAGTTGCTTGTTGCGGTGCCAACCATACAAATAACGACCGAGAAGTGCCACTGAAACAAAATATTAAAAATTACATTAATTTGAAGGAAACAACTGGAAAAATTGTCTGGCACAATATGAAGCATTTGTAAATTTCAAAATAACACAAATGGGGTTGCAAACCACAATAGATATACATATAGAAAGTCGACATGTATAAAAACTATTTTCACGGTTCTGTTTTTATAAATACATGAATTCAAAAGATGAATGGTATAACGTGATGCACGACACTTCTTTTTG
This sequence comes from Meloe dianella, assembly GCA_028455855.1. Lineage (NCBI taxonomy): Eukaryota > Metazoa > Arthropoda > Insecta > Coleoptera > Meloidae > Meloe > Meloe dianella. The sequence goes on from JAPTHL010000039.1 coordinate 3,445,388, forward strand.
CACTTATCCCAACGCAAATAAACAACAGAATCATCCCATAAATTACCCTAACAAACAATATCTATGCACGGTCAATTGTACATTATGTATTAATGGAAATCAAACAACTTGTTGTAATGTAAATTCGATTTTACACCCATATTCGGACAATGCAAACCAGTCTTATTTCTTTGTATATTTCTCCCTTTGCATATAATTCACCTAAAAATTACACACAATATATCTTGGGGTGTTTTATATTAACTTCCGCTACAATGAGGCTCACATCTAAGAAAAAGGAATGTAAAAAGAAGACGAGACAATGGAATTGGCGACAGTAGAAGTGTTACTATGGTCTAACAAGGGGGTGGTTTTACGACAACAACTGTCTTGAATATACCCTATTTCACAGCTATCAACACAATTCTAAGCTCAAATGATAAGCTTCAAATGCAACTAGAGGTCTGTAAATCTGAAAATATACACACTCCAAGTGTTTTTTTTTATAAATATCATCTGTTGAAATATAAAGCCATCAATATTAGATGCGGCAAATGACTTTTTCATTTCATTTGCACATAATGAAAGACGAAAATCCGACTACTATAAATTGCTAAAATTTGTTCGACGTTAATTGTCTTATAACACTGTTGTACTAAGTATAGTTTTGCTTTCATCTAAAAAATTCCCATTTTCAGTCTTTTTTCTTCTTCTTTACAGTTGTAAATATAGACAGGAATATTTCCAAGAAGATATTTAGAATTGGCTACTGATGATCCGTTTTACACATTCTTCTTTTTTCGTTCTATTCGCAAGTGACAAAAGAGCGATAAATATGAATAATTATACCTTGACGTGCACGTCTTGGTGGCAACATGCAATCCCAAGGATCATTTAATGTGTTTCATGTCAATCATCCTAATGATATTTCGGAGAACCCTTTTCATTTTGCAGTTCAACTGTAATGAGCGCGCGAATGACGACGACAACAACAACGGGAAAGGGAACGCTCGAGCCAACACGCCGGCTGTTCCTGTTCATATTTCAAAAGCTTGTCGCTCCCCTTGACTAGATCCTTTTTTTATATATATATCTAATGTATATATAGATGGATAAAAGCGAAAATGAATGAGTTAGAGAGTTATGTGACAATATGCTTTGGAGTAAATAGGAACGAGAACAGATTCGTCATCTTTACAACAAATCTGTGACAGGACACCTTTTTTTTCCACGAGCTTTGAAAAGAATCGGCAAACTGGTGATTATTGGATAAAACGGGAATGATTCTTAGAAAATCTTTATAGCTTCATTAATTGTATCGATATACGACCGGATAGTTCATATTACACGTAATTGAAAACATTCTACAAAATACTAAACATGATTCGTGCACGTTATTACAATAAAATTGCATGTCTCACTTGTCTACAATCCAATCAATAATTTTATTATAAATCTTTTATTACTTCAATGAAGACTTCTTCCATTTCCTTTTGTTTCGATACTTTCATACGTGTTTATTATGTCTAGAGATGAGACAAAACAATTTTCTATTATCGAAGTAAATTGTATCGACTTTCGATTGAGTTTTCCCATTTTATCCTTTCACAACAGATAAATTCACGTCTCAATCCTAAACTAAAACAACATATCTCCCTTCATGTAATCCGAAAAAGGGAGTGTTTTGTTAATCTTTGGCCAAGATAACGATGTGAACAACTAATTGTGTCCAGTGCAGGAAATGATTTAGGGTGTCGTAGTGCTTGTTTCCTTATATGAGAACATTTCCACTATTTACTTAAATTCAACACACAAACACACATAATGTGTATACATATATGTACAAGTTAATATGTCGATCTTTGTCTTTATTGCATTGCCTGTCTACATGAAATGTAAATATTCATTGAGCCGTGGGTAAATGTGCACGTGACATTACGACCAAACATTGCCCATGTTGTAATCACTGAGGAGACTCAATATTCAATTCACAGTTTGTACAAACCTGACGTTTGTGTTATTGATGGGACTAATTAGTATAGGAACACATTAAAGGGGAAGTGAACTAATACGTATAATATATATACATGTGAAATTATCAAACAAATGACCATATATCCTATAATTCCCTGGCGTAATAAAAATTTAATAAACGACATAAGGATATCATTATATTTTATATGGTTATAGTTGTTACTAGTGTAAATTACTGATCATTTTATTGGTCATTAATTTAAATAAACCTGCATTATAATTGTGACACCACTACTTGTGTCAAATAATAAAAAATATAATTTATTGTTAACAAAATTCTAAAGGCAATAAATAAAAAAAAAGTTTACCAAAACAAAAATGACAATAAGTCGAAATTTTAATAATGGTCGCTTAATATAATAAAATTGTGCATTTTCGACGATAAGTCTCTCTCCTTATAATTTGCATTAAAATTAAAATTCCTTTCGAACAACTTGTGCCAGGTAATTGGACGTATACGTGTACTTCGAGCCTTACATTTCAATAAATTACAGTTGACATTGGAAAAGCAACTGACTAAATTATTCTCTAAATCCTATTATAAATTCGACGTTAAATTATTGATTACCAATGGATAAGGGAAATTATTAAGAATTCCGATAGAATACCATTCCACGTATCTAATAATATCAATCCACAGAAGGCATTTTTCACACGACCACTGAAATGCAGACGTTTTTAAGCATGCAAAGAGGCAAATGAGCTAAAAACAATGACTCATTTTTGTTGGTTGATTGAAAAACAATAACGTTTTAGTTACAACAATGTGGTGTCTTCGAATAGACTGGAAATTTGAAAAGTGTACCTGAAGTTTCAACTTCAATCTGAGAAATAAAAGGATTACAATTGGCGGCATTGCAAAGTTCCCTACATTCTAAAGCTGGATGTCAAGTGAACCGTTGTCAAAAGATTTTGCTCACAGCTCAAACTATCACGCATATATAATCTATTCGTTGATTTACGAAAAAATGCATCAAAATCTTGTCCCTGTAAAGCATGTTTATATTTTTGTGAAAGTACGTGAACAATTGTAGTGAAATGGACCAAAACGAAACAAAAAGTTAACGAACTAAAAATAACATTAAAAATAAATTACGACCATTGTTCAAATTCTAATTGGAAAATGGTGGAGAGGTCGAGACGTGTTAATTTGCACGACAAAATATCGAATTTTCCAAACGTAATTATTCTTGAAAAATCAAGTGGAATTTTTACACTTTTGTTCAATTAGTGCAATTTAACACTGTAATTTTCTACGTTATTCCAGAATTATATAATTCTTAGAACAATTCATATCCTGTTCACACGGTGCACAATGAAAATTTACTACTGAAATATATTTGATAGCTTGTTCGACTACTACCACTATTATTACACGGTATATGTAGTGTTCAAGTCGACATTATTGAACTGCATGTTTCAAGTAATTAATATACGATCTCATGGCTTCATTAAACTTGGACGGGCCGACGCCGTTCACAATCGTTAATTTAACGTTACGAAATGTTAATAATCCCGTTAACGACTGTTGATCATGCAAAACCAGATGGATATCGAAACTAACTAGTAGCAAACGAAAACATATCCACATTCATTATTCTACGTAAATGGTACATAAATACACATAATAAGGAATAGGTGTGTGTACATAAAAAAGAATTTATTCCATTTTGTCAACTGTGACGACCATAATACAGGAATTGCACGCATTGTTTTTTAATAAAATTGAAAAACAATGCATCATGACAGTTATTCCATTGTGGTAGCATTGTGGATATTTAGGAGAATTTAATACCAAAATTAATGTGACAAGTTATAATTCCCAGATTTACAAGTACAGGTTTACCGGATTAAATTCTAGCTTCCTGTAACACACAATTCATCAAAATACTACCAACGTATTACCGAGTTTCTATAGATGATCAAGAAGATTACAAAAGCTTTTCAAATGAATTCAGCTAATCAAATTTCATATACGGAAATTTCCATATTTTTGTTTGTTCAAAAATGTTCTCCCTTTACTTCTATTGTTATAAATCTGACTAATTTCCTTTATCTTTTCAGGTAAGTTCTGATCAGTAAATCTAACAAGGTAACAGATATTTAAAGGGTAAGTTTCGATTTCAAAACAGGTTTCTTTGTGTATTGAAAACGAAATAACAAAGAAACATTACAATATTTTCAATGTGTACAAATCGATCTCATTATACATTTAACAAGTTGAGCATACGATAATAACCATCGATTCATTGCTTTAACTTTGAATAATCGGCCAACATTAAACGTATATGTGTAAGTATTTAACATCGGTCCAAGGATCATTAGTGAAATTGATAAGGTCCGTATTGTGAACAAGGGCTAATCGAACAACATTTAAACATTTATCTTGCTTGAATCATAGTCGTTTGACATAACCAACAATACGCCTCTATATTTGAGAATATATCTCTCAACTGATTGTGTTAATCGAATTAAGGGTTGCGTGGGTTGTTAATTGGATAAAAACAAAAATTATTAAGATTGATTTTAGTAACAAGTCTAATGTCGGCTTAGTTTCAACTACATTTGTTTTAGTAGAAAATTGAGGGAGTGATTCGTGTTGGCGGTAGTCTTTAATTGTTGCATGTCCAACAATTGTCTGTCTTGGAGAAGTCAGTAGAAATCGCTGCTTACAATATCCATGTAGAGAAAGTATAGAACGTACCATCAATTTCCACCTGGATAACACGCAAACTATAAATAGGGGGGAATCGAATAGTAAAGGTTTTAGGGGTGGTGCATTCACACACCACCCTCATATCCATCAAAGTATGGTGGTAGCATGCCGTGCTAACGTTCCAACATGATACCGCCTGGTACAGCCTTAATAGGATTTTGATATTATATATATATATGAATAACATACATTTTACTTGCAATCACTTTCTAAAAATCTAAACCTTTGAGAACTTAAATTACTAACCGTTGTCAAAACTATGAAAAGAACATTGTACGATTAATAGGCAGTTTTATATTCGAAATTATGATTGATCATCATCGCTTCAAATGTAATTGAAATCGTTTTTCCGCTATTTTTTACAAGAGAATATATATGAAATTTTTTCCCAAAACAACACGCAATCTTTGTTGTTGCAGTAGAGAATCCATTAAATAATAATCAAGAATTCATGAAATTGAGAATAATAACTTCCGGAAATTCAAATGTTTGCTTATTACTTTATAATCATTGTGTATTAAAAATGAATGTTTCAGTATCAGAAGTATTGTAATATGAGTATAGTTGAAGCTTATCCGAAAATCAGGATTTCATTATTTTTTTAAATCTTAAAGAAATTTCCCGAAATTTGAACGAACGAATGTTTCACTTATACGAGACACTGTATACAATGCGATTTGCTAAATTTCTTATCCTGGTTAACGTTATTTACAAAATAACTCTTAAGAATTTATTGAAATCTTAAATTAAGCAGCGTCTTCACAGGAGGACACTACTCTCTCTCTCTCTCTCACTCCTAACTATTAATATTAGCTGAGAATCTGTAGTCGTCTAGAGACACAGTTTAAAGTTAAAGCTAGATTTGTATACTAAAAACAAAAACGGTTGTTTTTTTTCCTAGTAGTTCCTCTTCGAAAACATTTTAATCGTGAATTAAAACAAATTAATTTTAGAATATTTCGAGCAATTTAGATTTATAAATTTGTCAACTTAAAATCAACACTTTACACTATCATAAATTTCATTCACGATAGTTCCACATTTATAGTTTAAATAAGCATTTCAAAACTAAATTGTCACTAGCTGTTGATAGTTTTAACGAGTGTTTTTACTATTAGAACAATCTGTAGTGTTTCGTTTCCTTAGATTTTCTTCTATATAACATAACTTTTAATATGAACGATAATTTGTTGTCGATGAAGTTGGAAAACAGTTAATTTTCTTTACATCAAACTTGGGTTGCAATGGTGGTGGCGGTGGTGGTGATAGTGGAAGTTTTATTGTTTTTGATGCCGTCGACCCTAATCAAAATGGATAAGTTTAAAGTTCAAATTTTCTTCAAGTAAAAAATGTAGTTGTTAGCTTTTGTTGTAAATTGATTTCTTGTATAATAATGGAAAACAGTAATAATAATAAACTGGAAGTTTTGAAATTAAATTCTATATTATCTTTCAATTCAATTTTCAATATATCGAAAATATCATTTTCAATGGCAGCCCATATAATTTGTATTTGTGATTGTAGCCACATTTGTCATATATTGATTGACCATAAATACAGATTTAGTGTTATTTCATGTAATTGACATGAACTGTTAACGTAAAAATGATTATTATTCTACTGAAAAGGTAATTTCTGCAGGTAGTTATATAGAGTTATTAATTGTAATAAATGTCTAACGATAAGTCAGTGCCTGTAATCCAATGTATTCGTGCACCTCAAGTTCCTTTAATAATAATGCATTATATTAATTAATGGTTCCACTAATTAGAGGCAGGTGTAAGGGATGAAGGCACTGTTTGCCAACGTCTATGTGTTGAATGTTCGCAATAACACCACTAGTTTAATAAAGGGGTTCAGTATCTAGGGGTGGAACTGTTTAACCCGCACCAATAATACGTAATAAATGGCATCCTTTCTCTTCCCCACAATTACTCTTCCACACGAAATTAAATTAATTCATCGTTCTTTTCCTAATTTTATCCAATTTTTCAATTTTCCATTGAAATCTACTAAAAGACTTCAAATTAAAATGAATGATTACAAGTTGAACATCAAAAGGGTTTTTAGTGATTTATCAAAATACGATGGCGCCCCTTCAAACTACCCCCATAAAAAACAACAGAATTCCTGGTGAAATATAATAGAGATAACTGCCTTAAGATCCTTTTGCACTTAGTTAGGTCGTAAAGATAAGCCAAGTCTGAAACATTTATACGATTCTAGACGATAAAGTATTCATCGAATTACAGGCATCGGTCTAAAGACACAAACCAGACATTTTTAAATACATTTTTTTCCCATGTATTTTCCGTTCTAAAACGTCTCTTCTCGTTGTCGTCTGTCTCATTTCGTCTTCCGTTAAATAATTTCAAGAGTGCGTTTTAAAATAGATCACTTTTTATTTGATGTTTACTTTTGACTTTGAGGATAAATGCCATTGTGAAACGGATTGCAATTAATTGCAGCCATTAGAACGCCGACATGTTTGTTTTGTCCGTTCTCTCTGAATCTGTCACTTGCCTTCAATGCCAATAAATTACAAATCTTTTTTTTTTAGATCAAACACAATCAATTTAAAGCCCACGTGGATTAGTTTAGAGCACTGTATTTAGTTTTTTTTTCTTTGTTTTCATTCATTTAGTACCAACTAGAATAGAAAATTCAAATTTGTCAAATCTCGTTTTATTTTTAAACAATTCTCAAAAGCATCGAGTAATTGGAGACGTAAGAATCAATAGTGCAATATTGGTGACAACACTCCATATCGTAATTTTGACTGATATCAATCGTTTAGATGTTATTTTCCATTGACGTTAACGAAATTTCGGCAATTTTGCACGCCAACAATTATATGCCTACATATAAAAATGGAGGGTTTAATTCTCTCATTTTCTTTAAATTTTCTTAATTTGACATGTTCTAATTATATGAAACGCTCTATATGTATAAAATCGAGTGTTCAAAAGTGTTTTTCACTTATGAACTGTGAAGATTGTTTTTATCGTTGGTTTTATGAAGAATTATCGTTATTCCCGTAAGGTCTCATTTCAAGTTAGATCGTATCTTAACAAACTGGCTGCTCTTTCTTAGAACATTAGAAACACTTAACCTTTGTATAAATTTTTCATGGTTAGTAAATTGAACAGTTGATTGGAGCCTGTAGATTGGATAGACATTTTAGAGAAATTGAAAATTTCAATTTAACTCCATAATCTGATAGTGGATTGCATCTAATACCGTGCAAAATTTCTAAGGAATTTCCATTACGAATCTCTTTTCAATATCTAAAAAGATAATAGGTTTGAAGCTTCTTCCTATTTGATTTTTTCTAAATCAACAATATTAATGTAAATAAAATTGTAATCGGAATTCCATAATGGTGCCAGACGCTCTCTCTAGACGCTAGTCTATCGTGTTTTGTTGTTGTTGTCGTTGTTGTATTCACTGAAGTCGCCTATAAAATCGGGGAATCTCATTAAAATAACAATAACAATTCGAAGACACACACTTCTCATGTGACTTTTAAGGTGTCACATGAGACCGAAAGACCTTTCTACATAACCACACATATAAATGTTGTTAAGAAACTTTAGGGACGAATTTGTAAAGTGGTCGTCTCGTTCACGTCGCCACGAAAACTTTATGACTGTTACAAACTTGGCTCCAGTTAAATATACATATTATTATCATTTACATATGAACATATTTTATTCTACAATACCTCTATAATCCAACAGTATTGAATAGTAAAAACGCTATTGCCATTAAAAGACTTTTTAAAACACGAAACTTTGAACTACTAGATACGACATAGTCTATTTAAATATTGAACCTTCTGAAATCACACACATGGAACAACAACAAACAAACTAATGATGACCGCTAATGGACCATTATACCATTGCTCTGTAAGATTTATTCTTATTACCAAAAAAAAAACAGCAATTAGCCGGCTTTATTACAGGAATTTTGTGTTTTATCACGAATTAGAACTTTTTTCTTTCTGATTTTCTTTATTATTTGCGCAATTCCAACAACCATAGAACCGAGTTTCATCAATACCATTTACACCAACATCTCATTAGTTTTATGTCTCTATTGCCCGACTGGTGGTATTATACACTTTTTTTTTCTTTCAAAACGAGTTAAAAAGGCTTTTGTGTTTGGATTTTCATTTCATCGCGGTAATGATGAGGGTGGTAATCATTGCAAAAAAAATATATGATAAATGAATCGTTGAAAAAAATTCTATCGATGTTTTGTGTCCGTATTTTAATCAAACACCACGATATGATGATAGCATTTTTTTCGCCAAATATTTCCATCAAAACTTTGATTAATCTCCATCAAAAATGACTATTTCCCTCGCTTATAAAACGGTATTAACTTTCTATTTAGATGGATGAAAGGAAAAATTTCTCCAATGATAGACACTTTCAAGATATGGGAAATTCGATAATCGATAATACTTAACGCTTTTCCGCAAAAAGAAAATAACAGTCAGGATACACTTCAACTGTTCTGTGTATCAAACATATTGTCGATAGTGATATCATTCTAAAATCTAAATGATTTGATACATCTGATTTTTCCCAATTATTTATTTGTTCCACAAGTTTTGTGTTATCATTATTTGTAATTATTGTGAAGCTCAATCTATTTCTTCTCAAGATAAATGATGAAAATAATTGATTTATCTTCAGAAAAAAGGGGTGAAAATATCTGAAATGCGTAATGATTAATGTTTGTTGTAATTGTTTGAAATTGTTGATAAGAAACAAAGATTTGAATTTATTTTGAAATTACATTTCCAAACTAGATATAAAATGGGGAAATAACATTAACGTTCAAACCTTATATTACACATAATCAATCCACCGACCCATTAATCTTAATTTCTCTACCCAAACCAAAGACAGGACGGCGAACAATAATTAAATAAACAAGAGAGAAGAAACAATAAGTCTAGAGGGGTATTTCCCAGAAATTAACTATGGTTTTTGTCTGTTTACAAAACGAAATTGTTGTGATGGTTGTTGGAAATCTTTTATTTTCATCGACAACTAAAATTCTATTAGCTTCAAATGGGATTGCATCATTGTTTCCAAAAATACAGACGAATGTACACACAGTTTAATGTAACAAACAAAAAAAAAGCAACATCAGAATATCGACGAATTCGCAAAAAAAAACTTTCTCCCCCAATTTAAATTCGTTTTTGAACATCGTCCACGAATTTATCGTTCGAAACGAAATTGAGAGAAACCGGATGGTGTTATTTAAATTTAAATCAAGCCAGTGTTGGGAGAATCAAAAGTTTTTTTTTCCACAATAAAAAAAAAGCAGTTAACTTGAAAAATCTCCGGAATGAGGTTGTTAGATACATTTTTCTATTTTCACATAGTACTGTAATTTAATCTTTAAATCACTTGGGATATTTATCGTTTTGAAAGCATGCTTTTGTACTTATTGGCGCCGAGATGCAAAGGCGACATTATAAATTATTCATAATTATTGTCAGATTAGAATAGATTCGAAAAAAAGAAAAAGAAAACTCCAAACAATAACATTTGCCATGAACGAAATGTAAAACTGACATCAATACAACTATTGATTATGGATAGAATTACATATTTTATAACTCTGAATTAATTGCAATTGCCAGTACCTCCCTCATCTTCAAAACTATACAATTCCGTGTTCTGTCTTAATTAATTCTATTTTAATTGTGGAAAAATATCGAATACAACCAAGTCAATTAAAACTTGAAAATAACTTTAGACTCTAATTAAGAACCTTTAATAATTAATCAGTAAAACATTTAGTAAATATTTAATTTAACTTCAGTTTCAGTCATTTATTTGAAGTAAAATAATCCATAAATAAGACACTTTAACTCCAATTTTCTTTCACTAATGTCTTATTAGTTGAAGCCAGACAAAAGTTAGAAAGGATCTAACAAATTAGTAAGATCGCAATGTCAACTAAATGAATGCAACCGAGAGAATATTATTCGATTTTAATTAAATTACGAATAAGATGACATTAATTAATACCAGATAAATGGAAGTATTTATATTTGATCTATCTATCTATCTTTTTCTTGATTGTAAATGATAGAAAATAAATTATAAACGGATATTTCAACTCAATTCCAATGATTTGTTGAAATGAATTAGAAATAATGATTCGCTATTTGTTACTTTATGTTGTCTTGATTACAATTTTTTTCTATAGAAAACTAGTCTTTAGTTATTTTAAAATTTAATATATATGTTGCAATAAATTACATGTATTCAACATAAAAGATTGTGTTAACAGCTCAATGTTTCTGCAATTTATCGAAATGGCGTGAAAACCTTACAATTCTTGTTGTACCATTCGAATTAATACGAGGATCGTTTCAAATGTCTGTAACCTGATACAAATGGTACTCCAAAGGCGCTTTTTGATATTAAAGCTATATCCACACTTGAACTCATATCCGATGAGCTGCAGGAGACATACGCAAGTGCATACTCACCCAAGCTTACCACATGCGTGTTTAAATGTTAATGTAACTTGATAGAAATTTAGGTTCTAGGAAAAGAAAGTCTCTAAAGGGGAAAAACGTACCGACTCTTTCCCTCTTAGACAGGAAAAAGCGATTATCCAACGAAATAGTTATCATTATCCTCCAATAGAATGAATCATTACTAAAGAATATTCTAATTTCTAGGGTGGTTAAATGGAAAAAATCACAATGGACGAAAATGTTTCACTGTTATCATTACAAATCCTGGAGAAGCTCCCCAATCCTCCAATAAGACATACACTTTTTACATTTTTTTTTGTAAATTAATGAAATTTCGTATGTGTCAGTAAATAAGATAGTAGTATTTACGAGGTATTTTTATGCGTGAATAAGAAAATTATATCGAAACATAAAATTGTTTCAGGCTATAAACTTTTCAAATGCTCCTCATAATTGCTTGCCATTGAATTCCACGTTATTTTTAGAAAGTTCAAGAATTTTATTCAATAGCTTAATAAAAAGACGAGAATCCATAATCAACTTGTGAACATCCATTAATGTAATGTGGGCTTAATAAACAGCTAAGCTGAGTGTTTATGACTTTATCGTTGATATTTCTCTCAAAATAATTTTAACACTTTGACATTAATTATTAGAAAATAATAGAAAATCTACTAACACCAGTCTTAAGAACATTATTTATGTGCCATTTTATATTCACAATATTCACGCTACTTGGACATATAATAAACAACTTTTACTATTAGTTAGTTTAATTGTTATTTTCTCAAAATATTATTAATGATTTATTTGTTTGTTTGTTTATTTAGGACAATATCGTTCACCTCGGATCACCGAACACCCTTCTGATACAATGGTCGCTAAACATGAGCCAGTAACATTAAATTGTAAAGCAGAAGGACGTCCTGAACCGACAATTGAATGGTTCAAAGATGGTGAGCTTGTCAAGACATCACCAACAGATAACAAATCACATCGAGTCTTGTTGCCGGCTGGTTCATTGTTTTTCTTACGTACAATGAGCAGCAAAAAAGAACAAGATGCTGGTGTATATTGGTGTGTAGCAAAGAATATTGCCGGTTCAGCCGTCAGCAGGAACGCTACCCTGCAACTGGCAGGTAATATATTCATATAGATATTTTACATAAAATTAATAACAACAACATATAATAGCCACGCTTATTCCGGACAACGGACTTACATATGTAGATGTATACTGAATTATTTGCATTTAATCGATACAAAATGGATTGTAGATGCGATAAGTAAACGCCATACACCTGACCAACGCTCGATTGAATATTGGTTGTACAAATATTTTCTGATATGTTTATTTATCCACAGAATTTTGCAAACATGATAGCGTTGTATGATAATTTAAATTGCCATTTTATCCTGATAAATCAAAGGTTAATTAAGTATAAATAAAGTCGGAAATAACCGCCAAAAGGTGCTGCCGGACATCCGTACAGGATGCATCGACGTTTGATTGTAATTCTAGCTAGCCCTATAAAATTTTCGTTTCATTTCCGATTGTATAGAACTGAAAGATGTTAGGTGGGCCGGATTTTTTTTTGTACGTTTTCCGTCTGCACTGTAAATTACCCAATCGATTCGTTTGTTGAAAAAAGGAAGAAGCTTTCAGCATCCTTCTGGTCAGATTTATGTTGGCACTTTTCGAGGCGGAATTCTTCTTCAATTTTTCTTTCATTTCCTGAATGTTCGCCAGTTACAATTCTACAATTTCAGTATTGAATGCTTTTGTTGGAATTTTCACCGACTTCGTTCTAGTTGAAATGCAGTCGTGGATTAATTCAATTTACATTGAAAATTTGAATAGTCGTCACAATCATAAAATTTCAATTTTCGTAGGTATTCATCGAACGTCATCTTCTAATATGACTATTTTATTACTGCCATGCGATCTTTTCTCATGAAACAACGATAATCTCTGACTTTTGTGATTCAGGTATGCTGATACAACACTACAATATTATCCCTTATTGTATCATAAAAGCTTAGATGCAGAAATTGATCTTTTTTTAGTAAGGAAAGAATGGAATGCCCTTTTATTCTTTTCTGGTTGTTGTTTAGCCTGTTTGACCAATAGACATTGATCGATGTAAGGATATTACATCGATTACATCTATCGACAGCAGTCATGCCACTAGACAATAGTCTGTTGTAGAACGTAAATCATTTATTATGACACACGTTTTGATAGGTTGGCAATATGTATGTAAGTGTTGGATATAATGTTCCACCTCTCTATTGACATCTATCGATTTCCTCAATAAATTTTACAGTCGATTTCGTCGTCAATTCGATACATGATGTCAATTTATAATTTTTTTCCACTCATCCTGTCATGCTTTTATGAAACTCACAACTATTGTCATTTTTAATAAACGAAATGCCAATAAAATGATAAGTGTAAAGCTTTTCATATCCAGCTTTTATCTACAATTAGTACATAGTCGCTAAGAGCTAATAAATTATTTATTAAAAATTCTAAGGTTTGTGAGAACAATGAGAATGTTTTTTTTTACGTTTTGAAATAAGAAATTAAAATGAAAAATAATAAGAATGTTAAGCAGTTGTAATTGATAGTTCTGGAAAGACCTTTTGACAGTGTAAATAGATCGGAAAAGTTAATATTAGATTGTTACGATTGAATAAAAGCAAACACAGTGACTTCTTTTTTATTATTTAACGAATATCTCTAATGGTTCAGTTTGAAGACTGATTCAGTGCCAGAAAACGACCAATTTGTCGGAGAAAATGCAATAAAACTATCGTGTAAGTAAACTTTAACTTCTATATTGAGTGGAATCATAAATTATTGTCATCGTTTTCATTCAAAATCTATTTTTAAAATCGAAAAATTTCCAATTCTTTTATCAACTATTGTTGAGTTTGTAGTTTTTTATGTGAATATTGTTAGAATTGCAAACTATAAAATCAAACCATTCTTCAACAAACAGTGTCATTTATGCCTACGTTAGCACAAAAATGGTGCCCATTTTTCCCTTGAAAGTTCACAACGATAATATTGAAGCCAACCCGAATCATAAGTCTATCTTTGGGATTTCTATTAGAAGGAAAATTGCAACTCGGAAACGGTTTTTATTACTTTCATTTCGCATTCATCTTTTCATTTAGAATGGAATTACTGGGGAAGCGTTATTTTTTTTTTGCTTTCGTATTACAGTTTTCCCCTTTTCATTTCTTCTTCTGCCTTTTTTTTATTGTTATTTTTCTTTTTGTATAATTCAGTGTCTGTGTGTATATTAAAACATTGTTTCTCTGTAGACGTTTTTTTTTTCAAACAAGCCTGAGCGTTATTAAATGTAGGGGGTGGCATATGAACAATGGAGTTTTGAAATAATCTCAAAGTACCACATTTCATATTTTCTCTAAAATGAAAAAAATGATGAAAGCAAGATCAGTATTGTCTAGTTTTGTAATTCGAACAAATAGAAGGATAACTCAATTTTGTTAGTCAGCTTAAAGTGTTTGCGAAAGATCTTCTAACGACACGATTTTCCAACTATCTAGTAAACTTTTAATGAAAATACCTTGAAAGTAGATAAACAAAGTTTCAAGTAGATGAGAAAGAACATTGAAAAACTAAATCAATATTTTAATGGAATTATAAAATTTTGTTTTTTACAAAATTCAATTATGGCCCAACAAATAATGTTAAATGGTCATCATTAACATAATCGCAAATATTGGAGACATTCAGAAGCTGTGGTAGTCAATATTTGTGTGGCGGCTACTAGAACTTTGTTCAAACTTAATACACTCGCATACACCCACGGAAGAGACGAGAAAAAAAGCCTTTACCCACTCAATTTATTGCCACTTTGTATAATAAATATTTACATTTTATTACCGACATACTATATGTGAAGCCTAAAAAGTCATTGACTCTGAAATTATGTACACTTAATATATTCTAAAAATATAACAAAAATTTGAATAAAAAATCTTATTCTCGAAATGTAACAAGTAATGCAATTAAGCAGATATGCACAGACAGAGAAAACGGCTTTGTTATCTCGCTGATGAAAGGATTTAATGAAAATGTGGAGTCCATTGTTTGTTAAAATGAACAGATTTCCATTTGGTTGATTAAGATAAAATTTCACATTACACTCTATTTATCATTGAAAATTCATTAAAACGATAAAGAAAAAAGAAAAGATCATCGAGAAACTGACCCTCGGAATTCATCGAAATTTAAAAGCAATTCCATGTAACTATATCGACGTGACATTATCTCCTACTGCCAATGCCCCATCATTCTTGACTTTTCGGTGGTTGATTCAGAGAAAGAAAAAAAACGAACATGTATAGTTGCCCCTTCATAAATTGATAAACGTTGCCTGAGTTTTTGTGGTAGGGTGAAAGCGGTCGATACCTGGAATGTTTGTACGGTGTAAGTGTGCAAGAAGGGGAAAGTTTCTAATGCTCTTTGGCTAGTCCCTACATTATGTAGTATATATATATATATATATATATATATATACGAAAAGGGAGATTCAGGACTACATAAATGGTCGCCATTCGGTTCCTGGTTCGTAGGGTAAAACCAACTCCATACTCATATACGTGCTCGACAATAAAATTTAATAGGCTGATATGTCCTCATAAAAGGCATACTGAATTGGTTATATCTAATATAAGAACTACTTTAGATGTTCGTAACAGTAACATATAATGTTTGTTGCTATTTTAATAAACACATTTCTGCAGGAAAACTTAACATTTTTACATTGTTCGCGTTTGATTTCGAAAGGTGTCTAAACATGTTCCTTTCCCACTATAAAAAAATCTACTATACGTGTACAACTTACGAGCTAGACCCTCATCAAACAAAGGTTTCCTGTCTGTAAATAAATTACTTCTTCGATAAGTAGTTTTTTTTCCCCATTTAAAACTATAACAGCTTTAATAAATGAACGATCTGAATTTTGTCAACACTATGACACATATTATTTTTAATTTTATTAGCTATTAGGATCGTTGCCAATCGAAAGTAATCAGCTATTAGCGTTATTTACACAATTTTACGCTTTTCGCTTTAATAAATTTTATTGTTGTTGTCGGAATGGTTTTCCACGGAAACCCCACTACTAATTCATCCGCGTTCTACTGTTTTTTTAGACACAACAAAAAAAAACAGTTGTAATTTACAAAAGAAAATTGGTGGTAGCCTTTTGAAACAATAAGATAACGAATGATTACTAAAACCTCTAATGTTTTATGAGGGGAGAATTGTGAATTGTGTTGTGTTGTGTGCAAGCATTCGTTATATTCAAGTCTCGTATAGATTTCGGCCTGCATTCCAATCTAACAGCCTATCATCTCGCCATCGTCAAGACTCTTTCTACTCTTGTTTGAGACAATGACCGACAACAGATATAAGTATATATATATATATATATATATATATATATATATATATATATATATGATGATGATGATGATGATGGCTGTTGCTTTAGGCATTGTCGGAATTTTTCTGCCAGGATCTTGACTGATCGCAATTATGCACAGTTGTGTTGTTGCACACCGATATACACAATAAAACAAAAATGGAAACAAGATCAACTCAGACTTTTATAACCGATAAAATGAACAATTCATGTTGCTAAAGGAACTATCAAATAATAAATAAAAGATGATTTTTTTAATATAAAACAACCTCCGAAAAAACAAAACGATTTCAAGATCATATTATTTTATCTCGAACTATATAACATTCTAAGCCATATAGAATGACTGTCTACTGTACACACTTTAGATTTGGTAAATTATTTCTATGAAACGTGTTTTGTTTTTGTAAAATTTCTCGCTTGAATTTACTACAATTTATTCTACTACTGGTAAGTTAAGTAAGTGTCTTTCAACAACTTAAACTCCATGACAAATTTTATCATAATCCTACTTTACTCTTTCATAAAAAACAATCTTTTTCTAAAGTTATCCACTGATACTAATCCAACTATTTCAAAACTGATTCAACAACTACGTCTCGACTGTTTTTGACAGTCAATAAAAAGTAGCATTACTAACTAGAATCAAGCATAGCAAAAGTACACATTTAGAAAAATGAATTTAGGGATTTTGTATAATAAAGTTTCGTTTTGTAAAATAGTTGAATCAAATTGTTAAATTTACTAAATTAATTTTGCGAACGATAAGCAATCATCTGATTTTGTTAAGCCACATCTATCGAACGATCACGAAGACATGGATACGAAGGGGAACGAATCAACGATTACAAAAAATGGATAGGAATTGGACCAAACGCGAACGTATCATATCGACGTACAAGCCACTCCATGACCTTTGTTCCCATTCGATCGTGTTTGCATTGCCCATAAACACTATGTTTACATTTCCGATTGTATCAATTCCTTCCTGACCGTTCGATAGATGCGAACGGAGCTTTATAGAGAAGTAGAACTTTTCTATTCTACAAAAAAAAATGATTGAGCTAGACATATATTCAGAGACCGATATACCTATTATGTACACTCCCTCAATACCCAAAAACGCCTTCACATCCAAAGCCCCTAAAATAAATACTTTTGGATACGATCATGATGTCCTCAATTTAGATATCTAGAGAGGTTGTGCAATAAATATTTCACAAATTTCAACAGCTGTGATCATCAAAAGATAAATTGTCCCTTTCTAAACTTTACATTTGATTTCCAAATGACGATAAAGATCGAGATGCCACTCACTAAAAAATCGTTGATGACTTCCTAAGAGTGGTCATTTTAAAGGGAATTTATTAAATTTATATACATTTATAAATTCTAGCAAACTTAAGGTCATATTCCAAGTATTTTGATGTTGAAACAAATGTTAGAACCATCAAAGCAACAACCCTTTTTGTTTATAGTATGACTCTGTATATGGCGAACATAGACAACAAACATATTTGAAATGACCCCCAATGCTAATATGCATATTCTTTATAGCTCAATAAACTCAAAGATCCCTTCAGACATTTCAAATTTCCATTTTACTACCACAGTGATAGTATTATAAAGAGAAAAGTAGAATATTTTACAATATTTACATTGTTTTATAAACACCAAAAAATTTAATAAAATTTTTGAAATCATTAAAGGTTTCAAAAAAATGTCAACTCCACGTGAAATGAATAAATTTGTTGCAAAAGTTTTAAAATGAGTATCCTCTCTACAACATATAATGAAAAATAAACTCATAAATGATCAAAGAATAAAAATTCTTCAAATATGTGGATTTCAAAGGAATACGTTTGAAACTAATGAAAAGCTCTTCTATTAGGTTATTAATCAAATGTCTTAATGTATTCCATGAAATATTAGATGCTTTTAAGATGCTCAATTTTGATAATCAAACAAAGCTCATATTACCGATTAGAGCTACTGTATAACTTACTGCTTTTTAACGATGGGAAAAAAATCCTGAAATTATACATAAAATTTATATTTATGATGACACAAGCTGTTTTAATTTTGTTAAAACTTAATATTTATTATTTAATGTCAAAAGTATTTATTAGACTATTAAGTCGTTTTTTCGATATTATTACGCATTATTTCAATAATATTTAATGTGTGTACATAGTGGTAGAAGGATTATTTAACATTCACTATTTCACTATTTCAAATTTATCTGTTCTAAACGTAAGACGTCCCCTCGACATTTTAGTTGTGTAATGATAATTCTAATAGCCGGAACTGAAATCTACTCACTATTTAAAGATAGAACCAAAACTATCACAGATATCAGGACTAGTTATAGTAATTGGTGTGACTGTTGGACCAGATATGTCTAATAGCGTTAATACCAGCTTTACAGAGGGCTTTCAGAACCCTTGGCCACTGTTACCCCTAAAGACATGTAAGCTTTATTTGCTAGCAGAGCCAGCACTAATATTATCCCAAGGGATCGAAAAGGGCGTTTTATCAAATATAAAATCAGTCTTCTTAATATTGCAACTAGAAATAATTCTTGTATTTAACATCAAAACCGTATAATTATACAGATTAAACAAATACTTTTAATCAAAATTTGAAATACTTGTGTTATCAAAAATTAGATAAGACATTCAAATATATGCAACTGCTAATTTTTGCGGAGATGAGGGTGCATATCAAACAACCCCCCTACACGTGACTTATAGTACACGTGCAATGAAATCCAAAAGGGAATTGCCTAGGATCAGATCGATATCGTCTAGAAAGATAACTAATGGGTCCCTGTGTTGTCGTTTTGTGAAAGATTAGTGTTGTGCAACCACATGCATCTATCTATTAACATAACAAACCAACCATTGGTGGGATTTAATTTTACAAGAGTTGACAAGAATTTTCGAATGAAATATAATTTGATCATTGTAGAAGAACACATGCCAACCAAAAAAAAAAACAAATAATAAATCATTTCTGCCTGAACGTATTACTGTGAAAGGTTTGCTTTTTTTATTTGACAAGATTTATCAGATCAACAGGATATTCCCAATATTGAAAATTCACGTTTATACATGTCGCGATATCTTTATCAATACCTATAAATTCGTTCATGGAACTCGATATTATCGAAAAATATCGAGCCTTATATACGCCATTCTCCAATAAATCTCTCTCTTTTTTACAAATTTATCCTTTTATACCTATAGAATTGATTTACGTACGGATACTGTCAAATGGATAAAGGTTGACGAATTAGTTTTCAAGTACTTACATAGTTAACGGGTAGAAATCCTGAAAAAGCGTTTCAGTAAATGTCTTATCCTTATATAAGAAAGACGAAGATAAACAAAGACGTCCACCCACTTGGTATGTTTTTTTTTAATTTTAGTTTTTCGTCGATACTGATGCATGATTACAAGCGTTGTTTCGTGATTCGTGAATCTGATATTGTTGATTTTTTTCAGCCTCAAGCTACTGAAGGAATCTGTAGAAAAGTAAACCGATTTTCTGTCCATTATGAAACTTATTATAAAGAATAGTTGTATTTGTTTTTGTTTTGTAGCCTCTAGAAATTCGTTTAACAAAAAATTGAAGAACCAAAAAAAACACACAACAAAATAAACATTCCTGTTCGACGTATTTTATTTTAAATTACGGAACTGTAACGATTTTTTTCCTTAACAAAAAACAAACCAAGCTAACATCCTCATTAATTAATATCATATCTGTATGTTTGTTTCTCTCTCGGCATCTAAACCTGGATATGTTTCAAATTAAGAAAATCTTGCACACATGCACCGTATAATCAGTGAAACAGACAATTTAAGTCTTGGTGAAAGAAGCAACTTCAAATAAACAACATTAACAAAAAAAAATGAAAACGATCAAAATAGAGATAGAAATACATGATTATACAGTAAAGTTGTTATATATTTGCACATAGCATTCATTCACGAATCTTTCACAACGACAATGCTGTTAGGTTCTATCTTTGGGTTGTTTCCACAGTTGCTTGGAACTTCAACGGTGGTCTTGTCAAATACGTGCAAAAATTACATCGAAACAAAACCAAAGAAATAAAATATAAACACCATCCATGCACATGAACAAGTTAAAAACTCTTTGAAGTTTTGCTATAATCTTTGTATTTTATAAATGTTTGTTGACTAATAGATGTTTACAGAGAATATTAATTGGCGGCAATAATGATAGAAAGTTGTTGTTGTGTTTCACAAGCTTCACACGTTAATTAATTCATTTCATTTGATATAAATAAATGTTGTGATTGTATTCACTATTATCAGGTAAATATAATTGTTTAATCTATATTACAATAGAATTTAATATTGAGATTACGCCCTCAACACAAACGTAATTGTAAAATTTGTAAACTGTAACTATTCATTAATAATCCCCTTTGTTTGGGGAAAACCCATCCGGCCCTATCCTTTATTTGAATAGTTGAAACGTTGAAATTGGATATCTTTGTTCAATTTAAATATATGATGGTAAAGATACGGAAATTACTTTGGTCCTTTCGTAAATACGAAAATACAGTTAAAAATAGGGTACTCTCCTTAGTTTGTATGTGTGTCTGTTTTTTTGTTGTTGTTATTTTAACTAATAACAAATGAACTAATTAACTTTGATTGATCATCTTTCTTTCAATGATAACCATTTTGAAAAGATTCATTCAACATAGAAGAACGTCATTTTTCATGTTCGTATGTCAGAACTTTTTTGTATGTATGTATATATGTATATGTTTAACAATAATGATAATGTTGTAGTGTTTCTGGGGGGCCAAATCAATAAGCTTTTGTATTGCTATTATAAAAAGTTATGATAATTGGTCTACTGTCTAGACAGTTAGCTCTCTCTTGTCTATTCCACTAATTTTGTTATCCTTCTGAATTTAGTTTATATTAAATTTAAAGAACTATAAATTGTAATCAAATTTAATTCGATACACAGAAATTTTGCAACAAACAGATTTATAATATTCAAAGTTCGTATACTCAACCATCATTGACGTGACTTTTGTTTTCTTTTATTTCCCAATAAGTTCCTTCTGTCTCTATAAACATCTTGTTATTCTATAATTGGTGGTTTTACTACCATCAAGTCACATTGACTAAATAATGTTTGATGAAGTATAGTAAATTCTTTACAGTTTTCCTGTCACTATGAATAATTAACGAAGTTTTATACTTATCGATCGACAAGAACTACTCATTTGGTTTGTTTTGTAAATTGTAGCTTTAACAACAAAACACAAGGGTAACAATAATGTGTCTAGAAGGTATTCTTTGGTTTGTAAACACGTTGATTTAAATATAAAAATGATACCCATTTAATATGCCATTTTATTTATTATTAAATGATTCGTATTGGTTTGAATGGCCATAAAATTACAGCCCACCTATTGACTAACGTGTTGTTGTTATTGCACTCCTTTATTATTAAAAAGAAAATCTTTATCTAATCTTTTCGCCATTAATATCATGCCATACCTTTACACTATACCCTTTTTAAGGAAACACCCAAAGAAACAATCGCATTTGACATGAAACAACACACATATTATTGCATTTTATTAACCAATAATTTCAAAGATAAACGAATTGTTTGTTGTAAACTTTACGTTTAATGTTGCTAATAAATTTCTATATAGTTGAATTTTCTTGATTGCATTTATATAGTTTTACGTGATGAATTCCGAATAATACCATCAGACACAAGAGTAGCTGCTGGTGAAACAGCATTACTTCAATGTGGTGCACCACGCGGTTATCCAGAACCAACACTTTTATGGAAAAAAGATGGTCAAGAATTGGAAATTGATGGACGTAGAATTCGTATTGTTGATGGTGGAAATTTAATGATATCAGATGTACGACAACATGATGAAGGCCGTTATCAATGTGCAGCACATAATATTGTTGGTTCCCGAGAAACTCCATCTGTTACACTAACTGTACACGGTAAATTTATTTGTACATTTAATATGAATTTATAATTTAAAAAATCTATCGACTCTAAATGAGAATATAAATTATATTTGTAATATTCATAATTTTCTATTTCAGTAAAACCATCATTCAATAAAGAACCTGAAGATATAGTAACCCTTGTGGGTAAAAGGGTTATTTTTCACTGTGCCGTTGATGGTGAACCAGTCCCAATTGTACTCTGGAGGCGAGAAGATGGAAAAATGCCGATAGGTCGTGCCCGTATCCTTGATGATAAATCACTCCTTATAGATAATGTTCAACCATCAGATGAGGGTCTTTATATTTGCAATGCTGAAAATTTAGTTGGCAGTATTACAGCAAAAGCTTCACTAGTTGTTAATTGTAAGTAAAAGAAATTTTGTTCGAATAATCAACATGAACAAAAAAAAACACTTTATTTATGAGTCTAGTTTTTTCTGGAATCTAAACGAATTCTTATAAATCTTTTGTTTGTTATGCTTCTTGTCAGTGTAGTGTTTTATTTATTAGTTTCAACTGAATTTTTATATCATACGAGTTTTTTTTTATATTTATATCTATTGATATCTGTTGTAGCTGCGCCAATATTCTCCGAAAAACCTCGAGACCAGAAGGTAGGCCTTAATGGCGTTGTTGAATTCCATTGTGCCGCCACCGGCAATCCACCACCATCTGTATTTTGGACAAAAGAAGGCTCTCAATTGCTCATGTTTCCTGACACATCATATGGTCATATGCATGTTAATGCACACGGTACTCTACGTATTCAAGGTGTTCAACGTGAGGATGCCGGTTATTTAGTTTGTTCAGCACTTAGTGTGGCCGGATCGAGTAGTGTTCGTGCTTTTCTCCAGGTCGGTTCACAATGAAAACATGTAATTATTTCATAATAACCGTATTTAATAATAACATACAGGTCACGTCAGTTGCTGATCTACCACCGCCAATTATACAAATTGGACCTGCTAATCAAACCCTTCCATTACATAGTATGGTCACCCTTCATTGTAAAGCATCGAGCCCGGAAGGGGACCAACCGAAATTGCGTTGGTTAAAAGATAACAAAGTTTTACAAGTCGATCGATTACCACCACGATACACCATAAGTACTACAGGAACTCTAGACATTGATGGTAAGTTGAAACTTGATCGGGTTAAACATATGAAACATTTCCAACGAATATCGTATTATATTATTTTATACATTCGCAAACTCGTAAAACGGGATAACATTTTATGTGATATCAATTTAATAAAATAACAACTTGAAAATAAAATAAATAAACAAAATTTAGAAGACATATTAAGAAATTCTATATTTAATTTTATTAGTCGTCACGAGTTCACGTTGTTGTTGAATCTAATTCTAGATTGTCTTTATTGTGCATCCATAAAATGAAACCACTTCAAATGTAAAAGATTTAATAAAAAGCCTAACAAAACTGTGGGAAGATAATGTAACGACATGAATAAATCGACCTATCTCAACATGAAATATTTTCCATTCTAGATTTGCAACTGGAGGATACTGGTGTATACACGTGTTCTGCCACATCAGAAAGTGGTGAAAGTTCCTGGTCGGCATCCCTAAGTGTTGTTGAAGGTTCATCAACCCCATTACATCGTAGTCCTGACCCATCGACATTTCCCAAGGCACCCACTACTCCACGAATTTTGAATGCCACAGAATCTAGTGTAAGTCTCACTTGGGAAGGTGATAATGAAGAACAAGGTTTAGTTGGTTACACAGTGGAATATTGGAGTCCCGATTTACAAACTGGTTGGGTAGTTGCTGCTCATCGTGTACCAAATCCTTATATGGTAGTGCGTGAATTGAAACCAGACAGTTCTTATGTATTTATAGTGCGTGCCGAAAATGCTCACGGTTTATCTCCAGCTAGTCCAGTATCGACGATTGCTAGAACACTAGCGAATTCCCGTGCCGTGCCCCGTTCTGAACTTGATACAGCTAGAACTATGCTTAGTACGAAATTAGTGGAATTACGTGATGCTAGACCGCAAACTTCTAGTTCAGTTAAGTTAACTTGGTCTTTAAGTGCCCCAGATTATGTTGAAGGATTGTATATTAGATTTCGAGAATTGTCAGGTGGTTCGCACAATTATAATATCCTAACAGTTTTAGACATACATACTAAAAGTTATACCGTAACAAATTTGAAAAAGTTTACAAAATACGAGTTTTTTATTTCACCATTTTATAAATCGGTGGAAGGACAACCATCAAATTCGCGAATTGCTCAAACTCTTGAAGATATCCCATCTGCACCACCTGACAGTATTACAGCTGGTGTTTTCAACGATACAGCTGGATGGGTTCGATGGTCACCACCACCACCTCAACATCACAATGGTATAATTATTGGCTATAAAATAAATATTCGCGGTAGTGCTGTTCGATCTTTAACAGTAAACGCAAGTACAACTTCAGTGTTGATAAGTAATTTAACAGCTGGAGAATCATACAATGCTAGAATTGCTGCTGTTACACGAGTCGGGCAAGGGCCTTATTCAAATCCAGTGCCTTTATTAACAGCGTCTCGGGCTCAAAGTCCCAGAACTTTAGGCCCTTTCGTACCGCTAGTCCAGAAAACATGGTTTGTTGCATTGTTAGCAACAATGGTTTTAGTATTAGTTATCGCGGCTGGTGGTTTCCTGTACATAAAGCGCCGACAATCACTTAGTAAACAATTGGGTCATTTGAATGTACCTGTCGTAAATGCATCCCAGTTGAATGCTAAAGAAACTTTATGGATAGATCGTGGTTGGAGACAAGGTGATTGTGATAAAGACTCATCCATCCCATTAGCTCAACCTGCTGATTATGCTGAAGTTGATACACGAAGTCTTTCAACATTCTACAATTGTAAAAAGTCTCCAGAGAATCCTACACCGTATGCAACAACGATGCTACTCCCACCTCCAAACTGGTCTGAATTTATTCCACCACCACCGGATCATCCACCACCGGAATGTCCCCGAGAGAATCCACCAGCACCCCCACCGAGAGGTGGTAGTACGTGTGGCAGTATTAGTGGTGGTGGTAGTGGATATGCTTGTTACGCCGTCCACATTCCAAGTCAATGTAGCAACAACAAAATAGCGCCACAACAATATACAAGAGCCGGTTCATCGTGTACAAATTGCGATGCCCATTGTTCATTAGCTAGTGGCAGTTCGGGTCGTCGATCAACTCCCCGAGGGCACTGTCATCTACCACATAGCTGTGATAACAACAAAGTATGGAATTGGGAAGGCGAAGCTGATGTTGACACTGACAGACATTCTTGTTCCAGTAGTCATGATACAACATGTTCCTGTAGCGAATCATCTTGCTTATATGCTGAAGCTGGGCCATCTAATAATCCAAGGCCTATGCCTCATTGTCAGATTAAACGATGTGTTAAATAATTAAACAAGATCTTTAATCAATTTGTATGTGTGTTCGTTACTATTTAAAAATATCGAAAATGTTAACAATTTATTTAAAATCGATGTGAGATACATTTTAAATACCAACAAGACTAACGATTTTTTTTAATTGAATATTATTATGATGATCTTTTTTTTATAGAAAAATTTATTTTTTTGCATATCACTTGTGAATGTGTCCTAAAAAAAGTAAATGAGAAAAACAAATACACTAGTCCTAGATCTTTAGTTACCAAATATAAATCGATAGTGTCTTCCTATTTTTTGACAAAAAAAATTGTGTTTCGGGAGACAATAAATTTTACGTACATTTTCAACGTAAAATTAAACATTTCTCATATTTGCATTTTATTAGATGATAATAATCGGCGGTTATTTTTACGAAAAACACATCTCGAACCAACCCACCATCTCTTATAACAGAATTACCTTGTAGATAAGCCACCATTGTCTTTTCTACATAATTTACCCCTCATCAACAAAACTCATCACAATCTCAGACTGAATCCTAACTTATGTAGCAATACTTAAAAAAAGAAAACTGTAGGTTTTTATATTATCAATTGTGATTTAGATTAAGTATATATATTGAAAACTTATTATTTGTATATGTCGTAATCAAATATTGATTGATATGATTTGTGTTAAATATTCAAATAGAGATGTGCATTAAGTACGAGATAAATTTAGTGAATGGTAATGATTAAAACACACATATCATCTCAATGTCGTATGCACTCGTCTCTATTCCTGTCAGTATTTTATCCCATCCATTTTCAATCTATATATGTTGTAATATCAAAAATACTCCATCAGTATAACGCGCTTAGACAAGTCCTTCTCGATAACAGGCATTTTATGTGAGATTATCATCGTTTTTACTCCCCCTTTTATAACAAAAGCGCTCTTCCAAATATAGCCTCTAGTATTTGCCCTAGAAAATTACTATTTGAATGCGACATATATATATACTATAAAACATAGGAGTATAATTTAATGCGGCATGTAAATAAAATTGTTATACCTATAAATAAGACAATGGGTATATGTAATTTTTTGTAGAAAAAATTATTATGTAAAAAAAATACAATAATTAATGTAGATATTTATTATTTTTCTTGTTATTTATAATTGAATAAACGGTACTATATGCATAATTCAACTTTTAAATTCTATAAATTTCTTCCTAGATATTCCATTCCATTCATTAGTTAAGTTAAATTTGATTCACTTCTAATAGACAGTAACACATCATACTGCCAATATGTATATGAGGCCAAATATCTGTCGTAGTTTATTTTCGATCATTCCAAATTTTCGTATCAACAAAGTGTTACACACGGCAGATGAAACGTTTCTCTATTGTTATCGCTGTTACTGCACTTCAAAGTCAGACTGGCAGAGTCAAAATAAATGAAATAAATTTGAGTAAATTGATAAAGTTGATTGGATTATAAAGTAGCGTACTTACCTTTCATATCTTTACTTACCTATCTATTAAATTTCAGTTAATTCTCTGACACTTTACACTATAACAAATCGTTTTAATTACAATCAATGTTTCACCACAATCCCCAAAACAGTGTTCAATTGCCAGGCCGTTATGAATAATAAGCGTGAAGTATTGCCTAATTTAGTATGCTTTACTCTCTTGAATTATTAACGATTTATACCTGTATTGTTTTACTTTATTTTTATGATCTCCTTCCAAAATAGTTCTTTGATTTAAAGAGTAACAACAACAATCTGATGGTAAACAGACTTACCACTTGTCATGAATATTCAAACCATGATGCTGATACACTAATTAAAAAAAACAAACAAGAAGAACATTAATGACATCAAAAAGGACCGGAAAATTAAAATTACCTTCTCGATGATCCTCTTTTGGTGGTCCAGAACGAAAACACCTACACATATACACACACTAAACAACACTTTCGATTAAATCACACCCGAATTGCCGTTTTTCAGCCGATTTTGATAAGATTTCTCTTAGAAAAAGTGGAAAAATTCCAAAAAAAGAAACGGCGGCAAAATGGCGATATTGCGCGTTTAGAATTATTGAAAAAAAAACTACACCAATTAATCAGTGATAACAACGGATTTTCTTAAAAAATACAATTCACATGAATGTTTGTGAAACTGTGCGTTCTTTAGTTATTTGAATAGTTTTTTGTAGTAAATTTCCCAAAAAAAAGTTTTTTTTTCAGATAACCTCTACTTTAAAAACAAAACACTAACCGCCCGGAAAACTTACGCTATGTTGCCACATATACGCGCATTTAAATCAGTTAACCATAGATGGCAATGCTATAAAAGCTGTTGGTAACTCCCAAATTACCTGCATTAACTATATATCTCCATAGGTAATATAATTCTACTTTAAAAACTTCTTTTTTTTATTGTGCTCCAATAATTAATATTTTGTGATAATTTAGCCACCTTTAAAACGTATTTAAATGTATAAATTAGTAACGTTGCCATATTGCTTGTGTAATCTTCATTTTCAAGATGCTTACTGGGGTGTGTTGTTAGCACCTTTATGTGAAGAAAACGAATTTGCCATCCATTTTAAAGGCACAACTGAAAAAATAGATGGTCAAATAGCACTAATTCTACTTCCTACTTCCTGCTCATTGTATTCTTCAATAGATTAAGGAGTTTTCTATAAGATGGACACGGGTGCCATTACGTGCAACAAATAGAAAAGCCCTTGCCGTCTAAAGAAACATCGACTGTTCTTGCAAAAACACTAATATGGTCTAGTCTGAGTGTTCATAGCTAAGCCATCAGGTCAAGTCGGTTATTGATTAGTTCTTTATCGATTTACTTACATGATTACATTGAAAACATCCAATTAAGACAATCAATGTTATAGCTTAATATACTTATAGATAGGTACTCAATATGTAGATACCTATTTGTATCCTGTTAGGTAATATAATTCGATAATACAACACACACGATATTGTTGTTGTTGTAGGGAATGTTTCAAAATAAAATCACTTAGTTTGCATATGTAATTTGAAATGTGGAATGGCATCATTTAGTACGCGGTGTTTTAATTGAATTGCCGAACAAGCACGGTAAACAGATGATATATCTAGATGTATATGGGGTTATAACACATACACAAAATGCAAAATTTTGAAGTAATACCGTGTTCTCTAAGTATTTCGTTATCCATATAAGGCTCTGTTGTATATTCTGCTTGTAATCCAACTACATTTATCACATGTACTTGTTGTACAATGTAAGAGATATACCGCATTTATCGTTTGATTTTAACAAATTTGTTGATAAAGAAATAAATAACAGACAATTTTTAATATTGAATTATTGTCAATCTGCTGTAATCTAATCGTATTTTGTAGGGAAATTCCAAGAGAGTCCTCGTATTATAGATGGTTTAAAATAAACCACAACTCTACAATGAACTTGCAGATTAAATTCCAACGAAATTCTTCCCTTAGATTCTTGTATACCATATAGATTTAATTAAATCCCTTTATTATAATAACAAACAAGATCGTGTCACACCGAATACTTATTATTATTATTATTATTGTAGAATTTACAGTGTTAATTTAAAATCAATGTGATTTCCTATTGAATTAGGTACAATAACTTGTTTATAGTCTATTAGATTCGCATGTTTAGAATCGGAGAGTGAGTCATCACGAGCTGACAATGCACCATGCAACTTTACCCTTAACATTGTGTATTGTATGCATGTGCATCCAAGCTCATTAGAAACCAGAACCAATTACGTACATAGTTTGTGGAACATCCCAACCATATATATTTTCCCCTAGTGGGATGCTGTTCACACACACACACACACACACACATCAGCTCTATTTACATTTAGGTCTAGTTTTTCCTTTGACATACCAATTAGGACTGTGGCAGTAATGGAAACGTATATTTTCACCAGCCATCTAATAGGCACTTTACAGAATGATCATGGATCTCCTAACGAGGATTCAGTTGCACAACAATGACGATTCGAGATTGGATTTCAAAATAAAAATTGCGAATAAATCTCTATTCTACCTACCCATCAACTGTAACTTTCAACAGAATGCTTATTTTTATTTTATCACAAAATCTGGTCCATATAATTTACTGTAGAACCTCCTTAACTAATTTCCATAACGATCAAGTATTATTAATATGCTATTGCTAGCCCTGTTTTTTGTTGTCCCATAAAACAGGTTGATCTACCGCCTCCAGTTGCAATTCTAATGAAATTAAACCATCAATTTACATATATTTTATTTATTTATTGTTTTTTGTTGAAATTCTTTAAGAATCCCTCCATATACAGACAGGAAGGCAATTATTAAAACATAAAAAATAAAACAACGACTTAACACTGTGCATACCACCAACTTTCTGTAAACTCTGCAGCACTTAACGAGATTTTACGTGTACAGAACGCGATTTCGTTAAAAAACTCCTCAACTTATCTAAATCTAAAGCAGAATGGAAAATAAATAACGCAACAACAATACGAGAATTTTATTCTATTAAATATAGAATTTACATAGAAAAAAAATCTCAATCCCATCCCCATAATCCTTTGCTTTGTTTCACTGTATCTAAATTATCACGTCGTGTTCGTGTTACGGCATTTGCTTCACCTTTAGCAACTCGCCTCTTTCGATCGTCTTTTTTATGGCGATTCATCACTTCCTTCTTAACTGATTTCTTAATTTGTTCCGGTGGTATTGTTGTGGCAGTTGAACGAACACTTTTTGTTTCCATTAAATCATAAGAATCATCACTAAAATCATCATTACTTTGTTTATCATCTACATTATTATCGTCATGATTAATTTCAGATGAACTTCTTTTGAAACTATCATCCAATTTTAGCCAATTTCGAATTCGATCATTGGAAATTTTATGATTCTGTTCGGATTTGTGTGATTCTTTTATCTGTATTTTTTCCAAATTTTCCACAACATCACAATAGATCTCATCGGAATTTCCATTTAATTCATCGCTCTGTTCATTGTCATCTGTTACTTCTTTGTCTTGTTCTTCGTCGTCTTCATCAAGTCCCAATTCCATATTTAAATCTTTCGCCATCTCTTTTGTGAATCCTGTACACCGTACTTCAGCATCTAATGCATCGTCACGTTCAATATCATCAAATTTCGGATATAATTCACTCTCATAACCGAAACGTTTTTTAAAGAAATGCTGAATACATTTTACATCACGATTGAAATACATTTCAGCATTTTGATGATATGTTGATAACATTTGTGGAAAATCAATAATTATCGGTTTGTCATTATCACCAATCATAATATTGAATTCATTAAAATCACCATGAATTACACCGCTATTAGCAAATCGGACAATTAAATTCATTAATTCATCATAAAGAGCTTCAACATTTTCCAACACCATCACATGATTACTAGAAATTAAATAATTTGTTTTAATAAAAACTAGTTAATTAATGCATCTTCGAATTACAGTAATTCGCCTGAAATTAATTCCATAACAACACAATGTCGATTGAAATCAATCGGTTTTGGTACGGGAAATTCACGATCATATAAAGCTTTCATATAAGCAAATTCTTTCGTTGCTGATATTCTTGATAAATACAACCATGAAGCTGATTTCCTATGTTTATGATAATCACGTTTATCTTTGATATTACGAAAACATGTACGACCTAATCTGTAAAATGATAATCACATAGATTTGCGTTACATTAATAGTGAGGAATAATTATAAACCTGTGAAGTTTCAAACATAATTCATTCCCTTCAGGATCGGCAACAATATAAATATTGCTCTCTTTACCTACACCAATTTGATTACCAAAACTACCAATAATCTCGCGTTTTGTTAATGAATGTAGAGCTAGAAAATCATAGCCCATGTTTGTTAATCGATAACCATCATCTATAAAACTCAAACAGATTTATAAACTGATATTAGCATTAATAACAATAATAATACATTTCTTTCCACGTTCGTAACTTAGTAACTTATGTTTACATAAGTCCCGTAATCGTTTATGTACACCGCCAGTTGGTAGATTTGCTAATAACGCTAATAATGAACTAGGAATCAATTCATGATTCTTCATGCCCATTTCCACCTGAAATATCAATAATTATACAAATATACCCAATAAAACTACAATCACCATACGGCTGTTAACACACGGAAATCTTCAGAGGATAAATGTCTCAATATTGAAACGTTTAATTTACCCATTTTTTTAAAATCAAAACAATTTTATTGCAACTTTTTAAAGGATAAACACACGTGAATCAACTTGACAATTACATGTCAAAGACGTCAAGCTGCAGTGGTGCCAATCTCAATTAAGAAATATCACCATAGCCGCAAGTTACATTTTTGTAAAGGTGCAACTACACCAGCACGCAGTGCGCTTATTAATGTGAAAAAAGATGATTTTCCTAATTGTTATTCACACGAATTAGCCATTATACGAGTTAAGATTGTTTGTCCTATTCTACCGTATCTGAACTGGTTTTATTTAAGTCCAATATCGTAAGTCTCTCGGTTGTGCAGTTCGAGCTTAAGAAGTTTACCTGTAACATTAATCACGGGTACATCTCAACCACATCCACATTTATAAATGTGAGGTTATGTAAATTTTTTTGTTTTGAAGTTTTTAAACAATAAAATGTCAACCAACGATGTAGAATTGAAAGATTTACTAATTCAAACATTGGAATTAAATGGGGGCCTTGCTAAAATACGGGTAATTGAACAAATTTTTGTATTTAACTTTAATTGATATCTGTGAATTATTCAATTTTAGGCGCAACTGCGGGCTTGTATTTTTAAAGTGGTTAACGATGATGAAAAGGTAGAAGTCTATAAGATTTTCATTAGATAAATTGATTACGTTTGAATTTCAGACTGGCAAACAACCACAATTTATTAATAATAAATTACAACAATATATAGACGATCCTGATGGACGGTTGATGTTTTCAATTGTACGAAATTTTTTAGAATATTTCGATTTCGACTGTACATTATCAGTATTCGAACAAGAATGTTGTTTGGATCAATGCAATAGTGATGATAATAAACCAGAATTTCTCAAAACATTACCAATAAGTCAACATAAGGGGCCTATATTAATGGAATTAATAAAAGTATTAAAACAAGAACATAATAATATTAATGATAAAACGATAAATGGAAGTATTAATAAAACGTATGACATAAATAGTCCGACTGTTTTAAACAAAGAAAATCAACCAACCAGTTCAAAAGATTACAATGAGAATTGTGACGAATCTGAGAATAATTTTGAAGAAAATCATCAAACTGATTCTAAATTAGATTCAAGTAAAGACAATAAAAGTTATGTAACGTATGAAGAAGACTTTACTGGTGATATCCCAAATAATTCTTCTGAAAGAGGAACTTCTCACATATTAACTGTGGAAGAAGACAATACATCCAATAATTCAATTACAACAACTGAAACTGGTGATAAATAAATGTGTTTAATTTATAATTTTCGTAAACTACAAAACGCACCTGGTACTTAATTCTTTTTATTAATTTTATTAAAATGATCTAAAATACATCCACATTATGAAAATGATTACAATTGTTAAAGAATGTGACACCTTGCAGCTTCCTGTTGGGTTCCTTCTACCGTTATTAATCTATTATTATAAATTACAGGTTGTGGTATTCGCTCGCAGAATGTTATAAGTTCAAAAAAAGATTATTGTTTTTGATGATTAAAATGTAAAAGTATCTAACTTAGATATTTCGCCACTACATAAGGATTATTTGGTAAATTCCGATCAATATCGCTGATCATACGTTCTAAGCGATTTGCAATATTTTGACGTGTTATCGGGTTCATATTTCCAATTAAATTGTGATGCTCGTTCCAATAATATGGTATCTCGCCCCTCTTTATATAATCAGCGTATTTTTTCAGCATCTATGGAACAATTGTTTGATTACAAAAGAATTGTTGCATTAGATTTAAATAATTCTTACAAACATAAATGCGTTGCTTAAAGTTCCATGCCAAAGTGATACATCACCGTATTTTAGTTCCCTTAAAAAAATTGTTTTAATATAATAACTTGCAATATTTGGGTGGAATTCGTCTTTAATTTTCTAAAAATTGGAAAATTACTCAATTACTTATTAGAAATTTTAATAATTGTACTTTTAATAGTCGTATGGTCGGTTTTAGTGTTTTGTAATCATTTCTCATCAACTCTTTCTCCTGTTCTTGAAATGATAGACGCCAATAACTTGGTATGTTATTATAAGGTTTTGGAACAACGAAAAATGTACGCTGAAAATACGAAATCAACAAAAAAAATACATACTAATTATATTAATTTAATTACGTACTTACATAAATTGTCGATGGGTTTGGTGTGTATACGCTTGTGTATGGCCATTGGTCTTCAAAAAATTTAAAACAAGTCACCAAATCAACATCAATAAGACGGGATTTTGTATCATCCACAATCTTCAACATCAAAGCCGGACCATTATTATGAACTTTCACCTAATTTCAAATTGTCATGTAAGAAGAGAAACATAAAGAAAACTTTAATAAACTCACAGAAACGGACTCATATTTGCCACAATTGAAAAAACGTATAATATGTCTACCTTGTTCAATATCAAAATCATTTAATGCTAAAGTTAGAACACTTTTCATCCAGTGCAAGACTTTATCTGTTTGAAGATAGTTGTCGGCGTCCAATAAACCATTCAAGCCTCTGAAGATTGAATGATTTTCGTTAATATTTGATTTAGACTTGTATTTTGTGGAAAATTTACTTGAATTTTTCAAGATTCTCCTTTTCTCTCTTAATTTGTGCATTTTTTGTAATTGTATATGAACGTATCCATTCTGATTGCTTGGTATAATAACTGCACCAGCATCTTTTGGTAAGTATAATAAACAATCCAAATCATATTCGTCTGGTTGTCCAACTTTAAGGCCATCATAAAAACTACCACCATAATATTTTTCACTGTACATATTTGCAAATAACGTACTCTTCCCTTTCATTTTGGTGATAATTTGACTGATAACCTGATTTAGAAGGATATTATTTCTTCGCACATCCGATTCGGGTAATTTGATATACTGCCCATGGATACGTGTCAGAAGATTCTCCATAGGTGTATAATCAGTACCATTGACGCTCATTATTGTCTAACAGAAGAAAAAATATTTACTGGTGGTACTCTCTATAAAAGATAATCTCGATCTCGATTTAACAAAGATCAAGATTAAGACAATCATTTGAAGCGATTGAAAAAGTTCAACTATACAGTAATAAAAATCGTTCACAATTTTTTAGAGACAATCAACTAGCAATAATAGACAGACAATTGTGTTGGTCGCCATAAAAAAATCAATTGGTAATTAAGAAAGATGATGAAAAATTTAATTTCTATCCAACTGAAACCATTAACGAAATTTCTAAGCACCATGACAACCGATATTTGATCAAAGTCGTTGTCGAATTTCCCCCATGAGGGATTTTTAAAAAAAACACTACAATCATTAAAAATGTTATTATCTAACAATGACGATAATAACAATAGCTTTAATATTAATAACTATAACAACAGAAAAACGGGTATTGATAAAAAAACAACCGGAGACGATCGAAAATTTGTTGGGCAAAAGACCACCGAATTAAGTTTAATCAAAGTTTGCCTTAACAATCAATAAATGAATGAATGTTGGGCGACTGTAACGAAAAGCATGTGAAATTCACGTTTCAGTTAATGTTTCGCGAGCACCGGGTGAACAACCCCTTTTTTTCAATAAAGACCATTGCACACGATAAATGGCTAATATAAGAAAATTATCAACATTTCGGCAATTATCATTAAATTGTGAAAGTCCAAAAGAGAAACGGTTTTTTTTTAAAAAACAACTCAGTGAAGACCTATCTGATGTGACTGAATTAATTGAGAAACGAGCAAATTTAAAGAATTTCCCAACGAATCGCAATAAAACGAAAAATCGACCATCGAATCGACCAATCAAAATCGCATGGGACGATCAATCAGCACCATCATCATCATCATTTTTAACAAAAGATGAAGAACCTGTGATTGTTAAGAAATGCAAAGAAATTAAACGTCCAACAACAACAACAACGAAATTAACAAAACAAACAACAATTGATAACGATTCGATTTTATATTCAAAACATGATTTAGCGAAACGTTTACGGGAAGTTTTCGACAATCAACAAGAACGTAAATTGAATATTTTCCTAACACAGAATTACCAAGAACATGACGCCGAGTTTGGTGATACATTCAGTGAAATTAGCCACATCACCAACAATTCAACAACCCCCAAAATAACACCGCCTTTATTAACCAACCACGATAATGATAATAATAGGAATATTTTCCAAATTCGAAAGAATAAACAAGAACTATTACAACCGCCACAATCACCGAAAATTGCCGTTGTAACACCGATCAAAGAGGCTGAATCATCAATGAATAACGATCTTAAACCGATTGATAATGTGATAATACGTCCAACAACGGCTGCCATGAGACGTGAACGTTTCCAAAAACGTACAAATTCCGCTTTTAATTCAACAATTAATGATGAAATCAAAATTAAACCACCATTAATACGTGCTGTATCGGCGCCGATATCGAAAACAGATAAATCGAAATCGAAATTTATCGCAACTAAGCGCAAAATGAAATCGAATCGCAAGAAGAAAATCAAAGACGAATCTGATGATGAAATCAATAACAATAATCATGGCAGCAACAATAATGTTGGTATTTTACAACATTTAGGAAATGAAGTTGTAACGATGGTGTCTTTAGTTAGTCCTTCAGCTAGTGATGGTGAAGAGTCATCAACGATTCTACCAATCGATAAAACACAAACGAAATTGAAAAAAGACGATTCTAAAACGAAGAATCTATCGTTAAGAAAAACAGTAAAATCAGGTGATTTGAAATTAGAATTTTCTTTAATCAAGATAGAATTGATAGCGTGTTAGATGCATTACACCATAATTTTCACTCTCTCTCTCTTTCTCGCTCTATGATAATTAACAAGTATTGGAAGTTTCGAAAAACTTTATGATTGAATTGTTGTATGTTGAAATGTTTCAAGTTTTTCCATACCGATTCTATCACGGAAATTTCGAAAGTTTCCACGAAATTAAGTTGAGTTGGATTGATTGACGCCTTTCAAGTGGTGTTGCCCTTCAACTATTTTCTATATATTGATGAATTTATTTTTATTTTTTAATTTTTAATATAAAACGTTGCACGAAACCATTATACTAGATTTATGGTTTTCTATTCTAGTGAATAATCCCAGCCCTTTTTATATGCTATCTAACAATATTCTTTATAATTTCAGTATCATTCCAACAATCTAGTACACATGCAATTCGAAGTTTTTCCGCAAGTTTCCCAGCTACTAGACGCACGTCTATAGTGAATACATTCACAAAGAGATTAACAAATGCGAAAATCCAAGAAAAACGGACAACACTCGATAAAATAGTTGATGGTAAAGATGATGATGGCCCGAAACGAAAACATCTTAAAGATAATCCAGACGAGAATTGCAAGTAAGTTAGGAATTCTACAGATTTATATAAGTAAAACAATATCCCAATCTATCTGTCTTCTGTTTTTTCTTGGTTGTATTGTCGTTGTTAAAATCCAACATTTGATTGTTTTTTTATATAAATCGGTACCAGTCGACTGAAAACGATGATAAGTTATTGAAAATTTCCAATTGGCCTTTTAATAGCGATTAATAAAATCAATCAATTGTTGTATATATGGAATTGGAACTATTCCATCTATCTCTTTTTAATTATATAGGTCAGGGAATGTATTGTGCATGCATATATGATTAGAAAGTTGTAATTGTCGATTTAAGTTTTGTGCGAAATTTCAAATACGGGGTGCAATAGTCAACGAATATCGATCCAACCATTAATTCATCAAAAAAACAATTAATTAATTAGAACATCCCTTTTGAACAACATCTTTGGGAAAAAACACAAATATACAGATTGTCGCATCGAAACGTGTCTAATTTGTTTTGATATTCAGCCAGAATACAGGCGCGTGTTATAATTAATTTGTCGCACGTTGCTGATAATATTAGTGAGACAGTAACATATTTGGCGTCTCTATCTTCATATAATCCTGGTGGAAATTTTATTTTCTCCGAAAAACTCAGGGAAACTCATAAAAAGTGCTATTAAATCAGAAAACCTCTTAATTTACCATAGAAAATCTTTTTTCTGCAATAATTCGGACTCTTCTGGAAGTGTCTTCCAGAGTTTTAAATATTCTGTATACATTCTGTACGGGTAATTGTTGTTATTATATGTTTGCGTGATTTGGGGGGAATATGCCAACCCCAATTCATTATTTACACAATCCAAATGATTGGTTGTTATGAAGATAGATTTTTGTTTTGAAAGGGAGACAAATCCGCGATGTACTTTCAAGTATTACCTAGAGATATCACGAAATTATTGGGGGTGGTTTTTTTTCTTCTTCGTCTTCTACATAATTTATTAGACCAAAACCTACATCAATATTAAATTCAATCAAAATTTCCAAGGATTGTTCCTATTGTAAATATGAGTAATCTTACCTATAGGTATGTTTATTTAAAGAATTCGCGTGTAAATTTTTGAAACTATGTCAAAGACTAAACACGACTAAACAATGGAAAAACTTATTATTATGTATCTTTTGTTGTTTTACAGGAATGGGAATGATGGTGACAAAAATCAAAAATTTGATGACAACACTAATATTATTGTGAATATAACAAATAAAACTACAACAGAAGAGATCAATGATCAAGATAATATTGATCATGGGATACTTGAGCAGAATAATAACATTAATAATATTGATAACGATAAGAATCATGGAAATAAAGACAATGACGGTGATGCCATTCAAAATGATACTAAGACAATAAAATTCGGCTCTGTGAAAGAGAAAGAATGCTGGGAAATGTTCTGCAAAATGATCGACAGAGGTATTAACGTGTCCTATGATGCTATTTTAAGAGGCATGTTAACACCAACAGAATACCGTTTGAGAAATCAAGAGATTTTCGAAAAACAAACAGCTAATAAGAGCGACTTAGAGA
The DNA here is from genome assembly GCA_028455855.1 of Meloe dianella. Taxonomy (NCBI): domain Eukaryota; kingdom Metazoa; phylum Arthropoda; class Insecta; order Coleoptera; family Meloidae; genus Meloe; species Meloe dianella. Next base: position 3,484,782 of record JAPTHL010000039.1, read on the forward strand.
AATAAACAACACATTAACCAATGCGCCACGTCAATACTACTATCTATACAACTATTTATGCTTAACTGGAAGCAAATATAGTGAAGATAATAATTAATAACGCACAATTAGTAATTAATAAGAAATCATATATTTTATAGATGGGGAATATAAATAAATCTAATTAATAATAATGTCAATTTACTTACAGTAAATCCCCTAAATTATTCTTATCGCCAACTCACTCCAGCGGCTGGTTTGTATTAATTGGTATTAATGAAGCACAACTTGCATTGATTCAGTGTTGTCGTTATGTGGTATTTCCCCGAATTTTTAAGGATTTTACCTGCATTACAACCATTGATTTCAATGTGGGAAACCTAAAACAAATCAAAATCTTCGATTTATCACTTATCTTTTTTTATAAAACTTATCAGTATTCTATAGTTGTAATTGATAACAATTTCAACAATTAGTGCATTTATGCAACCATGAATGCATCTTTACTGACATAATTTTGCCTTCAGGCTGTTATTAATTCGGGTAATTTTGCTACACCTTGATCTGAACAAAATTCGCTAAAAATTGGACTTGTCAGTCCTTTATGTATTCTTCAATGGCTAAATGTAAACGGCACGTATCTTCTATATCTCGATCAATTCCATCATATGAACTTATTTAAGGGCAATTGCTCTTTGGGGAGGTGTGGAATATTCTCAATACAGAACGAGTGAGGGTTGAAATCTCATGCAGGATAACATGTTCATGGGGTAGTAAGAGCGTTCTTCTAATTTTTTATGACAATTTGGTTTACAAGATTCATAAATAAACTGTTTTGCTTGATAAATACCAAATTATTCTACTGTTTTATTATCTATAAAAGTCATGATGGCCAAAGTCAAAATAGGTTATCCCTGATTGTTGTAAACGAACACAAACATAAGCAGAGTCTGTTATTAATTCGTTATTTTTAGAGTCCACATTCATTAGTACAAATATGTTGAGAAAAACAACAAAAAACACCTGTATTTTGCTCATAAATCTTTGAACTTTCCATCCGTAAGCTAATGATTCATTCTAAAAAATTGAAATCGAAAAAGAATAACTCCAACTTCTAGAAAATTCTTTTATTAAATCGAATTAAATTCATTCTACGCACTCATACATAACACAATTGGAACATGACTCTTTGTTTTCGTTTTCAAATCTCCCGCTAACAAAACAAAGAGCATCATTGGCGGCAATTTTGAAATGGCCAAACTGTTAATGCGAATTTAACAAGTTCTACTCAAATTAAACTGAAATCAATCAAAATTGGACACATTTAAGCGTAATTTTAGTTTAGAAAATCGATATATCTTATGGGAATCAGTAAAAAATAATGAAATTGTGAAATAAGACGTAATTTACATACGCATGCGCTATCAATCGACTATTTGTATTGGTGCATATCTGTTGTTATTGTTGTTCCAGAAGTGAACGTCATTTAATCCAGCTGGTTGTGAGTCATAATTATCCTTATTTTGATAATAAATAGTGCATAACGGTAACGTTATTACAATTCAGTCATTTAATAAATGACAACAGTTGTTGTTGCTTGATAAAGATTTCCAAAATATCTTCAAAATCCTGCTAGAGTTGGTCTGCCAGAAACAACAATAACAACAACAACATCAACACCATCGAAATGGCTCTTAACAAAAGAAAGCCTTTAGAATTGGTATTTAATCTACAATGGATTAATGTTGATGACAAATTGGTTGAACAAAATATTATTGGTATGGTTGATACATTGATAACGACATTAACTTTTGAAAAATTTAAATCGTATTTGGTAAATATGTTTTCTAATTTTAACGTCGATTATTTGCTAAATTAGTTTCTGTTTGATTTTTGATATAGTTGAAGAATTCCGGTGTGGCCACAGATGATATAAAAGTAACATATGTTAATAATAAGCATCGTGAATGGGTGATAGATTCAGAAGAACGATTCGAATCAGCATTGCAAGCATTCCGTTTAAAAGCTCGTTGCGGTGAGAAAATCCATTTGAAATTAGAGAGAAAATTAAATACGGGTGCAATAAAACGTACAAATAGTGTACGTTCACAATGCACACAAGTTTGTAATAATGAAACACCGCCAGAATGGTTCATCAACTATATGGGACAAGTATTTATTTTTATTGTTTCCAACTTACAATTAATCACAATAATCGCTTTTATTTAGTTCAAAGCCGAGATGATAGAAGAGATGAAACTGGCAATGCATCCATCAGCTCCAGTACCATTGAAAGCAACTGTACAAGAAATTTCATCGAATCCCAATATTGACGAGAATTTGTTCAACAATATCAATTGTTATAAAAAATTGAAGAAAACGCGTAAATTATTACCCAAAAACCATCACCATTATCACCATTTTCATAATAATGAGAATCAGATCGATAAAGAATTGTTAAGAACAATCAAATGTGATCGCAAATTAGAAATAAAATTGGATAAATTAGATGCAAAAACAAGGAAAATTAAAGAGAAGAAACAAGCTTTAATTAATAAATTGCCAGTTGATGTAATTGGTGATACGACTACTATTACTAAAGATAATAATGCTGAAAATAATACGAATGAGAATCACAATACTGTTGATAAAGATGATGGTGTTTTGTTATATGACGAATTAGGTCAACCATTAATGGATGCTGCAGTTGTTATGGATTTACCAGATATAAAACATATGTGTGGTGGTGAAATTTACAGTCATACATGGAATGTGATCAATAAAGGTAAAGTAAGTTTTACTGATAAAACCGAATTACGTTGGACATGGGGTTCAGCTGAATTAAAACCGGAAACAAAAAGCATTCGATTACCATTATTGAATCCTGGACAAATTGGTTCTGTTAAAGTTACATTCCAAATTCCAGGTAAATTCTTTTTTTTGTAATTCTAGTATTTATTACATGTTTATTATAAATTTATAGGTGAAGGTGGTAAATATGAGAGTTATTGGAATTTCTATCACGGTGAATTTCGTTTTGGCAGTTGGTTGAGTTGTACAATTATTGTAGATCCACCACCAAAATTACCTGAATTACTATTACCCACATTGTCATTACAAATGAATGATAATCCAAAAACGGATCTAACAGAGAAATTAGAAACTGCAAGTATTGTAACATTATCATCGAAATTATCATCATGTTCTGATGAAGATAATGTTCAAATTGATAATAAGAATAATGTTGAAATGAAATCTGAAAATCAATTGGCTAATAAAATGGATGAATTATTACTATCAACAACATCAACAATTTGTGGTGATGATGATGACGATGATGATGATGATGAAGATGATGATGATGATGATGACACAAATGATTCTGATAGTTTTGAAAAAGTTGTAATATACGGTATTAGTGAAGATGATTTAATTGTTGATTTACCAAATAATAAACAGGAGATTATCAACAATCAGAGTATTGCTGAAAAGATTAATGATGCTGAAAGTAAACAATTAAATCAAGATAATGACGATAATAATAATAATAATAACAGTGTTAATAATAATACAATTGATACTAGAAGTTCAAGTTATGAACATTTAGTTTCTGATTTTGTTTTTGTGGAAATTGATGGTAATAAAATCTCATTACCACGACATATGTTAAATCCAGAATTATTAAAAAATCTACCAGAAGAAAAGGAGAATGATTTAAAAATTGTTTCGAAAGAAGAATTACAACCAGTTGACGAATCGAATAATTTCTTAACAACAGTTCAACATTTTGCTGCTGATTTAGATGAATTTAAATCATTTATATCACATTGTTCAACAGCTGGTACGAATTTCTCTGATACAAATCCAATATCAACAACAAATAATTTGGCTGATTCAGCAATTAGAAAAGATGAAACTAATCTATCATCAAATGATAGTCGCTTATTTATATTCCCACAAAGTAATCCTGGATATGAAGTTGTAAAACCTGAGGAAAATATCGATTCTGAAAAGATATCGTGTACAACAAATAAAATTGAAACAACACCAATTGAACCACAACCAAGTTACACATGGGCACAATCTCGTTTGTTATTACTATTATTTCCTTCTATAACTTGAATGATTATTTTTAATTTACAGAAACTCATTATACTTTGGCGGATGTTCCAAATCGCTCGATTTTGGAGAAGTTTGATCCGTATCGCCCTGAACATCAACATCAACAACAACGGCAACAATTCGAACATGTTCCAAATTATCAACAAACAACAAAACCAAATAACAAAAACAAAACTAATACCACACCTCAACACAAATCAAGCCCTCCACCACACCACTCAACACCAACTGCAACTACATCAAATAATAATGGAAATGGCCGGAATTCTCAAAATACTACAACACAGCCAAGTGCACCAGTTCATATATTACCTGGTAATCTGGTAAGTGGTGCTGTAAATGTTGCATCATCAGCAATTAATACAGCTAGATCAGTGATTAATATGATGATACCACCAAAACCGGAGGTATTTGTGTTTTAATGATAATTTGTTAAATTTTCAATTTAAATTGATTTTAGCCTGGACGTTGGGTGAATGGTCATTGGATTACGGATATACCCGAATCAAAACGTGCAAAAAATCTAAGAATTTTAGTAGATATGGGTTTTTGGGATGTTGATTATAATGCAACATTATTAGCTCGTTATAATGATGATTTAAATAAAGTTGTAGATGAGCTATTAAAATAAATTCATCCAATTTTATACGTATATTCGATAAAATTAAATTAGTTTGTAAGTTGGGTTTTTTTTAGAGATATTAAAGAATCTTATTTTATGTTGTAGCGGTAGTGGTAATAATCTTTTTGTGTATTTGGTGTTGTTAATTAGCATTTATTATTAATCTTAATCAATTTAACCGTCTTTTTTTTGATGTGATAATGTATTCATAAAAATATCCAATAAATTGGGGAAAACACCTGAAATCGTCATTGTGATTTTGTGTTGTGCACGTTGCCTCCTTTGCAAATTCATTTTGTTGGTGCCTCAATTCGCAGTTTTTCAGTTAATTTGCCGATTTTTTGGCTTAGCCCATTAGAAATCATTTTTATTAATTAAAAATACTATTTTCGCACCGGGGTCCGACCACTCTGAGGGAGCCCTTGATCGTCCAAAGTAAACATTTTTGTTCTCCATAAAAAATCCTGCTAAGAGAGATGCGGGGAAGCTTGGAAACAAAAAAAAACTATACAATCCCAAGGAAGAGCAACTGCCCCCATTTTGTCCCCTATCTGCATAAGTACGTTTAAATATATTTATATAAGGGCCCGAACACACTGCTTTCCCTGGAGCCTGAACCTCTCGACGGCCCTGGCTCTCTTCTATAGTAAAGGAACGCTTATAAATGATAAAAATTACTGCTGTATATGTACAGAAAGGCAAACGGTAAACTTAAGGTGGTTCTTATTCTGATTGTAATTCAACTTCTAACAATAAGATTTAAGGGGGCCACAGACATCGTTCAATTCGCGCGAATTTGCACGAACATGGCAAATACATAGTGTTTAGAGAAAAAACCCGTCTTAACCGAAAGATTTTCTGAATATACGGACAAGAGTGTACATTCCTGTATTGCAGTGTGTGGGCGCACCGACCACAGTCATGTATTCGACCATTGTTCGGGCGTTAACTTCAACTGAACGTACAGTGCTAATGGCTCGCAATGTATGAGCAGTACGCGCGAATTGTATTCGACCAATTTCGTGAAAACCATCTGGCAACACTGTTGATGGACGTCACTAACCTTGACATTTCAATCTGTCTTTTTGCGATTTGAAATTGGTTATTCGTTTTACAACAATAAAATTTGAAAAACAAAAACAACAAAATATGTTTGATAGAGAGAATTATTTACAATTATTTATAGATTCGTTAAGTATATTAACAATATCGATATGTTTCATTATGAAAATGCCACAAATTATAAAAGTTGTTAAGAATAAAGATGCTACAGGCATTAGTTTACTGGGTTTATTGTTAGACCTTGTAAGGTAATTTTTTCTTTATCTTAATTGCCAGTTGCTGTGAATACTTATTGTTTGTTTGTTTTTAGCTTGACAACGATGTTTTCATATAACTTTCGTAAAAAGTACGCAATTTTGTCTTATATGGAATATCCAGTAATACTAATTCAACAATACGTATTAATATTTTTCGTATTGTTATATAAGGGACATCTGAACATTTTTAGCTTCATAGGTGCGGTGATTTATGTATTTATAGCTGTCGCGTTTCTGGTTGGTTTAGTACCATTAGGTGTCATTAATTTTCTTGTGGTAATTGAGTTGATTTTGTGTTTCAATGAATTATTGATAAAAATTGTATTTGTAGCCACTTTGTACGCCGATTGGTGCATCTTCTAAAATTGTTCAATTATTAGAAATTTTGCATTTGAAAAATGCCGAATCTGTAAGCATACTAACATGGTTCATATCGGCATTCACCAATTTTGGTAAGTTCTGATCGAAATACAACATTGGATTATTTCTAATTTGTTTTATATTGTTCAGCTCGTGTCATTACAAAATCACTGGATTCAGCTGATACAGTATTGCTATTGAATTTTATAACTAATACGATTTTGAGTACATCAGTTATGATAGCTGCTTGTGTTTATAAACAACCAAAAGTGAAACAAAATTAAGTTTATTCATAAATTAACAACGGTCTGTTCTATATTAAAGGAAAGTTCATTGAGTTTATCTGTTGCAATGTGACTTTTGTCGTTTTTATTATCACTTTTCCTGTATTCCATGCTATTTTTTTAATTTTTCAACTTATAATTCGCCTCCAATGAATACGAGATTATTTTATTAATTGTAATAAGTAATTATTTGTTGTATATTTCCCGTAATTATGGCTGTGGAGAATTCCTATGATATCATCGTTGATTGTTAATAATTTAATACATAAATAATTAAGAGTGAAATTTATTCTTATTTTCCTAAAATATCAGTTTGTAGACGAAATAATTCGAAAGAAAATGTTAAATATTGGCGTTTTGAATTTGTGAACATGCATTTTCTCACGTTTGTACACACGTGTGTATTGTTAGAATACCGCAAATATTGATGGGGACAAATTGCTGTAAGTTTCAAATTTCTATTGATAAACCAGTAAACGATCTTTACTAAAGAGATTCGTTAATAAAATGCTCGTAATATTCAAAATGATGTCTATTACACGTTTTTTAGTCAGTCTTCTCTGTGGGAGTCATATTCGGACAGGGCCGGCTGAAGACACTACCGTACCTAGAGTGAGAAAATATAGGGAATGTCTAAGTAATTGTTGATTCTAATACTGAGTACACATTTTGAACATCAACATAACATCCGAACTGCGGTATTCTCTGTATACTAGATAGAATGAACTCAAGTTCGGAGAAATACAGGAATTCCAATGCTTAGTCTTCCGAAAAATGTGATCCCGGCCAGGCTTAATCCGATACTGTCTCCGCATAGAAATTCCATGGTCGCTGCCTTCATAAGAGAAGAACAATTTTCCGAGTTCCAGTTATGATGGCAATACGGAATCTGGGCTAGCACAAACAGCGGCGATGCTAAATATTTGGCCGCCCATGTGCCCTTTTAAGGCTTGTAGGAGCAAAAGTAACATTTGTGTATATGAAACTGATTTTTTCAAAAATATATTGGCCTTTGGCCGCCCTTTGCACTACTCGCACAGTATTTTATTATAATAAGAAAAATGTTTTTCTACACCGAACAAAATAACAAAGAAAAAAGTAAAATTCGGCGTTACAATAGAACAAAAGCTAATAGTGAAGATACAGTTTCTACCTGCTACAAATCTATGTTTGTCCTATCTAATAGCTCGTGATTTACAACGATAGCCTAAAGGGTTTCTGTATCAAAATTAAAACACATCTACCGATAATCAACAATCCTATAATTTGGGAGCTATTTATTTAGAAGTTTATAACATAAAAAAAGTTACAATAGAATTAGGAAGCAATATTCTTAACCAACATTACTGATTTTCTACATTTTGCGCAGGCAAAAAGTAGAGATTTTTCATAAGAGAGGGTTGGTAATAAATAGATAACAACTTTATTTTTGTTTATAAAATTTACACAAAGGCCAGAAGAAGATTTCTGTGTATTGCTGGTACTTAGAATAAATTCATTAATTTTATGGAAAAAAAATTGAATACGGCCCTGTCTCTAATATCGCATTAGAGAGGGTTAACTAGTTTTGCGGACAAAAATCTGTTGATGATCATAATGATGCTGTTGCTGCTGTTTTCTACATGATGATCTTGTGTTGTTGTTGTTGTTTGTTGTTTGGAGGTGGTTGGTAGAGAGTTTTATTTGTCTGTCGGCATTTCAGTAGCGTTGCGATGATTGTGTCGAACGTATGGACGATGGAAGGCCTGTTGGCCATCAACGTCCTTGTGTTATTATTACGAACAGTTAGTGCTAATACAACAGTGTATTCAAAATCATTAACACCACCATATTTTAATTTGGCTGAAGGTAAAACAATCACCGCCTCAGCTACATGTGGTGTTGATACTGAAGGACCGGAACTTTATTGTAAATTAGTTGGGGCGAATGCTGAAAGTGATCTCAGTCTTAATCTCATACAAGGACAGGTAGGGATTAATAGAAAACAGTTTTTAAGCGAAATTTTACCAAACATTTCACTCGTCAATACAGTGAAGAATTATGAAAGCAATGGTTAAATTAGAAAAAAATTTAAATATTATCAGTAATCGAATGATAACATTTATTTTAACTATGAATATAAATATTTGAATCAACAATTTTCTCATCTATTATCGAACATTGAACTTAATTAATGATAATGTGACTTTCACAGATGTATTAAAATAAACTTTTTGTATAAAAAAATTAAAATTAAATGGACCATTCTCTGCGAGGATTCTGTAACCCCTGATAAGAAATGACACCATCGATTTTATCAACACCGAATAACTAAGAATTGAGTCAACAATAACGATACAAAAATTATTTGATAAAAAAAACAAAATTATTTAACGAATTTTTCACTAATTGCAAATCAATAATTTTTTTTTGCAGCTGTGCGATGTGTGCGACCCAACACGACCTGATAAAATGCATCCACCTGAATTCGCCGTGGATGGTATGGAGACTTGGTGGCAGAGTCCCCCATTGTCTAGAGGGATGAAATACAACGAAGTAAACTTAACAATTGATCTCGGACAGGTCAGTCAATCGATTGATGTTATTGTAAAAGATTTATGTATGCGCCCATTCATGCATGTGCAGTCATAGGAACGTTGAAAGACCATCTTTACACACCATGCCCTGCCGCAAATCCATTCATAACGCTAACAATTTAATAAAATTTCGTTTACAATTATATGTCCAATTATTTTATATTGGAATTTCGTTGTCTCGACAAGTCTTGTTTCAAATGTCACGATCTTATTTTATAAGCGTTAATATTATTTCTCGATTAGATCATCGTGTTTGAGAATTAAATGAATTGTTGTCGGGCATGTTTTGACTCAAACTTCTCAACTCTCTTGAACTGTTAATTTGAACACAAAAAACGCATCTGGCAAACATATGCCACTAGAAGTAACCCTAATAAAGATCATCTTCCGGTTTAAAATCGTAACAATAATAATAAGAATACGGACGATTTTAAACTGAACAAATTAAAACATGATTCCATTCTATTTACCAACAATTGAAGACAAAATAGTAAATAAATAACGATGATCAAATAACGTTTATAATAATTTTCTTAAAAAATAGTAGGTTGAGTTTGTTTGTTTTTTTTGCTATACATAATAATATCTAATGGAATTTGAAATAAATCATTTTTTCTCGCTCTTGAATGACCTCTTATCATATCATTTTATGTATATGGTAGATGACGTGGGTGTTAGTTTCCTATAAATTTAATCGAATGTTTAACGGTTGTATCAGTTATCAGAGGATGTCAGTTGTTTTTTGTCTCCAGTTGGATTCTTTGTGGTTGTAAAGAGACAAATCCACTGATGACCGCTGGTGTTACCAAAACGGAACAGGAAGTACACGAAATATTTCGTCGCCATAACAAAACAATCGTAGTTGATATTTTGATAGAATAATGCTTGGAGTGTGAGACGTATTTCACCTATTTTAGAACAGAAAATAAGAATATAAAACGCAAAGATCTTTGTTGTTTCACATCTGTCATGTCTGACATCGAGATGAAAGGATCAGAAATAGAGTGCGATAGGAAAAGAAAAACGCGAGTTAAGCGATACTTTTACAACGCGAACTTTCTGCCGGCCGGGTTTTCTTTTTGCCATAGAAACTATTCATTGGTGTACTTACGGATTGGAATTCAATTTTCTTGTCCCACATTTGTTTAACAATTTTCAGAGGAATTGATTCTGATTTGCTTGATATGAGCCTCAATCAGTGCCGGTCCGAGGTGGACTGCTGCAAAGGCATCTGCCCCGGGCGCGGTTTCCAAAAGGCCACCAAATCATATAAGTTTTTAAGTTAGATATAGACTAAAAAGGGCGCCTGTAACTCATGTTGGGCCCGGGCGCAATTCATTTCCGATCCGACTCTGCTTTTAATGGAATATTTCAATTTTCAATAACGCTTACAAAGAAGCGTTTTCATTGTATAAACAAAAACGCAGAAGTCTCTTCTGTTGACTTAAAATTCTAAATGTTAATATTCCAATTGAGATAGGTCAGCAATCAAGGAGTTATTGAACTTTCATTTTTTAACATCTTTGAATTATCGTACAAATACAAATTTAATATTGTTGATAGCTGTTGCCGGGAATAAGCATTGCTTGAGCAGGATTTTGCTCAAATTCAAAATAAAGTGAATTCGTGTGTCGAGCAACTGCTAGTTTAGAAAGCCAAAAAAAAATCAAAAATGTTTTGCAACTTCTCAAAAGTGCGAAACTTGAGGGGTTTTCTTTATTTTTCCCCTGGAAAAATATCCTGGGTTAATGCTCTGACGAGACTTTGTAGTGTCTGCAAGATTTTGCTTTTGTGTAGGAGAACGGAAATAATAAAGATCTATTGCCTATTCGAAAAGTAATAATAAATATCCGTTTATATCTGAAATGAAACTAACAAAATGTAAAATTTGCTACTGTTGCATTATTAAAGAATAATATTCAAACGAAATTTGTGATTTTCTAGGAATTTCATGTGGCTTACGTTTTCATCAAAATGGGTCATTCACCTAGACCAGGCCTATGGGTGTTGGAGAAATCAGCTGATTATGGTAAAACTTATACACCATGGCAATATTTCAGTGATTCACCAGATGATTGTGCCACATATTTCGGTAAAGAAAGTCTACAACCAATTACAAGAGATGATTCAGTGATTTGTGAGACGGAATTTTCAAAAATCGTTCCACTCGAATATGGAGAAGTACGAAAAAAAAAAGTTTTACAATCAAAAATAGATAATCTAAAATATAAATATTTCCAGATACCTATATCGTTATTGAATAATCGCCCTTCTTCTAATCATTACTTCAATTCAACTGTTCTACAAGAATGGACTAGGGCTACTAACGTACGTTTACGGCTGCTGAGAACCAAAAACTTATTGGGACACCTTATGTCTGTCGCCCGACAAGACCCAACAGTCACCAGACGAGTAATGATTCTTCATCGTTTAAACATTTCCTTTTTTATTTGAAACTAACAAAAATTTCTAGTATTTCTACGCGATTAAAGATATCAGCATTGGCGGTCGATGTATGTGTAATGGTCATGCTGATACATGCGACATTCAAGATCCTAAAGATCCCAATGTTTTATTATGCCGTTGTCAACACAATACTTGTGGTGCTAAATGTGAAAATTGTTGTCCTGGATTTGAACAGAAAAAATGGAGACTATCAAAACACGACCATCCATTTGCTTGCGAACGTAATCTTAATTTTTTGTTCATCGTCAATAATTAAAATGTTTTTTCATAACGAATGATCAATATTTTAGCATGCAATTGTTTCCAACACAGTAATGAATGTATCTACGATCCGGAAGTTGATAAAAATCATTTATCTTTGGATATTCGTGGACGATTTGAAGGTGGTGGTGTTTGTCAGCATTGCCAACACAACACTGAAGGCATCAATTGTAATAAATGCAAATCGAAATTCTATCGTCCCTACAATAAACATTGGAATGAAACCGACGTGTGTCAACGTAAATATGTTTAAATTTAACAAATGTTCAAAAATTGAAATATTAATTATGCGAAAAATTTTGTTTCAAATAGCTTGCACTTGTGACCATTTCTTCTCGACGGGCAATTGTGCTGAAGGTTCCGGCCAATGTGAATGTAAAAAGGAATTCACACCACCCTATTGTGATAGTTGTAGTTTTGGTTATTATGGTTATCCAGATTGTAGGCCGTGTGAATGTTTTTTGAATGGTACCAGAGATTTACAATGCGAATCAATTGATGGACAATGTCCGTGTTTGTATAATTTCGGTGGTAAATATTGTAAAGAATGTTCACGTGGCTTCTATAATTTCCCAGAGTGCAAACGTAAGTTATGAAATATTATATGGCTTAGTTGGATAAAAATTTTTAAAAAGACATATGAAATTTTAGCTTGTGAATGTAATACGAATGGCGCCGTATCATCGACCTGTGACCAAGAAAATGGTAAATGTACATGTAAGAATAATTTCGGTGGACAACGTTGTGATGAATGCCAAGTCGGATACTATAATTATCCACAATGTGAATGTAAGTTATCTTTTAAATTAGAGAATCTTAATTTAGTAAAAGTGCCTTTCATCAAATTAAACCGGAAATCCCTATCTTTGCATTTTTAATTGTTACAAACATCCTTTTTGTGAGTATCGAATAACTACCAATCATCGTATCGACGGCCAATTTATACACTGAATTTACCAAAATTTCCCAATTTATCCTCGGTATAAGTTTCTATACATTGTAGTCGGGCAGCAAGAACTTCCCTGACCAGACAACTTTGTCAGCACTTTCTTTATATTCGCGTAATCAACTAGTTACAAGCCTTGCATAGTGCGTTTTACAACCAATATCTAGTTTATGTGCAAATTCATTATGAATTTCAACTAAATAGCCAACCTTTCTGTTGAATTAAAAACCCACTCTACTGTAGCGAAGAGGCGCCTTAATTTAGATACCAACTGTAGAAGCCCTAAAATAACCAAAACAAACACACGAAAAAACACTTTGTAAGGCTACTATCGGCTCCACAAAAGTAATAAAACCTAAAAATACGCAATACCAAAAACGTATATGAGGACTTTTGTTAATTATTGTTTTCTAGATTGCAACTGTGACATCAAAGGCACAAAAGAAGGAGTATGTGACAAACAAACTGGCAAATGTCTATGTAAAGAAGGCTATGGCGGTGATCAGTGTAATGTTTGTTTATTGGGCTATTATGGTTATCCAGATTGTAGACCATGTAATTGTAGCAAAACTGGTTCATTAAGTCCAACATGTAGTGCAACAGGAACATGTTCATGTTTAGTGAATTATGCTGGACGAACTTGTGATCAATGTAGTCCTGGATATTACCAATATCCTGAATGTTTATGTTAGTATTCTAGGAATTGTTTTATTGAAAATTTAATAATTGTCAAAAAAAAAATGTTCCAGCTTGTGATTGTGATAGTCATGGAGCAAACGGCGTATCATGTGATCACGAAGGCAAATGTGAATGTCACTATAATTTTGCCGCAATTAAATGCGATAAATGTAAAGAAGGCTTCTATAATTTCCCAGCTTGTGAAGGTTTATTACACATTTCCCCCGAAAAGAAAAACGATTTTCTTTAAACGTATTGCTTGATTGTAGATTGTAATTGCCATCCGGCTGGTGTTGTAGCTCGTTTTGCTGGTTGTGGTTCAGTACCAGCTGGTGAATTATGTCAATGTAAAGACCGTGTCGAAGGACGCATTTGTAATAAATGCAAACCATTATATTGGAATTTAAATCTAAATAATCCGGATGGTTGTGAGGAATGCAGTTGTCATATACCTGGTGTACTTGGTGGTATTGCTGTTTGCGATACAGAACATGGCCAATGTGCTTGTAAATCGCTAGTAGTAGCACGTGATTGTACTGAATGTGCTGATGGTACTTATAATCTACAAGAGGATAATCTTTTCGGATGTTCTGGTAATAATTTACAACGAAATTTTCACAAAAAAAAGAATCATCAAAATTTGTTTATTCTAGATTGTGATTGTGATATTGGTGGTTCCATCAATAATATCTGTGATAAGCGGTCAGGTCAATGTTTATGTCAACCGAGAGTTACAGGACTTACCTGTAAACAGCCATTACAAGCCCATTATTTCCCAACGCTGTACCAATACCAATACGAAATTGAAGATGGTCGTACACCGGCGAACAGTCTTGTGCGATATGCTAACGACGATCGAGTTTTCCCTGATTACTCCTGGAAGGGATATGCTGTATTTTCTTTGTTACAGGTACATCGATTTATCCATAAAAGTTTACAAAGCCTAATCAAAATTGATTTTAGAACAAAATTCTGCAAGACATTTACGTTTATAAACCATCACTATATCGTATGGTGCTTCGTTTTGTTAACAACAATCAAGAAACAGTGACTGGTACAATTAGAATCGTCCCTGATAATCCCAATGATAACGAACAAGAATTCCAAGTACAATTCAAAAACAGTTCAACACCAGCATTCGTTACAGTTGCTGGAACTACAGGTGCTACACCATCACCATTTGTTATGAATCCAGGCCGTTGGCAAATCGGTATTGAAGTTCATCGTAATCTTCTTCTTGTTAGTTGGCTGGAAAACTATTTGTAATGTAGCCGAAATTGAAATTTGTTTTTTTCCCAGGATTATTTCGTTTTGTTACCTGAAGATTTCTATTTGGCAACAATTTTGAATAAAAAAGTCGAAAAACCGTGTACGCAAAACGAGAAGGGCTTATGCCGTAAATATACTTATTTGAATTTAACGAATTTCTATACAACTTTTGGTGTTGGTGGTTATGATAAAAATGGACAACAATTGAAAGAATACTTCCAAGATACTAACGTGAGATTTGTTGGCACCATTCTAATGAGATCAAATTGAAATTTTCTTTGATTTGTAGCATTTAGCTGCTATTAATGTAGCTAATCGAGTACCTTTATTGAATCTGGCACAACCATCGATGAGTTTTGATGTCACCGTTAACAAACCAGGATTATATGTGATTGTAATTAATTACGTAATGCCTTTGGACGATCAAAGAACACATCAAATTCAAAGCAATGTGATATCCGGTGATAGAACATCATCAGGAAATGCTATTTTGTACTCATGTCCATACACGACATTATGTCGACAAGTTCTTCGGAATCCTGAAGGAGGTGTTGGAGTTTATCAAGCCCAAGGCAACGATTTAACACTTGACTTAATTGTAAGTCCAATGTCGTTTTATTCAGATTTATTATTGAGATTATTGATTATTTATAGAGTGATCATGCAAATGTTGGTATTCATTCAATTGTTGCTATACCATATAGTGAATGGTCATTAGATTATATTAAACCGAAATCGGTGTGTATTAAAAAAGATGGTAATTGTATAGAAACAACATTTAGAAAACCACCGGAAACCAAAAAAATCCAATTTGAAGATGGCAACAATGCCACACCAACTGAATTAAATAATTCAACATATGTTTGGTTGAATCCACAATTTGATTCGTTAGATTTGAAAGGAAAAGTACCAAATCCTGGATATTACACATTTGTTGTGCATTATTTCCAACCGAATTTCCAAGGTATCAGTAATAATCACTAATACAACACGTGACAATATTATGTGAGACGTTTGATTTTTAGATTTCGATATAAATGTACTTTTACAAAATGGCCAATTCTACGAGGCAACAATACCTATGCGCCATTGTCCATCATTATCCGGTTGTCGTTCTCGCATCGTCCAAAAGGATGGTAATGATAAATTTGCCTTAACGGAGAACTTCATGTTAACTGTTCAGGTATAAACTTGCATCACTTTTCGGTTGGCTAGAATAGTTTGTAAAATGTTTGCCCTCCCCCACTAGGAACCAGGCAAAAAGAACGTGTACCTTGATTATCTCCTTGTTATACCGACTGATCTTTATGATGATCGATATTTAGAAGAAGAGGATGTTGATAGAACCGGTGAATTTATCTCAATTTGTGGCAGTAATCATTTCAACATTGACACATCCGTTGAAGGTATTATTTGATTTAAAACAATTTCGAAATCTCAATCATCATTTGATTCTTTAAGGTTTTTGTCGTGATTCGGTTTATTCGATCACTGCCGGTCATAACAGTGGTGCATTACCATGTCAATGTGATTATGATGGATCACTTAGTTTTGAATGTGATAAATTTGGTGGGCAATGTCCATGCAAACCGAATATTATTGGTCGACGTTGTGAAGCTTGCAAAACTGGTTATTATGGTTTCCCTGATTGTAAACCATGTAATTGTCCATCGATTGCTACATGTGAACCAAACACAGGTCAATGTATTTGTCCACCAAGAGTAATTGGTGAGAAATGTGATCAATGTGCACCGTACACGTACGGTTTTGATTCAATTATCGGTTGTGAAGAATGCAAATGTAATCCATTAGGTGTTGTACATTACCAACTACAATGCGACCTATTCAATGGCAGTTGTCCGTAAGTCCCCTATAAATCGTCTGATAATTCGACAAAATTGTAATTTTTTTTCTAATTAAAGATGTAAACCGAATATTGTCGGACGTCAATGTGATGCCTGTTTAGCCGGTCATCATACATTTCCACATTGTGAAAATTGTGATTGTAATTTAGATGGAACAATTGAAGAGATTTGTGATCAAGTGACGGCTGAATGTTTTTGTAAGAAGCATGTTGTTGGACCGGCTTGTGGCCATTGCCGTGAAGGCACTTTTAATCTACAACACAATAATGAAGATGGTTGTACGGAATGTTTCTGTTTTGGTAAAGCGTCAAGATGCACCAATTCGAAATTGATACGATATTCATTGATGCAAATGGAAGAATGGGATGTTGTTACATTGAATACTAGTCTCAAACTAGAAGTAGCTCCATTAAATCTAACTATCATTAACAATAATTACAACACAATTGAAATGAATATTGCCCAACCAAATTTGGTGAATAAAACACTATACTTTGCAGCACCTAACGATTATATTGGCAAAAAATTAACAGTATATGGTGGATTTTTGAATTATTCCATCTATTATGACATTGGACATTCAGGTAATATTAATAAATCATTAACATTTAATATTAATCGCTTAAAATTTCCCTCTTTACAGGCTCAGCAGTTAGTGGTCCTGATGTGATTTTGGAAGGTCGCAAAACTTATCTAACATATTCCAGTTTTGAACAACCACCAGCTGGTTTAGAATATCCAGCTAGTGTTCAATTGGTTGAAAGTAATTTTGAACTACCATCCGGAATTCCAGCGAAACGTAATCATATTATGGATGTTTTAGTAGATTTACGTGGTATTTACATTAGAGGAATTTATTGGAGTAATACAACTTATATAAGGTAGTGTTTCTTACAGTTTTTTGATGTTAAATTTTTTGTAATTTTTGTAAAATTTTAGATTAACAAATATCATACAAGATGATGCTATACCATTCCAATATTCACAAGATAGTCGTAATTTAGCATTTGCTATTTCCGTAGAAGAATGCCATTGTCCACCGAATTATCAAGGTTTATCGTGCGAGGAATGTGCACCAGGCAACTATCGTATCGATGGTCCTCATGGTGGTTATTGTGTACCATGCCAATGTAATGGACATTCATCAGAATGTGATGTTAATACAGGTGTCTGCTTTGTAAGTTCATTTATTATTTGAATAATTAAAATGACGATTATTTTGATTCGTGTTTATATAGAATTGTAAACACAATACAAGAGGTGATCATTGCGAAATATGTGAAGTCGGTTATCATGGTTCTGCATTAGCTGGAGGTCCTTTAGATTGTTTAATCTGTGCCTGTCCATTACCACAACCATCAAATAAGTACATATGACGAACAAATTCTAATTAACATCATAACTTGTACAATCTTTATCATTTTCCAGCTTTGCTACAGGTTGTGATGTCAGTTCGGAAGGTGATAAAATCAGTTGTGAATGTAGAGATGGATATGTTGGTGCTAGATGTCAATCTTGTGCACCTGGTTATTATGGAAGACCTGAAGTTAGTGGTAATGTCCCCAAAAAAATGTTTGGTAATTTCTCCTAATTGATTGAAATATTGTTTTCAGGTGATTATTGTAAAACGTGTCAATGTTCCGGCAATATCAACACTAAAGATCCATCATCTTGTGATACAGTCACCGGTGAATGTTTGCGTTGTTTGAATAATACTTTTGGTACAGCTTGTGCCCTTTGTGCTCCCGGTTATTTTGGTGATGCTGTTGATCTTAAAAATTGCCAAAGTATGACTGTGTTAATATAATTCCAATATCGATTCTAGAATGTGTGTAAATTTTAGGCTGTCTTTGTGATGATCTTGGTACGGATCATTGTAACAGTAGTACAGGTGATTGTATGTGTAAACCTAATGTTATTGGTGAGAAATGTGATCGATGTGAAGATGATCATTATGGTTTCCAATCGGGTACTGGATGTGTACCATGTAATTGTAGTGTAGCTTCTGAAACTGATCGTTGTGAATACAATACTGGCCAATGTAGATGTAAACCGGGTGTTGTTGGTAGATCATGTGATAAATGTGCTGCTGGTTATTGGAATTATACATCAGAAGGGTGTACTTGTGAGTAGAATAAATCAACAAACAAAAGAAAGTCAATAAATAAATTTTGAAATCTCGTTTTAGCTTGTGGTTGCAATACAGAATACTCTTTAGGATTTGGATGTAATGCACAAACAGGCCAATGTGAATGTTTACCTGGTGTTGTTGGGGAGAAATGTGATCAATGTCCACATAGATGGGTGTTTATACCAGATTATGGTTGTTTCAGATGTGATAGTTGCACACATAATTTATTGGATGTTACAGATGAATTAAGTGCAATGCTTGATCCTGTCATTTTTGAATACGATGTAAATATTTGTATTTTTCCACTTTATTGTTGCAAATCTTACAAATGAAATTTGTTTAATTTACAGTCAGCTAATTCCGGTTATTTTACACGTCGTAAATTAGAAAACATCCAAGAACAGTTGAAGAATTTACGTTTGAAATTTGATGAAGTTGATCCAAAATTGATCACACTTGAGCCATATATGAAGGAATTAGAAAGTTTAGAACAAGATTCGAAGAATTTAAATCGAAAAGTATACATTTTGATAAAAATTATATAAATATTCCATGTTTATCACGTTTGTTTCTAGACAAATTACTCTTTAGACAACAGTGAATCATTGAAAACCAAATCAATGGAATTGAAAGAGAAAGCTGAAGAATTGTTAGATGATGTATTCAATGCTGAAGATGATACTTTACGTGTTATCGATGATGTCGATAAAATCACATATCAATTGAATAAAGATGAAAATCCGGAAATTGAAGCTGCTCTAGCTGAAGGCCAACAAACTTTAGATACAATCAAACATTACGATTTAAATGTACGTCAAAATACAATCGATAACGAATTAGAGAAGGTCAATGATTTGTTGGATGATGTTATTGAATTTAAAGTGCCTGTTAATGACATCTCAACGAATATTACGAGTTTTGAACAAGATTTGAAAGGTTTCAATGAAAAATTGGACGATTTATACAATCAAACACAATATTCATTGAATAAAGCCAATGAAGCACAGAAAATTGTAGACAAGAGCGGGTAAGTACAAACAAACAAACTAGTCGTTCGATTTACGAATTAGCTACAAGGGTCCTTCCATCGGTCAAATGTACTCTGTACAGGTATCTCAGTTTAAAAAAAAATGCTTCATCTCTTCCATAAATCAGGCATATTTTGATAAAAATTACTTCAAGAATTCTTTGTTACTTAACGTAGCTTCAAATCTAAGCGCAATTGATTAATTGAAAAACAAGTACGTAAAACTAAGAACTTAGAAACAACAATTAAGTTGTCATACACACACTATTTGTCACGACATTCAACTATTGTTTAAATTTCAAGATTCGTTACAAACTCATACTTATTTGATTTGGCTCCCCGGGCAGGCGCCCCAGCAGCCCCCTCCTCATACCGGCACTGTTACAAACAACATACAGCAGGAGATATATATTGAAACGAAAAAAAAATACCATTTTATAAATGATGTAATTATAAAAATATTTCAGATAATGCTTTCATAAACAATTTACAAATGAATTTCGATAATAAACAATTAGAACAGATAAAAGAAAAATTTAAGAACAAAAATAAAATCACTCACCAAACAATTTTATCTTTGCCATTGTTAAATTTGCTAAGTTTCTCCTTTTATTATATTTAGGATAATTCAACAAACAAATTTTTTTATCAAATTTCATTATGATTTTTATTTGAAGAAAATATCAGTCATTTAATTTATACGAATTATCAAAATAACTTAATATTTAAGTAATAAATTAAATTTTTAACTACATTCTAGATTTTAATGAAACACATATAAAAACTATTTAGAGAATAAATTATTTGATCCACATATATAGGCACAGAACGACCAATATATAAAAGAAACGAGAAACATTTTACATTAATTTAATACCGCGCACTTTCAATTCTTCATTAAGTTTCCATTTAACTAATTCCATACATGTGATGGCATCTTCAGCACTATCATGTCCGCAAACGTTGTTCTGTATGATTTTCTTCAAGAATTCACTAGCCAACATTTTTAATGCACGTTTATGTGGTAAGCCCATTTTATGTGGAAATAATACAGATGTATCAATAATTGTATTATGGATAATTTTCAATGCTTTCAAATCAGATTCTAAACTATGTCCAATTAAGATTGTTTTTGAATTGCATAAATGTAAGATATTTGCTTGTACTTGTAATATATTCGTACTGGTTTTATCCATTTGTTCTTTTGTTATGCCAGAAAACTGTGTATTATAATCGATAATTGGATTTAACGGTTTCACTAATGATTCATAAACAATTTTACAATCAATATCAACAATTGTAATACGTGTTAATTCTAGACCTCTTATTGTATAACACATTTCACAATCTAATGCATACACAGCATAACTACGTGGATCATCATCATCGTCCGGTTGTAATGTGATTTGGAAACCATCCAGATCCACATTATCACCCATATCAGTTACATGTGTATTTGATGTAACACAACCAGTATCATCATTACTTTTACAACACAAATAAGTTTGTTCACCTCTTAAAGTACGTTTCTTTAATGAATGATAAATACAGTCTTCTTGATATAATGCAAAACCATCAATGTCGACTGCATAGATTTTTGAACAGCGACAACATTTCCGTTGATTCTTTTTCAAATTGACTGTTGTAACATTTTGATTTTTACGATTTTTAATAATTGCCCGTCCCGGTGTTGGACTTTCACGTGGATAACCATGCAATTCCAAATCATCATCATTCAACAAATACGTTTTAATATATTCGTAAAATTGTTTACCTTTCATTATTGTCGATTGATCATTACAACATTCACTATTATCGATTGGTCCTAGACCGGATTTGTCACGTTCTTGCAATTCTTTACGTAAACGATTCACTGTTAACATTGCCGAATTTTTATATGTTAATAATACTTTACATTTCTCATAACATGTAAATTCTTCATTTAATGCACGATTATATGCATCATCTCTATTTAAATATAATTTAACGCATTCATCGGCTATCATTGTTAAAAATCTTGTACGTACATTTACTGGTAATTTCGATTTATCAGCATTTAAAACATCAGGTAGATTTGATAAAGAAATATCTGGTATATGTGCTGTACGTTTGGTATGTTTTATTGTTTGTGCTATTGTTTTATTCGTTATTGTTTTGATTTTGGTCATTTCATCAATTTTCGCTTTTGCCTTCTGTATTGAATTAACATTTAATACTGGTGCTATTTTACGTGTAAATTTCGGTTGTGATTTTGATCCATTTATAATACTATCAATTAAATTCACATTATCCGTTGATGGTTTTTGTACGGATTTAATCGATTTTTTACTAGGATTTGTATCTGTTAAATTCACTAATTGTCTCTTCATTGACAGTTTACTCTCATCGATTTTATTATTATCATCCTTATTACTATTCGATTTGTCTTGATTTATTTGGGATGTTTTAGCTAATTTGAATCGATTTGCCATAATTAAAGCAGGATTCGTTCGTATTTTCGGTTTTATAACAGATTTTGATGTTGTTTGTGTATCAGTTAACGATGATAATAACGATGTATGAGCTATACGTTTTTTACCAATTTGGACATCTTCTTCATCATCTTTCATGTCTTTCGTGTCAGCTTTTCGAGATGTTTCGATTTCCAATTTTTCCGGTTGATATTCATTGAATATTTTATAACATTCCAATAATGTATCTTCTTCTTCATCTTCATCAGCATCAACACCAATTTCCATATCAATATTTGTATCTTCAATATTATCACAGTCAGAGGAATGATCTTTATAATGTTTATCAATTTTCTCTTTCTTCTTTCGACGATCTTTTTCACATTCTCTATTATGTTGTTTATGTCTGTCTTTATCGTTACGTTTATGGCTGCTTTTTTGTCGTGATTTATCACTATGTTTATGTTTTTCATGGTTTCTTCTCTTTTCATCTTTATGCCGTTCATTACTTGTATGTTTCTTCGATTTACTATGACTTCGATTGCTTGTTGTATCTTTAGATTTCGATGGTTTTTCTTTGGGTGTTTTTTCATCGTCGATTTTCTTCTGCTGTTTCGTTACGTTTTTCTTTTTGTCAACATTTACAGTAGTTGGTGGTTCTTCGATAATATCATCGATTAAACTGAATTCAGCTGATAAATCTTCAAAATTGATATCATTCTGCAATGATATTTCTGGATTATATTCAATATCAGGGAGATTTTGTTTAATATCTTTGATAACTCCTTTATTAATTTTATCATCAATTGTTTGATGGAATTCATCTGGTTTATTTGCTGATGATAATAAAACACTTAATGGTGTTGGTTTATATGTTGGTTTTATTGCTGTAATTTTTGTTGTTGTCGTTGTTATTGGTGTTTTAGTACGGTTAATTCTACCAGTTGCACGAAATTCTAAATCTGGTACATAACTAATTGGTATATGATTACGTATATTTGCTAATTCACTTTTCGGTGTTGGCTTATATGTAGGAACATCATTATTATCTTTATTAACAACAACAACAACGGCATCATCAACAACATTAATCTCATCAACATTTGTATCTTGTCCTTTTTTCTTATGTCTAAAATGACAATACGGACGATTACAAGAATTATCTAAATATGGACATTCGATATCTTGAAAATAGCCTTTTGTTGGTAACATCTTAATTAATTCATTTATGAATTTTAACTGATTTTAATTGAATTTAATACACAATAAAAACGACCATAACCACACTTTTTATTATTCCCCGGACCTCATAACCTATTTTAGACACAATTGACAAATGACACAATAACGGTCACGTGATTTATTTTAAGCGGAAAATTTGAATTTTATTTGTGTAATAATAGAAGACACACAACTGGTGATTATTTCGAATGAATTGATCAATTCATGAAGAGTTTTACGGATAACATGTGTTGAACGAATGTTTGTTGGGTTCAAGGACTGGTCGTAGTTCCGTCTGTTCAATTTATGATTAGATACAAGGTTTCCCATTTGATATACATTTTTATGTTTGCTGCTATTAATATCTAATTGTTATCTTTGTTGTTTTTTTATATATAGTTGTCGGTTAATTTGGTTAATTCGCCAAATTATTTTTATAATAATAAGCTGAATTGGTTTAATGCCCTGGTGAAAATATTTCTCTGAAAAAGTCTGAATAACACTTTTAAAAGTCTTATTTTTTCTGAAAAAGGTCTAAGAAACTCTGAACACTTTTTTCTTGCCAAAAAGGCTGAATAAGTGTGAATAACTCTTCCAGAAGTATTCCAAATAACTCAGTTATTCAGACTTATTCAAACTTTTATAGGGAAATATTTCCACCAGGGTGCCTCTAGATTTTTTTCCGTCATTGAAAATAAACTTAAATTTTTATTAAGTTAATCAAATATAAAAAAATAATAAAAGATCTTCAGTTATCTTTCTTCAAAACCCATCATCTTGTCGTTCATGATGTCTTTTAAAGTAACTGAAGAACAGTACTGCTTGCATAACAATGACACCAACAAATTGCGAGTTTCTTGATCTGTCGGTTTCAAAGCGTTTTAATTTTTGTAAAGTTTTCCACAAAGTTATTGTATGTAGAAGAACTGAAAGAATAGAGCATCATCTGAGTGGCAATTCTAAATTAAACTCACTAGACTGACTAGAGTTTCTAATTCCTCGAACACTTCTATTTCTCGGTACTCGAGATTTCTTGTATGCCTGTTCTCGGGAATTTTTTGGGTAAATTATCGATTAACACACAAAAATCAGTATCGCTATAATCAAAATGTAAACAAAAACAAAAACTCTTCTCTTTTATAAGAAAACAATTCTTTTTTGCATAAATAATGGTCAAAAAAAAACCGTGTGTGTTAATGATTTTGGAAACTATTTCACCCGATTTTTTTCAGTTGAAGTGGATTTTACGGTGTACAGTCTGTTGGACATCAATTGTAGATTCGGTGGGCTTTTTCCCACGCGTTCATATAACTGAAACTCTTTTTTGATTACATTTTTCGCTAAGCCAATCTATTTTACTTTCATTCAGAAATGATTCGATTTCTCGACAGTTTTTTCCCGGTAGCAAATTTTGGGGAATTTCCGGGTCAGAAACCCTACTACTACAGATTGTAGAATTTTGAAATTCACCTTCATTTTAGGAAAGACCGTCTGAAGAAGAAGTTGTCGGACATTGAGAACCAGACCCAAGAAACCGCCAATAATCTTGTATTTTCCAAAGACTTCAACATGAACTCCTCCCAATTCAATCAATTATCAAACAATAATCTTCAAGAATTAGAAAATCGACTTGCTTCATTTACAAACGGAAATGATAATTTCAAAACAATATTAGATGATAATGAGGCACAATTATCTGAAGTATCAAAATTACAACCAAATGTTGAATATCATGCAAGCAATCTAACAGAACGTGCAATGACATTAGATAGTTTATTAACAGAAACAAGAGATATATCAAGTAATGCATTGAGTGCAGCGAATGCGTATAAAAATATTGTTGATGCTGTACAAAACGCGCGCAGTGCAGCAATTGCTGCACAAGCCGATTCGAAGAATGCTGTCGATTTATTAACTGGCATTGAAGATAAAACATTTGATACAGATCAGAATTCATCAGAATCATTAAAAGAAGCATACGATTTATATCATTCAACTGAAGATGAATTGAAGCCAAATTTGAAATTAGCCCAACAAAAATACAAACCAATTCAACAACAATCTAATGATAACAATCAGAAATTAGATGATTTATTGAAAATTTTCCAAAATATCCAACGACAAGCACTAGATCAA
This sequence comes from Meloe dianella, assembly GCA_028455855.1. NCBI lineage: Eukaryota > Metazoa > Arthropoda > Insecta > Coleoptera > Meloidae > Meloe > Meloe dianella. The sequence continues at coordinate 3,510,494 of JAPTHL010000039.1, forward strand.
ATTTATAAGAACGCATCAAGGAATGCTGATAATGCTGTACTGCATGTTGGTAATATTAAAGAAACAGCAAATGAAACATTCTCACAATTAACGAATGAAACAGACAAAGCCAAATCATTACCAAAAGATGTTGATAATGCCAATCGTGATTTATTACAAACTGAAAAACAATTAAATGCAGTCAATGAAAAATTACCAACAATCATACAAACAATTGATGAATATCCAAATAAACAGATGCATTTACAACGTACAACTGATAATATTAATAATGGTTTTAATAAATTAAATCAACAAATTGCATTAGCACGTGATATAGCTAATCGTATAAAAATTGGTATGAAATTCTATCCAAATACAACATTAGAATTACAAAATCCAACGAATTTAGAAGATTTAAGTACATCAACAAGAATCTCAGGTTATTTCAAAACTGATAAGCCGGATGGTTTAATTTGGTATTTAGGAAATCCAGTTGGTACAAATCTACCACGTACAAAAGCTGTAAATTCTCGTTATCGATCCAGAAATTTCTTAATTAATTAATCAATTCAATTACAGGATGATTACATGTCTTTAGTAGTCCAAAACGGATATCCCGTCTTAAAATTAGATATAGGAAACGGTCCAGAACAGCTTATCAGTGAAAAATACGTCTCTGATAATAACTGGTATCAATTCATTATCGATAGGTAAATTTAATAATTTGAATTAATTAATTTCATTAATTTGTGGAATATTCATTTAAAGAACTGGACATAATGCAAAATTGTCAATCCGTGAAGAATTACCAGGTGGTGTTGAGAATGTCACATTAAACCAGAGGACTTTAGATGGACCTTACTCGATTTTCAATTTAGATCGTAATAAATCGAAACTATTTGTTGGTAGTTTTCCAGTTGAATACGAAATGCAAAAAGAGATCGATTTTAATTCGTTCGATGGTGAAATTGAAGATTTAGTTATTGGCGATACACCGGTTTCTTTATGGAATTTCAAACAGGGCTTTGAGAATAATCACGGTGCTAAAGAAAGGTAAGTTGTGTATTGAAAAAATGTAATTTCACTTGGTGCGCTTGAGATAGACGTAAGTATCACGATCTTGATACATTTTGAATTTTTTGTCATTGTTACAGAGATAAATTGGTAAACTTACAACCAAGTACTGGTTACCGTTTCAACGGTAATGGTTACGTTATCGCTAACGCCCGTTCGTACACCTTCAGAACACGTAGTGACATCCGTCTAAATTTCAAAACATTCGCAACAGAAGGTCTTCTATTTTTAGCCCAAAAAGGTAAAACATTCATTGCTTTAGAATTGAGAAACGGCAAATTACTCTATCAGGTTAGTGAATTTCCTTGTACTTAATTGTCTTTTTTTTAATCATAATTGTTATCTTTTAGTACAATTTGGGCATGGGCACGAAATTGTGGCATACATCCAAGACTTATAATGATGGTAAATGGCATACAATTGAAGCCAGTCGTGAAGGTGCCCAAGGTAGACTTCTGGTCGATGAAGAGAATGTTCCAGATCGTACCAAAACGATCAGCGGTACTACAGTGGAACCAATCGAAACGATATCGTTTGGTGGTTATCCAAATAAACACAGCATCTTAGATGTTACCAATATTAAATTTGATGGTTGTATTGATGGTGTTGTTATCATGGGTAGTCCATTAGATTTACGAAATAATATCAAAGCTTACGATGTTACGCCAGGATGTCCTGTTAAAGTAATACATCTCTACAATCTCTCAATATTATGATTAATATTATTATTTTATAGTTTGCCAGACTGGTTTCGTTCAGTAAACATAAACCAGGTTATTTGGGTCATGATCTAGCTGTTTCGAATAATTTCAAAATAACGTTGAAATTCAAAACAAAAGAAGAAAACGGTTTAATCTTCTATGGTAGTGATAATTTACGTACATCAAACATATCATTAGCTATACGAAATGGCCATTTAGTCCTTATTAGTCAAGGTATTGAATTAGTATCAAGAGATACATTTAATGATAGTTTATGGCATGTCGTATCTGTAATGCATAATGATCGTGAATTACGAGTTGATTTTGATGATTTCGGACATAGAGTGTAAGTATTGTTTGTTTGTTCGTTGGTTTTTCTCAACATTAAATCAATAATATTCGATAATATTAGGACTGATGCACCACCACCTTCATTATACATCCTGCATGGTATTTTATATATTGGTGGTTTACCACGACGTATTAATTTATCACCAGGAACAGTTGGATCACAATTACCTTTCAGTGGTTGTATTGGTGATTTAACACTTAATGGAAATGTTATCAATTTTGCTAATACAACTGATAAATTCAATGAAATTTTGGGTAGATGCATTTTGGATGAGGTGATCGTTGAAAGTGATACTGGAGTACATGTAGTACCTGTATTACCACCATTAGATGAGATTGATGTTTACACAACTGCTCCACCAGATGATAACACAAAAGGACCAATAGACACATGTAAATATTCAACATTACTTGTTACTATTAAACTTTTTAATTGGTAAATTTTTATTTTAGTTACAACACTACGTGGTGATGGCGGTTGGGATTGGGTACCAACAGAACCAGAAGAACCAATCCATCCACCACCGGAAGTTATCAAACCAAGTGAACGTGAACGCGAAAGAGAACGTGAACCAGGTCGTGTACCACCAACGACACCAACAATAATCGAAGAATCTTGTGCACTACCATTAGATCCAACACCGGATGATACAAGCCACCAAGACATGTACCGTTTAGGAACACAAAAAGATAGTCGTTTAGAATATTTGACATTACGTGGCAAATACAGGAAACAATTCGATTTCCGATTTGAATTCAAAACAACAACAGACAATGGCATAATGTTCTACATGTCTGATAGAAATCAACATCAAGATTATGTTGCCTTAATGTTAGATAAAGGAATAGTTATTTACACATACAAATCGGGTGGTGTGGCAACTGTTATTAAATCTGACACAAAACAGAATGATAATACATGGCATTATATTGAATTGAGTCGTGAAGATGGTCGTGGTAAATTAGTAATCGATGGTGGTGAACCGTTCTATGGTAATACATCAGGTGCATCGCAGAAAATCGATTTACGCCCACCACTCTATATTGGTGGTTTAGATCCAATTGATTACAATATAGTAGCTGCAAATTTAAATATTACAGAAAACTTTAAAGGTTGCATCCGTAGTTTACATATGAATAATAAACCGTTAGAATCACCAACTGATTATGGTATTGTACCATGTTCAGAAAATGTTGAATCTGGCACATTCTTCGGTTCATCTGGTGGTTATATAAAATTGAAAGATCGCTTCCGTGTTGGTGAATTCTTCAATGTTAAATTGGATATAAAACCACGTTTCGATTCTGGTATATTAATTGCGGCACATGGTAAACGTGATTATTTAGTATTAGAAATGGTAAATGGTGTTATGAAATTTACTGTTGATAATGGACGTGGACCAATAACAGCATCATTCCGACCAAAACAACGCTATTATGTGTGCGATGGTCAATGGCATATCATACAAGCTGTTAAATCAAAAAGTGTTGTCACATTATCTGTTGATAATGTCTTTACCGATCCTAGTTTAGGTGATCATCATGATGTTTCGGCTGATACTGGCAGTGCACTATTTTTAGGTGGACATAAATTCTTAAAGAAAGCTAGAGGCATACATTCAAGACAACCATATGTTGGTTGTATTAGAAATATTTCAATAAACAATGAATTTATTGAAATTACACCAACAATGGCTGAAGGTAATATTACAGTTGGTTCATGTCGGACCGATTAAAAATCACATTAACGTAAGAATAAAAAAAGAAGAAACAAACCAAAAATAGGTTTAATTTATTTTGTAACACAAATAAAATGATTTATAAATCACTTTCTGTTCAATAATTTTTTTTGTCGTTCAATAAACAACCGTTTTATTTAATCATCCATTAAAGCAATTGATCTATTAAATATGCATATTGTTTAAACATAGATTTTCCCACCAACCACCACCATTGTTTAGTTGAAGAATCAATCCCCATGATAATGCACCGTTATGTGATCGTTGTTATAATAATTCTATTGCCATTTGTAAAAAGTCGCAATGCACTCGAATATTTTGTCAAATATAAAAGATTACAAAATTTTACCATGACAGTGCTATCAAACGATCAAAATTCAACAATTGAATGGATTGAGTACAAATATATTTTCAATAATGATGAAAATCTAAAACGAATTCTAAATATTGCAATATCAGATTCAACAACAGAAAATTTAGAAAATTACAGTTTCGATGTAATCCAAACTTTAGAAGAATCGCTAAATTTCAGGTAAGCTTGTTGAATATTGCCGAAGTCAAACACAAATAACAACATTTTTAGTGTAAATTACACAAGTGTTCATACAAAAGAGGGTTGTGTATTAAGCAATGAAACGGACATAATAATTTGTCCATATAATACAAACGACTTTGGCACCCATTTACATCCCATTGTGAAGAGCAAATACATTTTCATTTATAAAGAAGAACGTTTACATTTCACCAAAGATATCTTCATCCTAACATTTTCCGGTTTATTATGGTTGATATTTGTTATAATTTTAGTTTTATTAGCGATTTGTTTAAGAATATCAACAGTAAAATACGCACAAATCCATCGAGACCAACGACCATGTAGTTGGGTGGAGATTACGTTATGGGCGATAGCAGCAGCTTGTCAACAAGGTTGACTATTAAACTGCTTAATCGATTGGAATTAATTTCATTTCATTGAAGGGCTAAGTCATACACCAAATGGTTTTTCTAGTTGTTGCATATTCCTTTTGGGTTATCTGATGGCTTATCTGCTTTATACAGGATTTGCAGCTGGAATTACATCGATTTTATTACAACACAATGCCGCTTATGATTTCAAACAAATTAAATCGAACAGACCTGTACTGATAAGCTTAGAAGATGCACGTGACCACATCAAAATTATCGAAAGGAATTTTGTTAATATTTCTACTTAATTTTAGACATAAAACAAACAAACAAACGGAACGTTACTTTTAGATATTTGTTGCAGATGTTTACGGAGTTTGTTGAGGATTTCGATGAATTTTTCGAAAATTTAAACAAATACAATCGAATTGGCATCGGACCGGAAATTTTAATACAACAATATATGACTAACAGATACGATTACAAACAAATTGCAACTTATTCAACATTAAAACTTGATATAAAAGAATTCAATCAGAGGTTGATAATTGATAAAAATAATCCATATTTTAAGATTTTGAATAAAGAGTAAATGCTTGATAAAATAATTTAAGATTCTTACCGATTTCGTATTGAATTTGTAGAATTTTGAGATTTGAAGAAACTGGAATTTTACAGCGTCTTCTTGATCGCTATAGAAGTCGCAATTATATATTTGAAGATGATTCAGGATATTCGAGTGCTGGTAAAGAGCATGTAGGCTCAGCAATTCTACTACTCCTCAGTGGTATTCTACTATCAATTCTATTTCTTTTAGCTGAATTCGTTGTCAAATTCTATAAAAATAATCGTAACGATATAGGATTATAAAAGAAACGTTATTTTCATTAAAAAAAAATGTATTAATAATATTGACATCAGCACAAATTACGAATACTCCTACAAATAAATGCCCGATTTATTTTATAAAATAATATTAATAATAAAAATAAGTACATATTATTATACTGATAATTAAAAAAGCCTCAGTTAATCACAATCCAATTCGTACAATTATAACAATGATAATTAAAGATTGATTAAAGATTTTAGAAATAAAACAAGCGGTTATTTCACTCTTATAGCAAACATACGAATCTTTTTCTTTTTTTTTAAATTTGTTTAAATTCATAAAATTTTGTAGAAAAACTAACAATCTCGCATTATTCGAACAAATACAATCACATCATTATCAAATAATTAAACAAAGATTCACGTGACTAGTGCAAAAATTGTCCAACCCATTTCGATTTTTTATATATTTTAGGAACAATATTTTCAAAAAAAATTTGAGATCAGATACTGATGCAATAAGAGCATTGTCTAATAAATATAATAATAATAATAATAATAATAATAACAGGGGTAATATAACGAAGCATTTGAATCACTGAAATTCTTGTTTAAACTGATTGCACCAAAATATTTGATGAGTACATAGAAAATTATGCTCACTTTGTCGTATTAGCATTGTTAATTATAAAAAATAGAGATGGTTAAAAAACAGGCAGAGGTTTTAAATTAATTAAGAACAGATACAACTAAATAGTTCCTATTGCAATCCAACACCCAAAATTCGAATTAAAAAAAAACACGCGTTATTTTAACGTACAATATGTCATAAATCTTAATACGGCAGTTTTTATAAAAAACAATTATGATATGATTATTCATGGGAAGCTCATAGATCAAATTTTCGAACCCTAACGATAAGAGAAATTGATCGGGAATGTGTTCTCATTCTATATAATTTTGTTATTGTTGTTGTTGTTGTTGTTCTATTAGTTCAATTATTCTATACCATGGGCGAAAATCATAACAAGACCTGGTTCAACCATCATATCTTCACTCATATGTGTATTATCACAAGCTAATACTAATACAGCCTGTTTACCTGGTATTCTTTTACACACATAATTCTCATATTGTCTACGATTATTTTGACGTGTCTCTAATGAACATAAACCAGGTGGCCAACGACGTTCATGACAATTCTCCATTAAATCATCTAAAATATGTGATGGACAACCCATTTCAGTTAATGTACGACGGATCATACGCTGAAATCGAAAGTTCACAATTCATAATTATCTCAATTATAAACAAAAGTATAGAATAATATCATTTGAAATTGTTTAACTTTCCAATAATTGAAAGAAATTAATTTTCTGCATGAGAAAATTGAATGAAATTAACAATAGAAAGTGAAATATGGAGACAGTGAATAATAATGAAAACGTGTATCCTAGAAAGAATTCCATCAACCGATTAATTTTTCAATAAAATGCGATTATGATAACGTTAGCCGTTGTTTTGTTGAATTCTTTAGTAACTGTTGAGAAATTATTTGAGCACTGGAAGGACATGTGTATGTAAATCGGTCATCTACGGTCTAGTTACGTGTGTCTTTGGTCTTAAGTTTTATACACATATAATTGATGTTTACCTGTAGGCCGTCATCAGGTGTGGAGATCATGCCGCCCCATCTTGTAACACGTGCCCGTTGCAAGAAATTACTCCAACGCAATACTTCATCACGTTCCATAGCATCAGCAATAGCTCTCATTGATGGATTTGTTACTCTCATTGCTCTCATAAACTCCTAAAATTGTAATTATATCAAAATTTATTTGTTCTATTGAAGAATTTTTTTTTATAAATTTTACTTTAAGTAATTGTAATTCTCGTTTTTGTTCATTAATAATAAAACGTTGTTCATTCAATTCTTGTTGGAAATCATTAATTTTCTGTTGTTGTGTATGTATTAAACTTCTTAATTCTTTAACACAATTATGATCTTTTAATTCATCTTTCGGTATAACTAAACCACAACCTAATTCGCATGGTAATGGTCGTTTTGGATTATGTTCGCATTCTTCTAAATGGGCTTGTAATGAGTCTAATTTTAAAATTCGTGTACATCCATACTGGGCATTATCACAATTTATGCATAATCTACAAATTCAATTATGAATTATTAGCAAAAAGATTGATGCATTGGATTACCTAGATAATAAATTTCGCAAGATTCGTGGGACAGGTCGCAATTGAGCTGATGTGACACTTTGTCTATCAACTGGACAAGTTGGTTGTCTTGTTATCCATTCGGTTATACATGATTTACAAAAGGCATGTTCACAAACAGGTGCCTAAATGATAACAAAATAATAATAATAATAATCAATGTATTTAATAGGTAAACGAATTAAAGAATACTGACTTGTAGAGGCTCTTCTAGGACACCTGAACATATTGGGCACACTAATTCTTCATCAACATCACCTTGAAATCGATTGATATCGAAACCCATTGTTATCTATACTCAATTGATCATCACTTCAATCATAAATTGATTAATAAGGAAGAATTAACAAATCACAAAAGATATTAAGTAAACACAGAACTGGACAAAACAAATAAAAATTTCTCTTGCTTAATTTACTGTAAAATTACAGTGACATCTATTGGTGATTCATCAAACAACAACAAACACTGCCAATCTAAACACACTAATATTACTAAATAACAAAGTTAAAAGTTGTTAATTATCAAATCTAATTACATAAAATGTCTATTACAAATAACCAACATATAAATTTTCACAATACAGACATGAATTGATCGAAATAAATCAATAACAGATTTAAAGCAAAATTGTGTGTGCACGAGCTACATATAGCCATTAAAAACGCGGGTATTTTAAATATGTATTAATCAAATTGTGCACAAATGATTATATCTTGAATGCAAGATTGTAAAATCTCCAAAATTGTACCATAATCAATTAGAAAATAGCCAGCAATTACGAATTTCGTTTGCATTTGATTGATTTGTTGTGGAAACTGCAATAAAATTTGATTAATATTACTATTTTCATTAATGTGATTTTCATAGTTATTCAATAATTTATGACATAAAATTATAGTAGCATTAGCTTGTTTCTTCATATTACCACAAGCAAGTGATATAATTACACCAAGTACCTGGAATTTTCGAATTAAATTGGTTTATTAAAATAATTAATGGATTTGGTACCAAGTAGTAAATCGCCCACAAAAAGTTAACAATAGTTATACCAAATGTAAAACGTTCAAGATCGAATGCCAACGTCCAACTTATATACGTTGTGAAAACAGTATTAAATATAATAGTTTTGATCAATATAAACATTTGTATTCCGTACAATTTACTTAATTTCATTATCATACAACATAAAATCGAATGATATTTCATACAATCTACGACTGCATCTTCTTGAAGATTTCTCTTCATTTTCATAACACTAATGATAGTTGCTTCAAACTTTTTATTTAACAGCTCATAACGTTCCCCAATTGAATCACAATAAACATATATTTGTAAGACAAACATTAATACTCTGTATTTTGCTAAAATATCATATATTATGCTCATTTTAACAGAATCCCAATACTGAATATTTGTAGCCTCATAAATATGATAAAATACCATAATTATTAAAGTAATATGTGTACCAATTATGATTTTATAATATTTAATAAGCATATATTTGAAATGATGTCCAATTTCTATATTAAGAAACTGATCAACTTTCTGTAGATGATTGAAAAATTTCGTTTTAGAATCTTTATAAATTATTTTTTCGTGTAGTATAGAAACAATAATGAATGCTGTAAGCCCAAGTGCTCGTAATACATCAAGAATTATATAAGTAATTTTTGTTACTTTATAAATACTTTGAAATTTTGTATGAAATTCCCATATTTGCAATAAAATTATACCAATAATAAATAGGCAAATATAAATAAGTGTAAAATACGAATTTTTCAACATATTCAATTTCATATAACCTTATAATAAGAATTCTAAACTGATAATAACTCATTTCTATTATGTATATTCATAATTCACTTAAATGTATTGAATGCGATGAATAAATATTCATGATAATTGCATTTATTCATATTTCATTCGATAAAAATGTGTCATATCGTAATTGGAGCTTTTAATATAATGAATTCTTACATTTTCACCTGTTTTGTTCGTTTTTAATTCATAATTATACAACAATAATATTTTACTCACTAACTGTAAGATAGAAAACTGCTCTCAAGCAAGAGCTTATTGGCACAGTGTTTCAAACAAAATTTATTCCAACTCAAATTTCAGCGTTAATTACGCATTAACCAACAGGAATTTTTCAAAAATTCGAATAGTGAGCAATGATACAGAAACGTTTTTTGCTGTAATTGCACGTTCAATCAGTTAAATTCTATTTTAAGCCAATACTTTAATCATATAGATGATCTCTTTTGCCAAAATTCATCATCATACAGAGTGTTCACTGTATCATTTTCTTTTAAGTAGATTAATTAGAATAAACGGCTGATTCTATAGTTGCCGCCGTATATAATAGAAGGTGAATTTTGTAGAATTAGAGTGGCATTTATTGTTACCTCAACAAACAATAACAAAGATTGACAATCTAATGGGCCCCGCTCACGCTCCGAAAACCCTTGTAGTAAAACTGCACAGTAGTGGCCTGTCGATTTTCCGGAGTGTTTGTGGTCGAAAACTGCACCGTTTCTTCGGATTGTTGAGAACAGGAAAACGATTAGGAATAACTGCAGTTGAATAGGTCTGGAGTGTTCAGGCCAGCCGGATCGTGTGTGGCGTTCCGCCAGTTTAGTTCAGTTTTTCAGTATAAAACCGACAAGATCCAGCGCACAGCAGCCCCTTATAGGACAGACCTTCACAGTATGTCTTCAAAGATTTCCGGATATATAGGCTACTATTGTCCAGGGCAGCAGAGTTGAGGGCACAACAAAATTATTTTTGCACCATACCAGCATATTAGAAAATCTTTACAAATTTTATAGAACTCCTAAAACGTTCAAGTGCTCTTCACAAGTATCTTTTGACAATTTATAATTATAATCGTATATGATTTAATATGATATGATAGCTATAGAGACACGGGCCGCCAGTTTCATTAGCCCAGGGCGGTTTTGAGCCTAAATACGCCGCTGATTGTAAGTGGGGCCCTTAAACAAACTAATATTACTGATAACGAAGTAAAAACTTGTTAATTATGGGAAATGTTGAACTACACATGAAAACGAAAGCAACCTTGCCACATGAACATGCATTTATTGAAATTTAATCAGTAACAAGTTTGAAACTAGCTCTACTTGAACGAGCTACATATAACACGAGTATTTGATTTTATTTATTGATTCAATCAATTTGTGCACAAATGATTATATCTTGAATACAAGATTGTAAAATCTCCAAAATTGTACCATAATCAATTACAAAACAGCCAACAATTACGAATTTTGTTTGCATTTGATTGATTTGTTTTGGAAACTGTAACAAAATTTGATTAATATTACTATTTTCATTAATGTGATTTTCATAGTTATTCAATAATTTATGACATAAAATGATTGTAGCGTTAGCTTGTTCTTCAAATTACCACAAGCACATGATATAATAACAGCAAGTACCTGAAATTTTTCAATTAAATTTAATTATTAGAATAATTAACGGATTTGTTACCAAGTAGTAAATCGTCCAGAAGAAGTTAACAATAACGACACCATATGCAAAATGTTTAAGATCGGATGCTAACGTCCAACTTATATACGTTGTTAAAACAGTATTAAATATAATAGTTTTGATCAATATAAACATTTGTATTCCGTACAATTTACTTAATTTCATTATCAGACAACATAAAATCGAATGATATTTCATACAATCTACGGCTGCATCTTCTTGAAAATTTCTCTTCGTTTTGATAATACTAACGATAGTTGCTTCAAACTTTCTATTTAATAGCTCGTAACGTTTCCCAATTAAATTACAATAGACATGTATTTGTAAGACAAACATTAATACGATGTATTTCGTTAAAATATCAAGCGGTATGGACATCTTGAAAGAATCCCACAATTGTTCATTTACAAACGTATTAATCTGGTAAAATAGCATAATTATTAAAAAAGTATGTGTACCAATTATGATTTTGTAATATTTAAGAAATATGTATTTGAAATAATTTCCAGTTATTATGTTAAGAAATTGATCAACTTTCTGCAAATGAATGAACCATTTCGTTTTTAAATGTTTACAAATTATTTTTTCGTATAGTATAGAAACAATAATGAATGATGTAAGCCCAAGTGCTCTTAATACATAAAGAGTTATAAAAGGAATTTTTCCATGTTTATAAATATTTTGAAGTTTACTATGAAAATCCCATATTTGCAATAAAATTATAACAATAATAAATATGCAAATATAAATAAGTGTAAAACAGGAATTTTTCAACATTTTAAATTTAACAAGAACTCACAATAAGAATTCTCAACCGATAATAATTCATTTCTATTATGTGTATTGACTTCAATTGAATGTATTGAATGCAATGAATAAATTCATAATAATTGCTTTAATTCATTTTTCATTCAATAAAAATGTGTCATATCATAATGCGAGCTTTTATCATAATGAGTTTCCACTTTTTCGAAATGTTTTATTTTATAGTTAATGAAAAATTACATTTTACTCACTAATAGATGCAAAACAAGAACTTTATGGCACAATTGCTTACCGAAATTTATTTCAACTCAAATTTCAGCGTTTGCTACGCATTTTCCAAAAGGAATCTGTCGAATTTGTATCAATTAAACTATATATTAACGTCAACTAAAATGAAAAATCCCATCTTGAATTTTGATCGTTGCGTAAAGCAACTGATGATTTCTTTTGCAGATACTCATCACCATAGAGAATGTACACTGTAGCATTTATTTTATAAATAGGTGAATTTGAATAAGCCGCCAATTGTATAGATGGCGCAGTTTAGAAATAACGCTGCTGTTTTGTTTATCAATTGTTGGTGTACCGTTTCAAAAATTAATTAATCTTAATTGATAAATGAATTAACTAATTTCACCGAATTACAAATTTAAGACGATGTCAGATTTATTACAACATCAAATGAAACCAATGATGGACGAAGTGGAGGAGATGCGTAAAGCCAAATTGTATACACATGAAGAATCCAGGTAAGAAAACAATAACAATGCTTCGAATGTTTTCAATAACATCGAAATTGTTTTAGATTAATTTTGAAGACGCGTACTGAATACGAAACGAAAATCAATGGTGTATCCAAAAATTTACAAGATTACAAAGACTATATACAATATGAAAGGATTATATTGAAACAAATCCAAACGAGAAAAGATAAAAGTACAATGGGTGATCGTAAAAATTTAATTGAATATAAAATTGTTAAAAGAATCAAAAACCTATTTGATATTGCTCTACAACGTTATCCAAATGATTACTCATTATCGCTAGCATATTTCAAATTTTGTAAACAATCTAATAATACATCAGCTGCATCAGTTATAATACAAAAAATGTTACAAGTAAGCAGTTCTGATGCAACACAATCATCTTCAATTATATTTCATATGTATGAATATTTTAGAATTTCTCACAACAACCAGAAGTATGGCAAATAGCCGCATCATGGTTGACTAATGAACGTAACGATTTAAATGGTGCTCTAAATATTTTGCATAAAGGCTTAACAATACACAAAACTTGCCAAATCTTATATACATCCGCAATAAAATTAGAATTGTCAGTTATCAAAAAAGATACAGATGATACAAAGGAGGAACAACGTGTTTTAAAAGAGAAAGTTTGTCAGAAAATCGAAACGTATATTAAACCAATTTCTGAATTTATTAATGATTACAATTATATGATTGAAGTATTGAATCTATTAGAAACATACCCATTTACCAGTAATGTGCAATGTTTAATTATTAAAGAGTTGATTCGTTGTCATTCTAGTAAACATTTCGTATGGCACAAGTTAGCACAACGTGAAAAAAGAGGTTTACTTTGATTTGAACATTTCTGATAACTTAATTATGAAATTATAATTTTACAGGATTACATTATGATCTATTTGGTGAATCTACAAATCAGTCAGAATTCGAACGATGTATTGCTACATACAAAGAAGGTTTAAATAAAGTTTCAACTGATGAATTAGCAAATTTATGGTCAATGTATTTGGATTATTTATTAGAGATACAACGTGATAATACGGCATCAACAACAATCGATAAAAATGATTTATTAAAGAAATCTTTAGAACAAGCTTGTGATGGGAATCATTTAACCGAAAAATATTTTATTGTCTGGTTGGAATTGGTTTCAGAAGATGAGGCACTTGGTATTCTCGAAAAAGGTAGAATATTCGTGTTGAAGCACACACATTCCACTATCAAATTCGAATATTCTTTACAGGTACGCAAGCTTTGCCACAATCGGAAGCTTTATGGAAATTACGTTTAAAAAATGCAATAATGACCGATAAAGCCGCTGTCGTTAATCAGGTGTTCAAAGAAGGTATTGAACATTTAAAAGAACGTTCATTGCCGTTGTGGATGATGTGTTTGCGTTATTTCAATTTATTATGTCGCGATGATATGGTTGAAACAATTTATAAGAATGGTGTAAAAGGACCACAAGAAATATCAGATGTGTTAAAACCAAAATATATTGAATGGTTATCGTTTGTAAAAGGTATAAGTGATGCACGTAAAATGTATAATATATTAGCAAATGAGAAGCCACATTGTAAAGAATTACATTTAACAATGTCAAAATTAGAAGCAAGCGAAATTGAATACGATTTCGATATGTGGAGATCTGTACATGAATTAGCATGTAAACAATTTGGTGAAGAAGATGTTGATGTTTGGATTAATCATATCTTATTTTATTTGCATTTTAATAAAAAGAATGTTAATGAAAACGTACAAAGGATACGTAAAGAAGCTGAACAGGCCTTACAAAATATGCCATTCCTAGAATGTGATTTCAAAGAGAAGTATAATAATCTATTGAAAGGACAATTGAAAGAAACGGAATAATATTATTATAAATATTGTTCTTGATTTGAGTTGAGACTTATCTTTATAAAAATAATCTTTTTGACTGTAATTTACAAATATTTATAATAGAAAAACATGTTTCAAATGAATTGTTTCCTTAATTAATTAATTCGGCGTGTTTTAGGTTTGACAATCACAGCATAGATCTGACAATGAGGCAAAAATATTTAATTTTACCGCGTTGAATGTTCGTTTAACTACAGAGGTCGCTAACAGCACAAGAGACCGAAACTAGAACTGCGTTCAAAAATCAGGAAATTTTAAACAAATCAAAGTTAATCGGTCGCAACTGCGGCACCGTTATTAATGCAACGATATCTTAATCACAGAAGTAATAAAATTAACCAATTAACCGATATTTCAGTAGTTCAACGTTTAGCATTTTTTAGGCTTGGTATTACGAATATTTTCTTCAACTAATTTTTAAATGTTGTAGTGTTAATCTCTGTTTTGAACATGTATCAAATCGTTAGTGAACAGTGTTTAAAATTGAAGAAATACACATACTATCGGTATATGTTTATGATCGTTAAGGGATTTGCAATAAAAGTGATTTAGTAAAAAGTGTCCGTAATACAAGTGTAAAGAAAGCAAAGCTTTCAAGATTAAGCCTGGTTCTTACAACAAGTCAACGCCTAGGTCTTCTGGTGACTATGAGGATTAAACAAGGTATTTATGAACGCAACCACAGTCTTGGATAGCAGGAATTGCGGTTATGTTTATATAGCCTAAAATTTTGCATATCTCAGGAACAGAACAATTAGTTTAAATAATAATTGGTGAGTTTTTCAATTTGTTTTTATTACAATTTTCAACAAAAGCGTACAATTCGTTTATATTAAGGCCACTTATCAATGGTTATAGATTGTAAAAATATAACCAAATATATTTTTAACAGAGTATAGTATTCCACACTTTTATTTTCCAATAAAAATTCCAACAATTTATTGATAACATTGGCGGAGGATAAAGGTGGTGGGAAGATAATTTGTAGAGTCCCTTATTTCTTCCCACCACCAGGATAAAAAAGCATCACATATTAAGTATCTGGCGGTACAGCTACAAATAAAACCTGTACACAACGTGTCAATTTATCTGAAAGAAAAGAAAAATACTTAGTCTTCACTTAATCTTCTTGTATATCAAAAAATATATATTTATATACGTACTTAATAACGATTCTGGGGCCATATTTTTATGAACAAACAAATAATAATCTAAAACACCAACTAAAGTCCAGCCCAGAGCAAATAAATATTTCAATGATGGGTCTGTGATGATTGGTATAACACTTAAATAAATTGCAACACATAAAATAAATATGGGTATCAATATAGGCACCTAAAAAATTTCTCGAAATTTATATAAAATTCCCAATCGAAACTGTATATTCACTTTATAAGGCCGATGGACATGTTTCATAGTTCTTCGTAAAACTAAAAGTGATATCATTGCTGTACCATAAAATAACCATATAAGAAAACTAACAAATTCAATTAATTCAACAATATCACCAATTACAATAAATAGAAATGTAACAATTCCTTGAACAACAACAGCAGGTGATGGTGTTAATCGTTTGTAATGTACAAAAGAAAGACTTTGTAACATGAAACCATCTTGGGCTGATACGTAACACAATCTATAATTTACGATTATTTGATTATCATTTTAATGGTAATTTCTATAATAATTACCGTGTAACACCGAATTGTATACTTAAGGCACATCCAAATGTACTTAACGCAACACCCAATGGTATAAGAAATGAAAAATTACCCAAGACACGTTCGCCAAATGTTACAGCAACAGCTTGTGCGTCAATCATTTCTGGAACTGATAGTACGGTCAAATAGGCCATATTCATAAATACATATAATGCTGTTACTATCGGTACACTAATTGCAATACTACGTGGTATATTGACTTCTGGTTTTTTGATCTCTTCTGTAACGACAGTTACAGCTGACCTAAAATTGAAAAAAATTGTTATTATCACTTATTTTTAATGAAAATAAAGAACAATTGCTATTACCATCCATCGTAGGCCCACAGTCCACTATAGAAAGCTAATGCGATATCTTTGGGTGCATATTTAGTACCTTCAAAACCTTTATGAAGATTCTCTGTACGTCCTTTAATAATCTCGTAAATACCACCAATTATAACAATGAGACACGCGAATACTTTAAAACAACCAAAAATATTTTGTACTTTCACATACAACTTAACACTAGATACATTAATATATGTTATAACACCCAATGCAACAATCGATAAAATTTTAGTAACTTGTTCATAAATCTCGTAATTATTATTGCGATTTATACATAAATAATCCAATATTGGTTGGCATAAATATTCACTAAATGTTAATATAATAACAGCAACTTCAGCTGGACGTATTATAATTATCATTGTCCATGCATAAATAAATGATGGTAATCTACCCCAGAATTTATGTAATGGTCCAAATGAATCCATAAAGTATGCATATTCAGCACCTGAACGTGGTATAACTGTACCTAATTCAGCAAATGCTAAAGCACCTAATAATGATACAATTCCACATACAATCCATACGATTAAACACATAGCAACAGATCCTGAATGTTGTAATGCTGATGCTGGTGATACGAATATGCCAGAACCGATCATAACAGCTAATATCATATTGATTGCTGAGAATAAGCCCAATTCACGTTTAAGTTTAACCGTCCCATTCTGTTCTTGTTGTTTGGTAGTTCCTAAAAACGTTGAAAATATAAATAAATCTTATCAAAATGGGTTTATTCCATTAATTCATTAATATTACGATAATAACAATTGATAACAATATTTATGATAAAATAGGAAGCAAATTGCAATTTTCATATACTTATTCAAAATTATTTATTGATTATCCTTGACATGTGTTATCAAATCGGTTTGTCTAAAGAGTGCATTTCTCTTAAATACACTCTCTTTTAATTAATTGAATTATTTACGAATTGAGTGCATTTCTTTTATCGTGATATAAAACAGTGCATTTGCGGTTATTTTATTGATTTTTTTTTTTGAATGAATTTACCATAATTTCGAAAATGCTCCACTTTTTTTAATAGCAACATTGTTTTTGTAGATGGTGGTTGTAATAAATGAACGTTCTAATTTCGAATAGTTCATAATGTTCTAAATAGGGGGTGGTTTCGTTAACGGAGGTCGATCGATGATTTTTTTCCACAATTATTTCGAATAAATCTTTCAACGATTCGATAAAATTACATAATATCTCAAAGTTTCGATTAGATTAAATGATT
The DNA here is from genome assembly GCA_028455855.1 of Meloe dianella. Taxonomy (NCBI): domain Eukaryota; kingdom Metazoa; phylum Arthropoda; class Insecta; order Coleoptera; family Meloidae; genus Meloe; species Meloe dianella. Next base: position 3,528,553 of record JAPTHL010000039.1, read on the forward strand.
TAGATCTATAAACTTACCGGTCATAATTTTTTTTTCCAATTTTTCTTCCACCAATTATCTTCAATTTCTGTTAACAATTTAATTCACCATTTAAACAAATTTAGTCGGCAATGAATCAAATTGTATGATTATAGTATTTTCGGTTGATGAAACATTTAGAAAAAAAAACAAATACTCTAAAATGCCCCTTTCAATCCTTTACAAAAGCGTAATCTTCAACAACTTAACTGATAATGGAAGTGGAATAAATAATACATAATAACGAAACAATTAGAACAAGCAATTGTTGTTATTGTTATTATTATGATTATTTGTATAACTATTACAAAATATAACAAACCTGAATTTGCTTACCGTCCAATTTTCGATAGAGAATATTTCAATAAGTTCACTGTAGGAGTAAAAACAATGTTAATATCATAAATATAATTACACATGATTATCATCAATATTAGTATTGTGATTTTTCATTTTTTTTTTAAATAAAATATTACTAGTTATTGTATGGAATAATCGATATACATTTTGATATAACAAACACAATTCTATAATGATCTGTACACCTTTATCTCGTCAATACTATCAAAAAAAAATATTAACTCGTGATAATGTCTTGTTTATTAATAATTTGGACCAATCAGCGAATATCTACAAATTCGTATAAATGTGTCTGTTTTTTACTAATCAATTATATGAATGGTGATAATTTAAAATTGTTGTCGTTTGTTGCTTTGTTTGATGTGAGTTGAAACTATAAGGTCAAAAATTGCCAAACATCATTATAACAGAACTTTCATTATTATTAATATTATTATCATCGTCATATGATACAATTTCCAATAATCTGTGTTTATAGATTGTTAAATAAGATAATCATTAATGTAAATATTAGGAATTCTGTACGAAAATTGATCTTTAGACCTATAGAGAGATTGTTTGTTTGTTTTTTTTTTAAATAGATATCCAGTTATTTCTAAAATGAATCAATAACTATACGCATCATCTTCATTCATTTAAACTAATCTGTTCTAATTCTTCCTGCAAATCATCAACTGCTCAAGTGGGTGGTTAGCTAGTTTGCTTCATCAAACGTTTTTCCAAGATCTTGATTATTTATCCATCAAAATATTGAACAACAATGGACCCAACGGGTGGCCCCCAAGTGTTGTTTAACTTATATTTCCTACAATTTCATCTCGAAAAGACAATTTTAGAACTAAGGAACAACAAAACATAAAGAACTCACCATATCCATTATGAATGTAAGTCTACATATGAATTATTGCCGAAGCAGGTCTGCATAAGGAACTATTACAACAAATATTCGTCGCCTTTTGTTAATAATGTTTTATTTTTTCAGAAAACAATTGTGTAAATAAATAAACTATACGGGTGTCTTTAAATACATTTTGTTGATTTGTTGTAATTAAATTAATAATTAAACTAACAATAACAATAGTGTAATTCATTTGTTAAAGTGTCAAATTTAAACCATATATATATATATATATATATATATATATATATATATATATATATATATATATGTGTGTGTGTGTGTGCTTTTTAAATTACAATCATTTTATTAATTTCGTAAAATTCTCACATTCTTTCTGACATTTTTGGCAATCCATTGTTGAATTCCTGTAGTTATTTTCGAATAAATTAATTATTTAATAGAGCAGAAAAACTCACCTGATCACTTTCATTAAATTCTCATTTTCTATCGTTTTCGCATGTAGTGAATCCTGTAACGTATCAATTAATGCATCTTTCTCGCGTAATTGCTGTTTCAAATCATTTATCGTCTCTTCAAGGGCCTCAAACATTGCCTAACAAACAACAGAATATAATTAATTTGTTTTTATTTATTTTGTTTTAATGGCAATTTTCGATTTACTCTAGATTCTTCATTGGTTTCCGAATAAGCGGGTGGTTCATTTAGACAGAAGAAATCTTGTATTTCTTGTGTTTTCAATAAATCTGATTCATTTAAAATTGCATTAACGAATGTTTGCAAACCATTAACACGTTCATCAAGAAATAATGGATCGAAATTGTTTTTCAACCAACGTTTACGCGGCAATAACTGTACGATATGTTGATGTGTAGTACGTATACGATTACATAAACGTACGAAATCGGTGTAACGTCGGAAAACATACCAACAATCGCCTGTAGATCGATTCTCGATTCTCAATTTGTACACCTAGAAAGTTATTTTGTAATAATTAGCATTATTGATAAATTGGAACACACACAGTAAATCTAGCTCGTTCTTCCATTATCTCATATCCAACAATCGGTATTTGTATGTTGTTAATATTATAAGAGTAATAATTATCATTCTCTAGTATTGTTGTATTCTCAACAAGTGTGGCATTGGAATGATTCGATGATGTCGAATATTGGAAATTTCTATATCTACAAAATATATATATATTTAATCAATAATATCAATTATAATTTAAATAATACTACCTTAATGGTTCTGATAAGTATTCTTCGGAATCTGTAGTTAAGGCATCTTCGCCAGTCTCACATTCAGGTAAATTATTGTTATCACGTAAAGGATGTGCAACATTATCAATTGTTAATTGATCAATATTACAACTGATTTCATCAATTTTATCACCCATTATTTCACAAAAATTTTGATATAGTAACAAAAATGAAAAATAAAAACTACAACATAACCTCAAATTTTGTACGAATTTCGTTCAAAATCAATTTTCCTGTAATAATTTTACATTAATTAAAATGGGAGAGTTTAACTGTTAATTTGAAAATAATACGGTTGTGATTAATTATAATCGAAAACATGTAGAGCACAAATAAAGAAAACAATGACACTTTGATTATAACCTTAAATTTAACAGCTGTTTGTTCGTCGGATTTTTTTTTGATGGCCAAAGAATTTTCGCCTTTATTACAAATATAATTTGGGATCAGTTTTGTTTGCAGGCGGAACATTGTTGAAATTTTCGGGGAAACAAAATTAATTTTGTTTATGAAATTTCTAATAAGGATCAATTTTATGAAAGTCGGTCAAAATCGAATTAATCGATTATTTCTGGTGAATTGTCGTAAGTAGATAGACAATGGCGCCCCCGTTATGGGGCTCTAGTTGGGATTTTCAAGTTTATTACCGTACAGGCAATTAGCAACTGTCCTTCACTGTTAAAGTTTTCGTAACGTGTTTACATTGTGCAAAGGTTTTCGATAAACTCGTGCGAGAAAGTTACGGTGGGTTTTAAAAACTTGCAATGGTGTTGCCACACGAGAAGTATTGTGCAAGTTTCTATTTGCGAATTCTCGCACAGTGGAATCACAAGCCCTTATGAATAAACATTTCAATCCCTTAGTGTTCTCTAATGGTTTAATACGTTACGGCTGATTAAAATTCAAGTAGAAGACATTCTCATCACATTGTCCAACTGGATGAGGCACAGGTGGAACTTGACGAATTACAGAATTACAGTAATCATTATGCTCATAAATATTTGTAATTACATTTTGTTTGTTGTTTTTCTAAAGTGAAGGTTATCGTATCTAGTTTATTAGAGATATAAACTGGATGACCCAAAATATGAACTATTGTTAAAAACGCATTTAATTCCAAAATAAAATGATTCTAAACTATGTCAATGCCCAATACATTATTATTTTGACTTTAAAACAGTGCACGGTTCATGCTATAATTATTTAAATCGACAATTATCTTAAATATTGTCGTACAATTATATTTTAATGTCAGATGACTAAAAGAGGACATTTAAAAATAAACCAACAACAAATTCATACGAAAACAATGTAATTTTTGATGAAATTCCCCGGAAACTAATTACTAGATTCAGAGGATATCTACAAAACATTATACGATTGGATCAAATTTTCATGTTTGGAAAATTGCTCAGAAATACTGACATGTAAAGCATTTAAAGTATTCGATTTGATACATTGACGGATCGCATCGAAAAACCGTAAATAATGGTGCATATTATGTCTAAAATTATTTTCAATTAATGATAATTAGAATAACAAAATAACTATACTTACATCATAAGTAGAATTGGTCCTAATAATTCATTTACTGATAATAAATGATGGATATACGCCCGTGTATATTTCGTACATGTTAAACATTCACAACCATTCAAAATTGGTTCGAAATCATCAAAATATTTCACATCCTTTAAATTCATTTCGAAACATTCTGTTTCATCTGTTGTATCAATTTTGAAAGTCATTACAGCTGAACGTTCTGTTAATCGACGACAATATGTTGTATCAAATAGATCAATGCCTAATTGTGTTAAATTGATGATATTTACAGGATTCCAACAACCTTGTACTACACGTAAGCGATCTTCGGGTAGTTTATCCTAAAAAAAATAAATTAACAATAATCCTCTGAAAGTAAAGTCGGGAGTTACAAGAGTTGCTTCAATAACAGGTTTAACGTCTTGGAAATCTAAAAATTCGATCTCCGGTCCATTATTGTGCAAACCGTCGATTAAAAATCCGCTAATATCATTTGAATCTTGTAGAATTGCATCGATAAATTGTTGTCTAGCTGTGATTTTATAGCCACCAACTATGGGTGCTATTAGAAATGTGTTTTTTAATGTCGCCGATTTACGATGTCGTTCCAAACAATCTTTATAAAAACTTTTTGTATTAATCATTGATTTATTTATACGTTTCTCCGAACTTGTTCGATTCGTATCACTATCAGATAATATACAATACATATCTGGTTTACAATTTTCAACCATATTCATATAACTGTTTGCATCATAATAAAATTTACCATTTCTTGTCCATATCGGTGTTTTATACAATGAATTATGGCCCTCTTTCATTGTATCACATGGATCTTGTACTGTTAGAAATGATAAATTATTTTTACTACCAATAAAATCCGTTATACGTTCCTCATATGATTCTAATGTTTCTTTGAACATATGCATACTGGACACTGGTATTTGTAATATTTGTAATTCGTTATTGATCGATTGGAAAACTTCATGTGTAACATAGGGAATTTGGCCAGCCTGTAATTGTGGAATTGTGATGATTACGATGGAATTTTCAAATATTTTCATAAATTACTTGTGTGTGAATTGCTACAGTCGGTGTTGGTATCGTTAACGATGCTTTACCATCAATTTCTGTTAAACTACCTAAACGTTGTGTACATTTTGATGAAGACTCGATTCGAAATTTCATCCTGTATCACTCTGTATTTCCAATATTTAATAATTGATAAATGAAAATAAAAACAACAACATTAACCGAGAAAATGCACGACCTGTAAATACACAATTAGGTTATGTTATTTAACCTGACATTTTCAGATTAGTAAGGTAATTATTATCAGATTTCCAATTAAAAATAATAAACATCTATCAACTATTGGCCTCTTTAATGAAACAATTGTAATATCAATAAATCATTGTTGAATTATATAGTTTATTGAAAATTAAGCATAAATTGAAAAAGTGAGGTTATGAAATGATGGCAGTTGAATGTTGCCAAACGAGACTTTTTTGGCAAAAAACACCCGGAAATTTCCCATAAAATAAATTCAAACAAAATAAAAAGTGGCTGACATTGTTTTTTCCTTGCGTATTTGATATCCAATTATTATAATTTTTTTGTTTTTTGCAAATTATTCCATTTATACCAAAATCAATTTTTGCCGAAATAGAATGTGGATATAGACAACCAATTAAACATGATAGGAGTAGCCACTTTATTAGGACGTGTTGTGTACAATTTTCGTCCATAAATAAATCTTCACAAATCAGATTTGATGCCTTTTATTAGAATTTTTAACTTGTCTAACTTTTGTAGCAAATCTTAATGTATTTAGACTTTCCATAAAACAATATTGAAATGGTGATATATTCACAAACATTAATGTTTTCGAATTACCACCTAATGATGATTGTAGAAAGAATGTTAATTTGGAATTTCTATACGGTATATATTGTTCATTATTGAATAATGCTAATATAACATCACTTAAAGCCGACAGGCTTTTATTAATATTTTTCGTTTCCATTAAACGTTGTGATTCTCTATTATTGTAGTGATAATTGTTATTGTTATTGAATTTCGCACATTCTGAACCAGCTAAATCCACCAAGGTAATTGAACCTTGATTCGTATTATTATTGGCATTAACACCATTTAGAAAGATTTTCACAATCGTATGTGATCTTGAACTATTCTTATTCATATCAGTTGTGGCAATCTTACGATTTTTATTAGCAATTAATAATAGATTCTCGAATTCTTCTGCAGTTTTTATGGTTTTCATCGTTAAATTCTTTACTGTAACATCTTTACATTCATTAAAGCCAATATCACAATGATTTGTTATTTCTAATAAATCATGGACATTCTCATTATAGATTTCAACAAAACTGACATCAGCCCGATAATACCACTCAGACATTTCTAAATGTTTGATCAAACTAAAGATTTCATGTATCGTCCTCGATATAATGCCAGGATTTCCACATGTACCTTGTATTGTGAATGTTTTTCCCGAACCAGTTTGTCCATATGTTAAAATACTGATATTGTAGCCATCTAAGGCTGATTGTATTAATTGGGAAATTTCTTCAAATATCTCCTCTTGTGTTGATTTCGGTGGGAATATATGATCGAAATAGAATTGATAAGATTTTCGATTGTCAATCGATTGGCATATTTCTAAATAGTTCTCATTTAAAATATTAAACAGATACAGATTGTGTTTATCTGTTCGTGATGGTACTGGTGGACGTATACGACAGAATACGCGTATATTACCTTTTAAATCTTGAATTGTATTGTGCAACGTACGACGTAAATTTTCTTGTTTTAACAAATCATTTTTCAGACTTTCTATGGTAATCTGTAGACTTTCATTCTTTAAAACTAATTCTTTATTAAGTAATGCTGAATTATCCGAACGTTTAGCATCCTGATTGGGATTCTTGCACAAATGGTTAACATTGGATATGTCTTCTATTAATTTATCGATTTCACTCTTAATTTGTTCATTATAATCATTTAAATGGCCGTTTTCTTTAATTAGATTCTCATTCACAAAAATTAAATGTTCGTTATTAATATATAGTTGGATATTCTTTCGTCGTTCACTTATAAACAATTTTTTCAACGCTTCAAAATTTTTAATTAATTCCGAATTTTGCAATTTCACATCTTTCAGTTCGTCTTTCAACAATTGATTTTGTGTTTGTATTTCTACAATTTTCTCAAAAGTAGATGAATTTTTTGCCTCGATTTCTAACATTTGTTTGATTTATAACAAATCCAAATGAACTACCTTAAAACAAATTAAAATCTGCTCGAATTGTCAAAATAAAGTCATTTTTTAGACAATAAAAAACATCAATTTAGAGCGCCTGCCTTGCTAACACAACAAAACATTTGAAAATTATACTGAAACTTTAATTACAGCAAATGCCCCATCACATCGGACTAATTCATGACATAAACCATGGAAAATCTAACAGTTTATTTTAAATTTCTAAAAATAAATAACAAATTAGCTTTCATAGCCATAATAAAAACCTTCATCATAGGCCCTAGACATATCGTTGGAATTCCGCCTTAAACGTCTGCCTATAGGTTCCAAATCAGCATAACATCTGGTAAATACACGTTCAATGGCATCAACGGCTTCTGCTCTACTAACATTTCTTGCTGCCAATACTGAACTAAGTGCTTTACTTTTCACACAGTTTTGATGTGCTTGTTTTACATTAAAGAACGAAGCATCCCCTTGTGTCCATGCCGATAGAAAACTACAATGTGCTAAATTAGCAGCCCGTATTTCTGTACAAGCTAAATGATCCAAATTCTTAAAGTTCAATTCATGCCGACAATAATCAAACATATGAATCATCTCGTGTGTTAATACAGCTTGTACTAATCCTTCTTTCTTTACTGTATTCTGACAAACAACAACTTGATTTAAAATCGGATCAAAACCACCACTAACACTTGGAGCACATTCTTCACAAGAAATATGTCGTCGTATATCAATGGCACAACCGGAACTTTTCAAAGCACCCATCATCAATTTGACTAAAGGACTCTGTTTCACACATTTATAAACATTATGTTCACAACGGATTTTATCAATGTTTTCACGTCCTCTTCCTTGCAATAGAGCTGAAAGACCGGTCGCTTGCGAACATTGACGACGTTCAGGATACAAATCATAACCCCATTCAGAACTAGCTTCTGCAATATTTGCACTTGATTCATCATTTGATGGTTTCTCACTAGGTGTTGCGTTAATTAAAGTCATAATTAATAGAGAAACAATAAATAAAGTTGATGGAATAATTGAGGTTATTTTCGAGTAAAAAATTGAGGTTAAAGTCAATGTTGCCAACATTAATATTACAATTTCATGTAATATCTAGGGGATATTGGGATAAAATTTTGTAGTTGTTGGTGACACTGTTTCCAATGTAACCTCAATTTTCCATGTTTAGTTGAATATTAATGAAATCATGAAAAACTGAAAATGTCGTCTTCTTTAGTACTTCAAAGTTTGGAAATTGTAGATCCTGAATTTCGTAAAAGTTTACCAGGTTGCTTCTTCTAATAAAATATTTTCTCTTTCCAAAAGTTCTATACACAAACACATGTTTCAGGTAAAAAGGCCAAAAAAGTTAAGAATGTCTTCAATTTAATGCCAGAAAATCAAAAAATCACCAAACAAATCTATCAGAAAGGCCGCAAAAGTCAGAAAGTCGATGTATTGCCGAAGAATAAGAAAATCACAATACTTGAAGCTAGAAAGAATTTGAAAGCGAAAAAGCAAATTCTACAAAACAATTTAAAGAAAATCAAACAAATACGCAAAGCCTGCCAAATTGATTTAGATAAGAATATAAAAAATCAGATTATCGAAAGGGCTGTAACGAAACGGCCAGTACAATTGAAACGTAAACATAAACAACAAGTACAGAAGACCGCATTTACTGAAGACGATTTCAAGAAATTCGAAGAAGAATATTTCGGTTAATATGTTTACAACAATCTCAGATCGTGTTTGTGGTGTTTTCGGTTTAATATTCAGCTTTCTAATACTATTGCTGCTATTTTTCTTACTTATCATCATACCAATTTTGCCGTTAAGTGACGATAACATCCTGTTATCATTCCCACAAGAATCATTATTGTTGCTATGTGGTTTATCTGGTTTAATTTTTATTGGAACAATATCAATATTCAGTGTTTATATTATGGTAAAAACGAAATTAGAATCAAAAGTGAAACACAAACATAAATAAACAATCAATTCATATTATCGTTATTTATTAAAAGACACTTATAATTTAATTAACACTAGATTTATGGGTAAGGTCCACGGAGAGGATTTGTACCCCACCACGATCTAAAATTTCAAAATAAAAATTACCAACAACTGTTGGTAAAATATTAGTAATTTACCTTTCGGATGCAACAAATGCTCGCCCCCTACTGCCCCTAGCAATTCGATTAGATGCCAGCAATTCTCTACTAAATTTATTATAACCAGTGGGACCAGTAGGTTGGGCGCCGCATGTTTCTAATGCAACAAAATCATCAACGTGTAATGATGGTGGTCGTGATGTATTTGGTGGTCTTGATCGAAATAAATCAGAACGTTGTGGAATTGTACGTGGGAAACCTCTTGGTCTCATCGGTGTTACTATAATGAATTTAATAATAAATTAAATAATATTATAATTAATAAACTTACTGAATGGTTTTTTCGTTTTGATTTTTTGATCATTATCATTCTTCCCTTTCTCATCAATATTTTCTAATGGACTTATACGATATAATTTCTCAATTTCACGTGTGATACTTGAGTCTTGCGGCAAAAATTGACGTGCCATTTCAGTTAAATCACATGTAATTGTTTCATTTTCACTATCATCATTTGGTATTGATAACCAATAACGTATTGTTAAACGTTCATCACATATATCAGTTGAATAATAAATTAAACGTCCTGTATATTGGATCAATAGATTCTCCGGTTCTGGTAGACTTGGTTCTGGACCAATTTCTTTATTATCGATTGTGTCACTATTCAGTATCTTCAAAATTGATGTTACACTCTCCAACAGACTATCGAAATTGACATCTTCACTTGTTAATTTCTGTAAATTACACACAAAAAAAAACATCAGTCAAATATTCAAATTTAACCTAGAGAGAACTATTCCACAAGATGTGCCAGTGAAAATTACTTCATTTCAACACGAATTTGCAATAATATTTAGATAGAAGAAGTACACTGGGACATTCCGTAGGTACGCCCTGGTGGAAATATTCCTCTGAATAAGTCTTCCAGAAGAGTTCCAAATAATTCAATTATGCAGACTTATTCAACATTTTTCAGAGAAATATTTCCACCATCGTACCTTCAATAAAACAACTAACCTTTAGTATTTCTTCCAATTGTAATAATGGATGTTTACCATCATTCTTATCATCATCAACAACATCTTTCCATCCAATCAATAATTTAATTTCATCTAAAGACATCCTTATAGTCCTTGATGTATATAATGGATTCGTTTCACCAGCACTAACATCATCATTCGTTATACAAACACGTAAGAATTCAGCTAATGTATTTAATGTTGATAGACATTCTGTATTGTCTTTTGAGAAATTCTTACATAATTTCTCTAAAACAGTTGTAAATATCGCATCATTACGTTTCAATAATAATTCTTTTAAATAATAGAAACCATAATCATGTTCTGTTAATAATAATAATGTACGTATTGCTGGTAAATATGTAACAAATGAATTATCAATGATTATATGATCGATAATCATTGTTATAAATACAATTAAATGATCTTTAATTGGTAATGCATTTGATAAATATATATCTGAAGTGATTATGTCGATAGTTTCACAAGAATTTTGCAATAATGTTATTTCAATATCACAAAAACTCTGTATTATACTTAAGATGCATTCTTGTGATTGTATATGATGATTGTTTGTACTATTGTTATTCTTCAATATTTGTCCAAATATTTGTATTAATTGCGTATATTTATCGTTATTCTTCGTATGTATCAAATGTAGTACAGTACATTTCAACGTATTATGCGTTACTAAGCATGCCAAAAAATTCAATAATCTCAATATATGACTATTACAATTAACAATAAATTGATCATCATTTATATATAAACTTTTATGGATTAAATCCAGTATTGTACGTACAATTAATATTGATGTGTTTGCTGTTAAATCCGATAATTGTATACATATACGTTTTAATAAATTCAATAATTGCATACATGATGTTGTACAGAATTTCTCAATCATTTCCTGTATTAAATTATTTAATGGATACAAATGTGCTGACCATAAACGTCGCAAATTCACCAACCACATTATCTCATCTTTATCTAATTCATATTTACATTGTATTGGTAATGGTAACGGTAATAATTCGGATAATATTAATAAACCTGATATGAAATTACATGGTTTCGATAATGTAAATTTGATAATTTCATTGCACATCAATGTCCATAATGTTTTATTTAACGAATCTTTCTCATTGACCTCATCCGATATCGGTTGTGTATACACCAATAATGTTTCAATGATTGCCTTACAAATATCTTGAGCATGTTGATAATAATTACAAGTATTTGGATACGAATTTAATAGATTGTAAATTTGCAATAATATCGGTATAGATGTTAAATCTTTAAAATACGTATTCCTACATTGTATTACATATGTGAATATTTGTTTCAATAATTCAATGCACGGTTTGATTGTGTTGATTAATAATAAACCTTGATTTGATACAAATAACGATGTGTGTAAACTGGGTTGTTCGTAATATTCGTTGATTTTTTGTAATAATTTTATTAGAACTGCCGTACCATCCAATGAGTATATTTGTAATATTGCATGTTTATATTTCAATTCAATATAATTACATAAAGGATTCTCAATCAATGATTGTTTGTTATTATGTGGATTAATACCGAAATATTGCAGTAAACGTAAACTTGTTATTAATTGTCCTGGATACAATGTGACAATATCTAAATGCTTATTAATTATATCCAATATTGGTGTGATATTATCGTAATTTAATACGGGCGTATTTGTGAGCGGCATCAAATAGTTTTTAATTTCATTCAAACGTTGTTGTAGTGTATCCTCAAATATATCAATGTGATCGATGATTTGTAGAAATTGTTTATGGTAATTCTCTAAAAATTGTATATTCGCTATTGTTATCACGGTAAAATAGATTAAATCGATAATATAACCAATTGATGGTGATTTTTTATATTTATTCAATACATTCTCTTTATCTTTCACATTGAATAGTTCATCGAAGAATTGCAGTAAACACTCAATGTTGTTGTTGATCGTTAACAGTTCAATACAGGCCAATTTACCTTTGTAGGTGAATGTTAAACAGTAGAATTGGTGTAATTGGTCGATTATATCGAATTGTTCGAAATCGTTCTTGTATTTTCTACCTAATTCATTCAAATTTTCTATATAATATAGACATTCGATTTTATATGCTAATGCGGCACCTAAATTGTGCGATTTAATATCGATAAAATTCTGTATAGAATATTGTAATTCATCATCAGTTTTGATTAAATATTTAATTAATAGATTTAAAATTTCACAATTATTCGTTAGATAATTTAAACCATCTATTGTTTTTATCAATTCATTAATGATATCGTATATTGGTATTTTGATTGTTATCAAATTTAATTTCGTTAATAATAAAAAGAAACATTGTAATAGATCGAACATATAGAAATAATTAATTAGAATATTCGTTTTGTTATCGTTACGATTAATGTCAAATTGTCCTGATACAGGTAGAAAACGTTTTGGTTGTGTCAATATAAATTCACCATTATAAAAATAATGTAATATTTGATTCAATAAATCGATGATTAATTCAATATCTAAATCATTATAATCATTATCGCGTAATTTCAATAATATTGAATGTAATTCATAGCATATTTCATATAGATTTAATTTTTTCAATATTGAATTTATCGAAAATTTCAAACGTACAGATGGATTCTTCATCAATTTCTCAATTAATATACGATAACCATTATTTTTACTTATACATAATTTTTGATGATAGCCATTCTCTTTGTGATTACTATCGAAATCGTCGAATAGAAAACGTTCAATTGTGTATTTATGTAATAGATATGTGTCTAATGCTTTCATTATCATTAATTTAATCGATAATGCCATATATTCTTGATCGTAAAGTTCCAATAATAATTTCGGTATGTTGAAATTATTGTTGCATAGTAGTTTGATGAAATCGACACTATTCGCACAGAATTCAATCAATTTGACACCGCATTTGATATGACGAATCTTATATGGTGGTTGTGTTTGTAAATTGGCCATTTGATAATTCAATGCAATCTTCAACCAATCGATCAATGTTTCAACAATTATTCGAACTTGTTCGAACAATTCCCTATCGTCATTATTGAAATTATTCGAATTTAACATTTGTAAATTTTGATAAATATTAATTATTTCACAGAAATTCTCAATTGTACCAAATATCGATATTAATTTCTCACATAAATGTATAAATTCTTCTTTAATCTCTGTATTCAATCTCTCATATTCATCTAATGTATATTTTGTAATACTAGATTTAAAATAATCATCAATTATGATGATTGTCGTTTTCAAATTTTCATCAATTACAATTGAATCTTTTTCGATTTTAAATGGAGATGATTTTTCGAATTTTCTCAAAACTGTCACACCCGGTACAAATAATTTAATTAAATCATCATTATTTGTATAACTCGTGTAATCATAATCGATTTCTTCATCTAAAATATCTTCATCACTCAAAATCGGTTCAAATTCCTCAACATCTAGTTGTTGTTGTGATTGTTGTTCCTGTTGTGGTGGTGGTGGTTGTTGTTCCTCAACAGGTGGTGTTGTTTCTTTGACTGGACTCTTCTGAACTTCCGATTTCTCTTCTTTATTTTTATTGATAACATCATCTTCCGGCAAACTATCAATTGATGATTCTTTACAATGTTCACTATTATTGTTGTTATGTGGTGTATGTGGTCGTTTTGGTGATTGTGCTGGTAATGTTGGTGGTGTGCGTGGACGTTTTCGATCATCATTAATACCACCACCACCACCACCACCACTACGGCGATAATTATCATTATCATGACGTGTTGAGCGCTGTTGTTGTTCTCTATTATTCCAATCACGTTCACGACTAACATCACGATATTCACGTGATGTACGTGTTTCTCTACTGTAGTTTTTATCACGATTTTCCAAACGATTATGATCACGTTCTGTATTTCCAGTTTTCTTTACAATCGAATTAATGTAAATAGAATATAAAAGACAAATAAAATAAATGACTTACCTGATAGTTTAAATCGCGATTACGTTCACGTTCAGTTTCGTTATTAGTTTTAGGACGTACTTTGCTGTTATCTGGCCAATCTGATGTTGATGTTGATTCGGGTGTGTGATGATAATTTCTAGGATCTTTAGGCACATCACTATAATACTCACTATATTCTTGTGTGTAATTTTCAGATGATTGATTATATTGTTGTTGATAATCGGCATTAGTATTTTGATTATATTCAATTGGTACAGTAGCTAAATTCTCCTGATTATTCCATTCATTCTTAATCGTATTGCCTGATAGTATCTGTTGTGTATCAACAATCGTATTGGATTGATTTGGTAATGATGGATTCACAACTGGTTGTATAATTTGTTCGGAAATATTATTCGTTAACGTTCCATAAACAGCTAATGTTATCGTTGTATACCATCCTAAACATAGAAAATTTCGATTTTTACACGAAATAAATCAAATATTTCAAATGTTACCTTTCAAAACCAGACCATCTGTTGGAATTTTTCGTACAGTCTCTTTTTCAGCAACACAATCTAAATTAATACAGTCATTTTGATTGTATTCAAAACCGCCTAAACTCTCAAATGTACTAGCACCCGGTTTGCCTAAATCATTTACAAAGAATTCAATTTGAAATTGACTTGGATTGGTCGCCCCCAATCGTACACCACCAGGGAAATCAGCTTGTACACGTGCACCCAATGGTATAATACGGACTTCAGTTACATAAACTGGCTTTGGAAATTGTACCAAATCCAAATTAATCTCCTGAAATTACAAAACAATACCCAATAATCGATGTGCATAGGCACAATTACAAAAGTATACCTCACTGTTATCGTGAGCGAATGTATCAAAAAATAATAATTCCACGATCTCGGCCATGGTTATTTCTGTGGTTTTGTGTAGTTTATTGCGTTGTAGGGTGTGA
Source organism: Meloe dianella (assembly GCA_028455855.1). Taxonomy (NCBI): domain Eukaryota; kingdom Metazoa; phylum Arthropoda; class Insecta; order Coleoptera; family Meloidae; genus Meloe; species Meloe dianella. Next base: position 3,543,978 of record JAPTHL010000039.1, read on the forward strand.
ATTCATTTAAAAAAACTGGAAAATACAACCGATAGCACAATGAAAACAGTACGCCATTGCAAAGTAAGGTTATGTTTTGGTCATTTCAATGATACCATAACTACAACAACAATATCCCTAGACTTTTAAAAATTTAAATTTAAAAATATTCCTAATTCACAATAAAAATATCAACAATTATAATAGATTCTAATGATAAAACGTATTTTTTATTTTTATAATAAAGTTATATTATTCTGGGATTGTAATTTTTTTGTAGGTAGACAAACCTAACCTCAGTTTTTGACATTTCAAATTTTCATTGAGAAAAATTGAAAATTCAACAATTTCCCGTTTAATACACATTTAAAATCATGTCCCAATCTATTCAGAAAGTGGTTATAGGTAAATGATTGAAGACGAAAATGTAAAATCTCGAAAGTTTTATTTACAGGCGGAGGTACTGGTTTCATTGGTAATAACTTATGTAATATCCTGAAAAATAAAGGATATCCAGTGACGGTGATTTCACGTATGCCTGGTGTAGATCGTATTACATGGAACGATTTGAATTCAAAAGGTCTTCCTGAGAATACCAATGTGGTTATCAATTTAGCTGGCCAAAATATCCTTGATATGAAACAACGATGGACAGCCGGTTTTAAACAAAACGTTTATAACTCCCGTATCAATACAACCACATCCTTAGCAAATGCTGTTTCATCAAGTAAACAACCTTGTGTTTTTATAACAATGTCAGGTGTTGGTATTTATGAACCTCATACACAGAAGGAATATAATGAAAAAACATCATGTAAATGCTATGATTTTCTATCGGAATTATGTTATGATTGGGAAAATGCTGGAAAAACGACATCAGAACAATGCCGACATGTGATTATCCGTAGTGGTGTAGTTCTAGGACGTCAAGGTGGTATGATACAACAATTATATTTACCGTTTTTGTTGGGATTAGGCGGACCGGTAGCTAGTGGTGAACAGTTCTTACCATGGATACATATTGATGATATGACTGCTTTAATTCAATTCGCTATGGAGAATAAGAATGTTAAAGGAGTTCTAAATGGTGTTGCTCCTGAAACTATTACGAACAAACAATTTTCAGATGTAAAATTCGTAATTGCTGATTAGACACGATTCTGTTAATAATTTCAGAATATTGTTGCAGGCTTTCGCTAAAGCAATGGGACGGCCGGCTTTCTTCCCAATACCCGAATTTGTTTTGAATTTCCTATTATCAAAAGAACGAGCCAATATGCTCACAAAAGGGCAAAAAGTCGTTCCACAACGGGTACTCTCTTATGGTTATAAATACAAATATCCTGATATTAAGTCAGCTTGTGAGAATCTTGTAGGTAAATAATTATTTATTATAAAACATAAAATATGTTAAATACGATAGGCTGTAATAAAATTTTCTTCTAAAACATAGAGATAGCTATTTGATGCATAAATTCCTAAAATATCATCATTTGTTGATAAACTAATCACTTTTTGTTGTGCTATTGTATCAATTCGTTGACCAGTCGTTCGATTTCTTAACGCATTCGTTGATGATATCGTTTTATTGTGGTAATAAACAAAGAGATGCTTTGTTGATTCACTGATAACTGAATAACTTAAATCTGGTGAACATACGAAAAATTTCCGTTGCGGTTTTGAAGCCTATAAAATTCAACAATTTCCATTACTGTTACTTATCTAAAAGAACAAACCAGAATTATACCTGGATATAACCTAACGCATACAGAGTGCCAATATGTTCGATTTCGAAATCATTTTCAATTAGTTTCGGTTCAAAGATACAAGTATCAACATCAGATCGTACACCGAAAGCTGTTGCTAGAGCAGAATCATAATTTACAGTTATTAAAATCTGATGGGTTCCTAAATTCAATTTGTGTGTAATTTTGTGTGTTTTACAACAAATTCGTTGGAAAATCGTTGTTTTATCAGTTTCAAAATCACATTCTTCCACTTGTTGACTATTAAATGTTATACCGGACGGTGGGCAGGCCTAAAAATTCTACTATTTATCCAGAAATTGGCGAAAAAACGTCGACACTTACCTCCGACTCACTAGTTAGTGATGCTAGAGATTCTCGAACTTGTTCTAATGTTGATAGATCCACAACATACTCACCATCCTGATCAGAACCGTCAACAACTTCCGTCCACATTAAACCAGTTTCAGTTTTTTGTAAATTAATTTCTAAAACATCGTTCACTAATGTCCAACAAGTCATATCAGGATCAATACGTTGATATAAATTGCCTTCTAACAATGATTGATTTTCGTATTTAATTTCAATACGATCGATATGCGTTGTAACTTTAATGTCGTTTTTTACACAATTTTCGGATAATTTAAACGATATTGTTATACGATTGGGTGTTTGTGTCCATGAGAATTTCTTTTTAATCGCTTGTTCCTCTGTGGCTTCATTACAAATTTGATTTTCTGAATCTAAGGTGAATTGGCATTTTGAATCGCTTGCTATATAAACAGCTTGACATGCCGGTTCGAAAGCGATATATTGAATATGGCCTTTAGTTGTTAATTGCCTCAACGCCATCTGATTCCATGCATTTGTTCGATTGTCTTTAATCAATGTAATCCAGTGTAGAATTGTTGAATAATGTTCGCCACTATCTTTTTGACTTAATGTTAATAATAACAAATGTATTTCATCAGTATTTGGACATTTATAGACATCGGAAACGATAAAATTTTGATCCGGACCAATCACATCCCCAGAAAAGATAATTTGCCAGAATCCATCATCATTACATGAATTGTGATCTAAAATATACACAATTCCCATACCATCACTTACAACAACATATTGCTTATCAATAAATTTCAACGATATGTTATAACAACCCGGTTTTCTTTCATGATTCAATGGTATTTGCCATACAGTTTTAGCAACAAATTGATTAATTAATGGATCTATCGAATATTTTTGTATTTTCAATGATTTATCCACAAAATATATAGATTCTCTATTGTTGTAATCTTCAAAAATCAAATGATTATGCAGACCGTAAAGTTTGGCGTGCAATAAACTGTATTGATTCACATCAGGCGTTACACGATCAACACCATCTTCTAATTGTTCTGTAATTTTTGGTAGTTCGTTTAAAGACAATTTATAACCATCAAAATTTGAATTTAACAACGAACGATTTAATTTTAATTCCATTAAAATCGTAGACATTCTCTCTTATTTTGTTGATTTTCGTGGAAATTTCAAAAGAAAACCCCAACATAACCTAAAATTTTCAACAACAATTCATTATTTCTAGGGGAAATTGTTGTTGTTAAGGTAAAAGTTGGTTGGAAGCTGGGTTGCCAGACTTTCGAAATGGGTCTAGCTACAGGAAGATTTTAACACCTGAAAAGAATAAATAATTTTTGGGAATTTTCTAAAGAGAAAACAGTATTTTATTTCCAACTATGAATTGAATACATTTTGTGATAAGTTAGAATTTATCTATTATTTTTTTATGTGTTCAGATTATTAGATGATAGTCGCAGTATTATTTGGTTTTTCATGATAACAGAACAAAGAAACGTTCAAACGATTTGTTAACAACGTTTTCTAGACTTGTTGTTACGATTTTTATAATCAGTTCATTTTTAGACGTTGCAGTATTAACATCGGTCTTAACAATTTAATAAATTTATTAGTGAACAGTTGTTTAAATCATTAGTGCTTTAGTGATAATAAAAGTGCAGTGTAGTGTTAGTGCTAGTGCAGTGAATGGATTGGTTTGCCATGCAGTACCAACGGGTAAGCAGGGATTCAACTAATCGGTAAGTCGGGGATATTGAGAAGAGGACGCTACAAAGGTAGGACGTCGCGGGATTTAGAAGAGGAAACCATCAAGGTAGGATTTGTTAATTAGTCCATGGATAATTACATGGACCAGTTAGCAAATAACGATGCCCATAATAAACATTCAATTAGGATGCCCCCCCCACCGCCCTATTATAGGGATTCAAGATAGGTTACTCCCTCACATGCCCAATAAGTCTTTTCTATTCAATCGTTTGTTGTTAAGGACAAATAGGAAATTATTTTGCGAATATTTCTCATCGTTTCAAATTTTATTCAAATTGATTTTTCGGAACGAAAATGCGTCAGGGTTTGGTGAAATGAGCAGTAACCACCCTGAAAAATCGTGAAATTCGCGTATTTTCCGTGCTTTTTTGAAATAAAAGTGATTTAGTGAAAAAAGTGTGTGTAGTGCAAGTGAAAAAATTAAACAGATAAGTACTATGAAATTAAATAGATAAGTATCATGCAATTAGATATATACTTATATGTGATAAATTACAATTCAATCAAATTTTAGGTTTCAGCTTTATATGGTCTTTTGGTAATTTAATATTTCTATTTCCTTCCATTTTAGCATGGTTTTCGTAAGTACCTTCCATGTTTATTAATTTTTACATTTTCTGTCCCAATAGGTTTTCTATTTATTGTTTGTTTTGTTTTATTCAAATTGTTTTTTAAACGCAAATGCTTCAGGGTTTGGTGAAATGCGGAGTATCCACCGCCATATCGTAAAATTCGTGGGCTTCCTCCCGTGCTTGATTCGAAATAAAAGTGAAAAAATTCAACATGTAAGCATTACGCAATTAAATATATATGTGATTAAATTAAAATCTTATCAAATTCTATGTTTCAGCTTTGTATCGTCTTTTGGTAATTGAATATTTCTATTTCCTTCAATTTTAGAATGATTTTCGTAAGTGCCTTCCATGTTTATTAATTCTTACATTTTCTTTCCCAATAGGTCTTTACTATTCATCGTTTGTTGTTAGGGACACGTAGGGAATTATTTGCAAATATTTTTCATCGTTTGAAATTTTATTCGAATTTGTTTTTCGAAACGATAGTGCGTCAGGGCTGGTACCACCCTCAAATCGTGAAATTCGCGCGATTTTCGTGTTTCATTAAAAGCGTGTGTGTGCGTGTGTGTGCGTGCGTGTGCGTGCGTGCGTGCGCGTGTGTGTGTGTGTGTGTGAGTATGTGTGTGTGTGTGTATGTGTGTGTGTTTTTGTGTGTGTTTGTGTGTGTTTGGGTGTGTTTGTGTTTGTGTGTGTTTAGTGCAAGTTCTTGTGATTAAATTATAATTTAATCAAATTCTATGTTTCAGGTTTATATCATCTTTACGTAATTTTAATTCATTGTAATTTAATGTTTTTAGTTTCTTCCTTTTCAGATGATTTTCATAAGTACATTCCATGTTTATTAATTTTTACAAGTAGGGAATTATTTCCGAATATTTTTCATCGTTTGAAGTCTTATTGAAATTGTTTCTCGAAACGAATTGCGCCCGAGTTTGGTACCATTCTCAAATCGTAAAATTTGCGTATTTTCCGTGCGTTATTCGTAATAAACGTGATTAAGTGACAATGTGTGTGTAGTGCAAATGAAAAATTAAACAGATAAGTATTACACAATTAAATATATTTTTGATTAAATTAAATTTTTATCAAATTCTGTGTTTCAGCTTACATCATTTTTTGGTAATTTTACATTCTTTGTAATTTAATATTTCTATTTTCTTGCATTTTAGATGATTTTTGTAAGTACCTCATATGTTTATCAATTTTAACACATATCCTTTACCAATTGGCTTTCTATCCCTCGTTTATTGTTAGGGAAAAGTAGGAAATTATTTGGGAATATTTTTTTTTATCGTTTGAAATTTTATTCAAATTGTTTTTCGAAACGAAAATGCGTCAGGGTTTTGGTGAAATGAGCAGTAACCACCCTCAAATCGGAAAATTCGCGTGTTTTCCGCGCTTTATCCGAAACAAAAGTGATTTAGTGAAAAAAGTGTGTGAAGTGCAAGTGAAAATATTAAACAGGTAAATATTACGCAATTAATTTAAAGTTTTATCAAATTCTTTGTTTCAACTTGGATTGTGTTTTTGTAATTCTAAATTGTTTGTAATTTAATATTTTTAATTTCTTGTATTTTAGGGGATTTTCGTAAGTACCTTCCATGTTAATTAATTTTTATTATTTTTTTCCCAATATTCCTTCTATTCATCGTTTGTTGTTAGGGACAGTTTGGAAATTATTTGCTAATATTTTCCATAATTTGAAATTTTATACAAATTGTTTTTCGAAACGAAAATGCGTCAGGGTTTTGGTGAAATGAGCAGTAACCACCCTCAAATCGGAAAATTTGCGTACTTTCCGCGTGCGTTATTCGAAATAAAAGTGATTTAGTGAAAAGTGTGTGTAGTGCAAGTGAAAAAAAATAAATGGGTAAGCATTCCGCAATTGTATGTACTTTCAAATTTATAAAATATTTAAAAACTATATTTCAAAATTTTCTATTTTTCTAATTATTTTTTTATATATAAAATGATTTATTTACAAATCATTTTAAAATAAAATGTCAAGGAAGCAAAAATTTGTTATTGGGGTGTTTTAGGTAATTGGTGTTGGCGTTTTTCTTTTTTTGACATTTCAACAATTCTTATTTTTCTTTGGTTCATTAATTTTGCCAGCTGGCAAATACTTCTATAGAAGTATATATGCGGGGGGTGTTGTAGATTAATTATTGTAATTGTTTTACTAACACTGGTGGTGGCGAAAGTGGATTAGGCCTACAGGGGATACCACTATAAAAAAACGCACCATGTGCTTTACCTCTAAGGTGGTGTGGAAAAAAGCACACAATTGAGGGACAACTATATATGTTCCAACAGCAGAATTAATCTGTTCTCGTGCAAGGACCAAACTTCATATTTTATCATACTTAGAATTTTTGTAGCCAAAAATTTTGAAAGTAGCCATTTTGACGATATATTGCTATATCTGGCAGCCCTGTTCAACACACAGAGTAACCAAGGCAACCACGGTTGCGTTGCGCTGTTACATAACCTAACAATTTTTTGACATATGTTTTTAATCCCTTTCAATAGTTTCATATTTTGTTTATAAAAATAAGTTAATTTATGGATAATTTGTCGCAACAAATTGATGAAATTGAAGCTCTAACTTCAATCTATCAAAACGAATGGGAATCATTCAGTGATAATTCATATAAAATTCGTATTTCGACAGACATTGAATTGTTTATAACATTAAATGATGATTACCCATCAAATGCTGCACCAAATTATGAACTTTTAGCGCCTACGTCAAGTTTGGACATGAAAAAACAAATTGCTGAAGATTTTCAACAAATTTTCGTGTAATTTCTCAATCAGTTGTCGTATATAAATTATTATAAATATTCAACTTATTTTTAGAGATAATGTAGGAAGTCCAATTTTGTTTCAGTGGATAGAAAGATTAAAAGAAATCTCAGAAGATATACAATCGCGTATTGTACCGATTTTAAACAAAACCGATCGAACAGTAGAAGAAAAGAGGGATTCAAACGTGGCGATAGATTTTAATGTAACTCATGGGCCGATTATTGAAGACAGAAAAAGTACGTTTCAGGGACATACGTGTCGGATAAATTCTCAACAAGAAATAACACTATTTGTAAAATATTTATTAGAAAATCGTAAAATTGCTCAAGCAACACATAATATATCTGCATATCGTATTGTTCTATCAAATGGTTCACTATTACAAGATTATGATGATGATAGTGAAACGCAAGCTGGCCGTAGACTTTTACATTTATTACAAATATTGGATTTAACGAATGTTATTGTTGTTGTATCTAGATGGTATGGCGGCGTACATTTAGGACCTGATCGTTTCAAACATATAAATAATGCAGCTAGGCAAGTTTTAATTGAAGCCGGTTTTATGAAAACTTGATTATTATTGATTACGAAATTATAATAAATCCTGTTGAATTTTACATGATCAATTTGAAAGTTTATTTAAAACTCTTGATTCCCCCATCGGATCTGTTAAATATTACAAATAAATTATTTGGATTTTTCTCAATAAAATGAACCTCTTACATCTGTTCTTGCTCTCAATTTTCGATCAATCAATCCACATAATGTCTCCGAACGTACCGATAATGTATCGATTTTTTCAATTAATTGTTGATACGGTGATAATGGTTGGGCACCCATAACAACATGTCCCAATTTCGAATCGATTTTAGCATCCAAACGTGCATTCCGTATTAAATTAACAATCCAACATTCAGCTTCTTCTGGATTCATATTTAATTTTTCCGCTAACATACCAATACTGATACACTGATGGATACGACAGAATGTTTCAAAAATCATTAAACGTGCATTCTCAACAAATTCATCTAAACATGATACGATAAAGAAATCACTGAGCAACACCGATTGGCATTCATGTAACTTTTGACGGGCACCATCAAAATCAAAATTAACATATAAATGTTCTAAGAATTCTGTAATTGGATCACGATACTTATAACTTTCCTGTTGTATAACTTTTACAAGATCTTTGAGAGCTGCACGTCGTACACGATTTATGATTACAGCCGTTGCTAAATAACGTAAAATATGTGGGCATGTTGTTTGAATTGCATTTAAATAATGTGGTCGATATAAGAACATTTCAATGATTAAATCACGTCCCATAACATGATTGAAGAACACAAACAATGACCAATGGATTAACCAAGTACGTTGTTGTAGCAATTGCAAACTATTGCCAGCAAATTGATTTGAACTTGAATCAATATATTCGCGTAATTTATTTAAATCTTCCAATGCAGAATCCCAATTCTGGAGAAGAATCTCTGATGCCAATTTACCCCATAACACACTCAAATACACTTTATCGTTGGGTTGTAATACTAACATACAGAAATACAAATAAGAAGCTGGCACAACATAATTACCACACTCATATCTATGTTTAGCAAGTTGATGAAGTGATTCAATCATTTCAAAATCAACCTAAAAACGCATATTGATTAATTTATAAAACAATCTGTTTTAAACACAGAAATAATCACCTGATACTCTTTCGCTAAGAAATTCATTAGTGTCTTTGAATCTCTCATATTCTCCATATTCTTCATTTTGCTATCATTACTCATCAGTTGTAAAATCGGTTCAACTGCATCTTGTAAGTCTTGCAATTGTTGAACGACTTGGACACGACGACATATTAATTCATCTGGGATTTCCTCACCTGGAAATAATTGTCGACGGATATCTATCACGTAATCGATCATATTTGTCTTATTTAAAATTCCCAATTTAACATGAATCAATTCAGTTTCATCGTAAAACTAAAAAAAAAATGGATATGTTTCAAACATTATTGTCAAGAGAAATCTAACCTAACAAAGTTACCTCATTGGCTGCTAGAAATTCCAATAATGGAAACACTAAATGGTGATCCAGATATTGGGCTATTTTCAATGTTAAATCGAATTTTGCCATTTTTGTTGTAAATTTTTATGAAAATTTACGTGAACACCACAACGTGGCTTACCAATAAATGACGGGACGTCTAGGGATTTCACTGAGATTTTGTTGGCGAAATCGGCAAAAATAGCGCCAAATTACGAAATTACCCAAATTTAAAACAAAATCACTAATGTTAATTTATTCACAAAACTGATATTACAACAAATTAAAATAATAATTATTACAAAAGCGATTTATTATAAACTAAATCTAAGTACTATCATAACATATGTGAATTTGCAGTAAAGTCAGCGCAGACATCACTGTCCAATATATTTATCGATCGATTCATATTTCCATTCAGTTTCCTTTAAGTAATCCATTTCTTTTCGTACATTTTTCAGTGTATTCTGATGGATATCTTTTAAGCTTTGTGTGGCATTTGATAGTGTTTTATGGACTTTATTCGAACAAGATTCATTTGAATCATCCGTATTTGCCGATGATGATACGATTGCTTTAGTTAGATTAGAATTTGCCATGTTTTCCTATTTAAAATTTAAGAAATAATTCAATTTAAAAATTTTACTTCATTATAACCTCCAATTGTTACTTACCAGTTGGGAATTATATTCCTTCACGTTGGTATTAGCTAAGATCTTCGATCAGGAATCAGTGGCGCTTCAACACGAATTATAATACATTTTGGCCAGAATTTTCCAATGTGTCAATCATGCGGCTTCAAATCAAGCAATTTATAAGTTTTTCGAACCGTAGACTTCTCTTGCTGTGTTTTGTTTTCAAAATTGTAGTACAGTTTGAAGAATTTTCACATAAGCACGAACGCCAATGCTAAAAGTGTAATCGCAGTTTAGTGATTTTTGTTTTTTTATTTGGCCATTTCGTTAAATGTAGGAAGTGATCGTTAGCTTTAAAAAATTGATAATTGCTGTGAATCAGTGATGATAATTTCAAACACTATTCAGAGGTGTATTTCATATTGTTGTTAGTTAATTGTGTGTACTTTTAGTGAATTAATTTAAATTGTTGATGTTTCTACAGTGATTTATTGGTTGTTTCAGTTGGCTACAGTGGTTGTCATGCTTTTTATTTAAAGGTGTTGTTGGAGGAACGGTGGCAAAATAAAAATTATTTATTCGAGCTCTCTGTAGTGAGAGAAAAGTTGTTTTTCTGCATATTTTCCATTGTTCCACGGTAGTCCTTGAACATAAAACAGTAGCTCGTAAATATGAAAGTATAAATCAGTTAGTCAGAAAAAAAGGAAAACCCCACGGTAATTACAATTTAATAATAATAGTCTTAATTTGCCGCAGGTGTAAAAGTTTTGTAATTAATTAAAATAACAATATGGAAATCAAAAATGATGATACAACAAATCAAAATAACCGTGTATTATTAGAAGAAACATTTTATGTGTTAACAAAGAAACATTGTGTATTTCGTGTACGTTTAACATGTATTGGTATTTATTTAATCAAAGAAAGTGAGAATAATGTAAAAGAACAATTAATACCAATACAAGATATAATTGGTTGTCGTTGTTTGCGTAGCAAGAAGCAATCACAAAATTGTTCATGTCAATCAATTAGTGGTAATACAACCAACAATTTGAAAGTTGTTGAAGAGAATTCAAATGATTTAGATGATACAGATATTAGTGCATATTTATATATTTACGCTTATTTATTAATCAAAAATAATAATAATAGGAAAAATACGAAACGTGAACGTACGATAATCACATTGCGTTTTCGTTCATTTGATAAATACGATGATAATAATAAAGAAGCACAACGGTGGCGTACAATTATCAAAAAATTAATCACCGGTGAAAATATCGCAACGAATCAAATTATTGATTTTTCTACAATTAGTAAATATAAAGAGAATAGAAGATTGTTGATATTGTGCAATCCGAAAAGTGGTCCCGGTAAGGGACGGATAATATTTCAACAGAAAATCGTGCCGATTCTACAAGAAGCCGAAATACCATACGATTTACATATAACAAAACATGCAAGTTTTGCTAGAGAATTCGTAAGAACTTGTAATATCTACCAATGGACAGGAATTGTTGTTGTAAGTAAATTCTTTATTATTTCCAAACAATCGAATCATCGCAATCGATTATTATGGCAAATTAATAATAAGTGTACTTGAACAGGCGACATAGATTAAAAAATCATTTTCATTTATAGACCTTGATAATCTTTAAACTTGTCCACAGATATATAATTACATGATAATGTTGCTATATCATGTTTAAAAATTGTAAATATTTTAATTTTGCCACAACCTTCAAATTCTTTTTATTGTTATACGTTTTTATTTATATTTACATCTAATTGTATGTGAAATTGTTTTGTTCTTATCACAAAAAAATTGCTTGTTCTTTTTTCTCTTCTATTTTGTTTCAACAAGTGTTGACCTATTGGACTGTAACATTCATTTTGTCGTCATTGAATTCATGGTCCGGTCTATAATTGACCTTCTACATCCAAATGTTTCTTGCTAGAGGAGATAAATGACCTTGTGGTTAATCCAGAAATGGCAAATAGTGGCAAACAGTTTTCTCAATTTCCTTACTAGCGATTGTTGAATTGGATGTTGTCTTAGATACGAGAATGATTTTTGTTTGATTTACCATGTTTTAGGTTGGTGGCGATGGGATTGTATTTGAAGTAATGAATGGTCTATTTGAGCGTAGCGATTGGTTAGAAGTAACAAAAACAATACCAATCGGTGTAATTCCAGGTGGTAGTGGTAATGGTTTAGCACGTAGTATAGCGTATTATTGTTCTGAACCATATATACCATCACCAACATTACCATCAGCATTAGCATGTGTACATAACAATTACGCAACAATGGATTTAGTACGTGTTGAGACAACATCACAAATTTTATATTCATTTCTATCAGTTGGTTGGGGTTTTCTATCAGATATCGATATAGAAAGTGAACGTTTACGTGTATTAGGTGGTCAAAGATTCACAATATGGTCAGTAGCTAGATTAATTACATTAAAAAGTTATGGTGGTAAATTATGGTATTTACCAACAGATGCACCAATAGAATCAACGAAAATCGAATTACCGGTTAATATGGGCAGTACATTAGATTTACCATCAGAAGTACATTTAGAAACACAAGTAATTTGTTTGATTTTTTTTGTAGTTTTGTTGTATTTTGTAAATAATTTCAGACCGGTCGTCAACGATTAGATTCATGGTATAGTGCAGCCTCTAAAAGAAGTGCATATTTCTCAGCTACAGGTAGTTCATATCAGTCAACAACTGATAGTATTGGTGATGGTCAAAATGACAATGATAAATTGAGAATGTATGGACCAGCACCACGATTACCATGTTTAACAGCCCCATTACCATCAACATGGCAATGTATTGAAGGTAGATTTATTATGGTACATGCATCATATCAAACACATTTAGGTGAAGATTGTCTATTTGCACCAAATGCAAAATTAAATGATGGTACAATATGGTTATTAATTGTACATGGTAATACATCACGTACACAATTATTACAATTTCTATTAGGTTTAAATAATGGTACACATATAAATACATTAACAAAAAATGGTCCAATTGAACTTTTACCTGTGAAAGCATTTCGTATTGAGCCTGATTTAAATGAACGTGGCTATATAACGGTTGATGGTGAACATGTTGAATATGGACCAATACAAGCTGAAATATTCCCAGATTTAGCGAAAATTATGATTCCCTGATCTATAAATACTACAATCAATACAAATCTAACGAATTATGATAATAAAAGAAAAAATCGATCAAAAATTGTGATTTTATCATCATTAGAGCCCCTTCTAATCAGATTTGATAGCATTTAAAAATCGATATTATCAATTAATTAATAATAGAAACGGTATTAATAAGTAATTGATTTTTACAATTTTTTGTTGATTATTTCTTTTAATTACTATCGAGAAGTCCGATTGAATTATCTATGAAATTGTGCCAACACAAATACGATAAGATAACAACGCACAAATAAATGTCAATACGTGAGTAAATTTCTAAATTAAGTGGATATTGAATACTCATTTTTGCGCAAGCTAACATGCAACTAAGTTCCTTAGATTTTTGGTGTTCCAAGTATAGACTTCCAGCTAATATTTATGTTGATGCTGTTTTTATTAAAGAATTATTAAAACTGCCGCACACTGCTGTAAGCAATACTAGTTCCAATATAGCTTAGTCATGCGAATAATTAGGAAAATATACACAAAACCAGCGAGGCGTTGGATAAGAATTCTGAAATTTGATCGATTTTTAATGAGATTATAGGTTGTTGTCTTGTGGTTTCAGAAGTGTGGGTCACTTTTCTAGATTAAAAATTAGAATCGATTGAAACACAATTTAGGAAAAAGCGTACTGTATGTATTGTAGATTGTAAATTTGTCCAGATGATAATATTATCAATGTTAAGATTAAATTTTAATATGTAATGTAAATAGGTGATTTAGGTGAAGGCTGTGAGTTGTTGATAGTTGATGTGTTGTTTTGATCATTATTATTATTATTATTGTTAGTAATATAATTCGTATCGGCTTTAATTATTTACAAATTTTGTTATTTTTCAAATGTTTTTCGCATAGTATTCGATTTAAAAACAATCAATAACGCAATGGTTGATTTATATACAAATGAATAAAATCAAAATCAAATTTCCTTCTGTATTTATAATATAATTAATGTTAATTAAAAATCAATTAAACCATAGCTTCTAAGAGATTTTAAATTGTTCCAGACCAGTTAATAATTTCGACATTTGATCCTCGACGTTCGGTTCTTCACAATTCAAATCGATTTTCATTATTTGTAAATTATCAACACTGACATCTCGGTCGCGTGAGAATACCGAGATTAAAATATCGACAATCTGAAATCATTCAAAGGATTAATGTGAGCGTTTGGGGATGATTTAACAAAAATTACCAGTTGTAGTTCAGCTCGTACTTGGATCATTTCAATTGATCCTTCACGCCAACTTCTTTGCAACAATTGCAATTTACTTCTGGCCAATTGTAATGGATTTTTACCGTAAATATCAAGCTTCTTAACATCAGCACCGGCATTCAATAGTAATGAGATTATAGATAGATTATGTGTGCAGGCGGCCAGATGTAATGGTGTATTTTTTAATGAATCACATTTATTTGGATCAGCCCCATTATTTAATAAACATTGAACAACATCTGTGTAGCCTTTACTGGCTGCTATATGTAATGCACTACGTCCATAATCATCGGCATAATTTGGGCAAGCACCCAATGCTAAATTGATTTTGACACCTTCGATGTTATTTTTCGATGCAGCACACAATAGTCTTAGATCTCGTAAATTTTTCAGACGATTCTTAATTGTCAAAAATACTCCACGTTGTTTATATTTCTTTGTTTTCATTTCAACATGTAATTTACATTGTTTTTCAGATTTATTGATTTCACTATCACTATGTGATGATGATATTGATGCGGTCCGTGGCATTTTCTCTGTGAAACGCTCTTTGTTGCAAAATAAACAACAAATCTTATTTTGATAACAATTGTGACATATGTTTATGACAAGCTAGTGTAAACAAATTAGAAGCACGCATGCGCTTTAGTATTGCAGACTTAAGTTGGTCAACCTGCAGCAAAAGTACCGATACATTAATTGTAGCTCTAACCATCTCTGACTTTCTAAAATCAATCCAATAACAAGACTTATTATAAATGATAATTTACACACATTTTTGCTAATTATCGTTTATTTGCCATCACTCATAACTGATAAATAGAATAATCCAATTTTTAAGATTTCCATTGACCGGATAATTGAAGCTCCAATGTTCAGTGATATAATTGATAATCAATTTTCTAATTAACGTAAAACTTTATGAACATATACATAATCAAAATATCATCATAATAACTGGAATTATAAAATCGGATTAATATTGTTCAACTGCAAAACGTTCTTACATAACCTCACATTCCACATCATGTCTTAACCTCAAACAAAAAATACACAAATTTCGATATTCTTTACGAAATAATAGAATACAAAATGAGCCTTTGTGAAGCTGAGAAGACGTACATTTTACATGGTGTTCAGGTATGCATTCAATCAATTGATGAATTTTCTTTTTATTTAATGTTTTTTTTGTAACAAGGAAAATTTTCGAGCTGAGGGTAGGGATCGTGAAGATTATCGCCATATGGAATTAGAAACGGGAATAATATCACATGCATTCGGTTCAGCACGTTTACGTTTAGCAAATACCGATGTTTTGGTTGCTGTTAAAATTGAAATTGATGTACCATATCCGGATCGTCCACTAGAAGGAAAATTGGAATTTTTTGTAGATTGGTACAATTCATAAAATTACTAATTCATTATCATTAATATTCTGGATAAATTGTAGTTCAGCAAATGCTACACCGAATTTTGAAGGTAGAGGCGGTGAAGATTTAGCTGTAGAAATAGCAAACAGTCTATCATCAGCTTATAGTTCACCAGAGATTTTCAATTTATGTAAATTATGTATTTTAAAAGGTAGAAAATGTTGGAAAATCTACGTCGATATTCTGGTTTGTTTCATTTTAATAAAATCCATTGTTTTTTTATCAATATTTTATAAAACAATTTTAGTTATTAGAATGCGGTGGCAATCTGTACGATGCTGTTTCGATTGCTGTTAAAGCCGCTTTATGGGATACAAAAATTCCATTAATACGTTCAGTTAATATTGATGGTAATAATATCGAATTAGATGTGTCTGAGGAGTTGCATGATTGTATACGATTGGAAATCGATAACGCTCCTATTATGGTAAACTTTACACTTTTAAACGAAAACGTAGATATTGAATTAGAGATTATTTTTTTAGGTGACTGTTTGTAAGATTGGTGAACATTGTATTGTTGATCCTAGTGTAGCTGAAGAGCAATGTTCACTTGGTGCTGTTGTTATTGGTGTTTCCAATGATAAATTCAGTACAATCCTTCAAACAGGTTGTGGTTCTTTTCAACCGAACACGTTATTAGATTGTTTAAAGATCGGCTTATCAGTTGCACAACGTTTGAATACAGCACTATTAGAAATATTACAACAAATTACAAGTGATGATGATGTAGGATTCTTAAAATAAATCAAAATTTTGTACTTGTACAATCTTTCGATTACCTATTACTCGGACGACAATATACACACGGAATACGAAGTAAAATTTGCTACAAATAGACGTTTTATTGATTGAAAAACATACAACATGTAAATGAAAATCAATTTATGACGAAACATTATATCGAAGTGAATCATGTATCGATCTAATTAAATCATGATTAACCGAAAATATAAAACGTAAACAAGATATTTCAACAACTGCATTATCATAAAGGCGAACTTTATTGCCAGCAGTAATTGGTCGACCATCAACAAAAATTGGTCGTTTACCTTCTGATGATAAATAAAATTCTCCAGTATTTCTCAATCTGTTTTCAAAACATTTCAAATTATCATACAAACGTAATTGTGTTTGAACAAAAACTTACCGTAAAGTTCCTTGTCTTCTTGATATTTTATGTGCTGGCCCTTCTAAACTTAAATCAATATCAACATTATATCCTTTAGCACAACGTCCAATTGTAATTTCTTTACTTCTCATTAAATATCTAACCATTCTACCACGTAATACAGCTAATGTTTGTCCATCTAATTCACCAGGACAAAATCCTGTAACACTATCAACTAATACATTCCAACGTCCAACTTCATTCTCTAATTGTCGTATTTGTTTGATATTTTTCCTTTGTTGTACTTTCAATTCACGATCAACTGCTTCATCGGCTGGTTCACTTAATTCAGAATCTTGAATCATATCTTCAGCATCATTAAATGTCATGATCGGTCGTCCAGATGTTGGTAACGGTCCTAATACTTGATCCGGTAATAAATGGTACATTTTTAATGTTTGCCAATGACGATGTAAAGCGTTTGCTGTACGTGTTGGATAGAAAATATCAGTATGTTGCGATAGTAATTCGGCAAATGTGTCAATTGTTGGATTAGCACTCTACAACACGCAATTAAAATTAATTCTAAATATTAATTAATAAATTGAATACTAACAGATTTAACTGTATTTAAGATTTGTTCCTCATTCTGACTCCATAAAGCTTTATCTTGTACAGTCGCAATCATATCAGGATGTAAATTACGCATAGCCTGTACAGCAACTCTAGATACAGCTTTATCGTATAGTAATGCATACCAACGTTGTTGTAATTCTTGTACAGTAAATTTACATGAGAATTTTGTACCTAAATGTACAACACGTAAATCATTTGTTTGTTGTACACCAACAATCAATGCTAAATCATCTGTTGGTTTCCAACGACCTAAATCTTTTGTTGCAATATGATTCTGTTGACGTCCACGTTTATTGCCACGTCTTGAACTATTTGTTAATGTTTTTGATGTAGCTTTACGTTTCAAATCTGTTGTTGTTGTTGTTATTGTGGATGATGACGATGATGATGTTGTTGCATTACTAGTTATTGATGGTAATGATGTTGCTGTAATATTTGGTGTTACAACAGATGGGCTTGCCACCGATAAATCAGAATGTGATTGCGTTCGTGATCTGTTACTCTAAAAATTTACAAAAATAAAAAAAAACATGTATTTTATCAAGTAATTTCGATGCAAATGTATTTACTTTAACATTTGATACACCTGGTATACCTAGACTATATTCTACAAGTTCATCATCGAATTTCTTGCGTTTTATTGAACGATTTGAACTGGAATTAATTTATTATAAACAAATATTAATTCATCTAACATAACCTCAAAATACCTTCGTCGTTTTGTAACATCAACAGAATCGGCTGAAGGACTTATACTTGGAGCAATTTTCGATTTCTCATTAACTAATTGTGTTGACTGGTTTTCTTTAACGCTATCCATAATATTAATTATTTTCATAAATTAATAATTAACAAATTCTAGACATTTGTTGATAACAAAAGGTACTGACACACTGCGACGTTGCCAAATACTTTTTATAATAATCGATAGTGCAAATTACTGAAACGCCTATTTAATAAAATAAAAGACGCCTTGCCGTAGCACTAATAAAAACTGAAGTGGCTTTCACCACTTTTCCTTTACAATTTTCTTTTACACACAAGAAACTGCAACGATTATTAATTGAAATTAGCGCTAGATTGATGCTTTCTAATTGGCCACTTGAGCACGATCAAAAACCATAGCTGCCAACAAAGTAAATTGAGAGGTCCTAACCGTTCAAATATAATTGTATATTTCGCAAAGTCTTGAATCAAAATTGTGAAAGAAAGAAACGAAACGATAATTTTTAAATTGTAATCGAATATAATAATTCTTGAAATAATATTTATGTATCTTATGTTAACGAATAAATCTAGGGACTTTCGTTTTATTTGTTTGTCGACACTTGTCATTTCTAGCAAATGGTAACTTCATTTAAGATTTTCAATTGTGAACACATTTTTGTTAAAAATGCTTTCACACGATGTCGAAATGAAAATTGAGAAAAAGAGGAATTGAAGGTAATTAGATAGTCTCGTATTTGCCATTATATAATTGTCTGTTTATCTACATGCTGGTCAGAACAGTCTAATGAAGATTGGACCGCACTGGAGCCAGAAAGATTGGATTCTCTTCCCTGTTGGCGAGACGCTTATCAACGATACTATTGTACAAGTTTTTCAACATCACAACAAAATCTAGATACTTCATTATGGATACATAGTAATAATGTATCTATAATTTATTTATCACCAAAACATTCAATCTTCACTGAGAATCAACAGATTAAACGATTGAACTTTCAAGTGACACCGAATGTTGATCGTATGAAGAACAAAATGAGTGGTAAAGGTAAACGTGGTGCACAATTACTGCAACCAAGTAGCATTCTATGTTTTATTGAAACCGAAACGTGTATTTATCCTGTACGTTCTGGCATTTTTGGTAAATTAATTGAAATCAATCCGTTAATTATCAATGATCCCGATTTAATACTACGTGATTGTACGCAATTGGGATGGATTGCAATAATTATGCAAGATTTACATAAAGTTAATGTTAATATGACAGGAATCGTACAGGAACATGTTTACAATCTACCTGAAATTAAAGTGGAAGCAAATGTCGAAGTTACCATGATTGAAGAGGACGATGAACGAGGAGAAATAAGAGAAGATTTAACGGAGGCAAATTAATTTGTTATAAATAAATACAGTTCGATTACATAAATAATTTGTTTGATATTATTCATCACCCCTTATAGCTCGATATTTATTAAGTTCATTTGGAAACGTACGACTTAATTCAACTAGCATATTTGCTTTGAATTTTCTATAAGCATCAATTTTTCCTTTGACTTGTTCGTTTTTGGCTAACGCCTTCTCTATACAGTCCTTCGTATATAATTGAGGATTACGTCCTTGATCAATATAGCTACAAGTTAAATTAAAAAAGAGAAAACCATCAAATTTGTGGTAGATTTAAAAAAAAATAAGAACTTACTCAAATACTTCCAACGGTACATGGACATCTTGAACCTGTGATTTTAATTTATCAACCTCCTGTAAACCGTGTACTAATGATTGTCTAAAATGTATAAATAAATGAGTTGATACAATTTCACAATTATAAATGAATAACTTACAATTTTTGATTGAGAACATTCTGACTTTGTGGTTGGAAATCACTAACAATTATATGAATTTGACGAACATTTTCAATAAACATTTCAAGCTGCGTTTCCAGATTCTCTAAAGACGATGCCATTTCGGTTATTGAAAGTAAAGAAGTATTTTAAAAATTATAATTAAAAAGCAATTAACAGGTAATCAACAATGATCCACCAAAGAACTTTCACAAATGAATGCAGAACATATGTAAATATTACAAACAATTAGACATCTCTATCTAGATCATAATGATACAGGTAATGGCATCTTCTTCTAGGATTCTACAGAAGACGCATGCGCAGAAGGAACTCTTGAGGATTACAGCAATTAAGCCGGATTCACATGAACAACAGTCGCAGAGAATGATTAACTATCTACCAGAAAATGCATATGTAACATAAATCTAGGATTTCGAAACGACAGAAGAATATCATATTAGAGTATTTACTGTTATCTTGAAATTCACATGCATTACTAAAGTTTTAAACTGAAACACAGCCGAGGTTAATAACATGCAGGAATTCAATGTATGACATAGCAGCGGTATATCACTAACATTTGATTGCATACTCATTGTTGTCTCAATTAAACAGTATTTTTCAAAATCTAAGAAACGCTAGATTGTTTCATGCGAAATGTGAACCCATCTTAAGCAATATTGTCGAGCTTTCCAGTTCTACCAACTGCTATAAAATCACTATAAATCCTCATGGGCGCCGTTGTCAGGTCTACTGATTTTTACATCGATTGTGGTCGTGCCAACTGTCACGTCATCTGCGTGACCTTAGTCACATCCGTAATTACCCAATATCTTCTATATAAAATTCACGTATAATTATTAAAAAAAATTGTGCACATAGAAATTGCGAAAATTATTCAACAGTTTTTCGTATCCATAAATCTACACTGTTGTTACATTATTTAATTGATAATTCGATTTTAACAAAAATAGAAATGTTAGGTTATGTTGGTTGTCTTAAGGTTGTGTCTTTAAAGAAACCTTGGAAAATCTCAGAATTAAATAATTAAAGAAAAAAGAAACGTAATTAAAAATGTAATTTAATTGTTTGTTGTCCATTGTTTTGTTTTGTCTTAATTTATTGACATATTGCTCATATCGAGTTTGTTGTTTTGGGTTTTTTTTTGTCAAAATTATAGTTTTCAATCTTCATTGACATAACAAATCGAAAAAAAAATATGGATATAGATAATGAGAGTATTGTTGATGATTCAGGTAATGAAACTAGTGGTGATGATGTTGATTTTAATGTTGATACAGCAACAACATCAATAAGTAAAGAATTACAAAATTATGATGATGATTATCAGTATGAAGTATTATCAACTAATGATGTTGTGCAATATATGATTGATTGCATAAATGATGTGAATAATGTGTTACAATTACCATTACAAACGACAAGAGTTTTATTGAATTATTTCAATTGGGATAAAGAGAAATTATTAGAACGATTCTTTGATGATGACCAAAATCAATTATTCAAAGAAGCTAATATTATTAATCCATTTAAAAAACAACAAACAACTAATTTGAGAAATACCAATAAAACGTCGTTTTTATCACGTAAATTATATGGAACTGAAGAATGTGTGATTTGTTTTAATTTAGTTGCAATAACACAAATGACTGGTTTGGAATGTGGTCATAAATTTTGTTATAATTGTTGGAATGAGTATTTAACAACAAAAATCATGGAAGAAGGTGTTGGACAAACAATCGCATGTCCTGCACATAATTGTTCTATTCTAGTTGATGACGAAACTGCAATCAGATTGGTTAAAGATGTTAAAGTTAAAACGAAATACCAACATTTAATAACGAATAGTTTTGTTGAATGTAACCGATTATTGAGATGGTGTCCAACGCCTGATTGCAATCATGTGATTAAAGTAGTTGATTGTTTAACCACGTTTTGTTTTAAACATAATCTTTGTTAAATTGTGTGATTTCAGGTGAGCTATGTTGATACGAAACCGGTGGCATGCACTTGTGGTCATGTATTTTGTTTTCAATGTGGTGAAAATTGGCATGATCCTGTCAAATGTTATTCATTAAAGAAATGGATAAAAAAATGCGATGATGATTCAGAAACATCAAATTGGATATCGGCAAATACAAAAGAATGTCCAAAATGTAATGCAACAATTGAAAAAGATGGTGGTTGTAATCATATGATATGTAAAAATCAAAATTGTAAAGCCGATTTTTGTTGGGTATGTTTGGGTCCGTGGGAGCCACATGGTAGTTCATGGTATAATTGTAATCGTTATGATGAAGATGAGGCAAAGGCGGCTCGTGATGCACAAGAACGTTCACGTGCTGCATTACAACGTTATTTATTCTATTGTAATCGTTATATGAATCATATGCAATCATTGAAATTTGAAAATAAATTGTATGCAACAGTTAAAGATAAAATGGAAGAAATGCAACAACACAATATGAGTTGGATTGAGGTGCAATTTTTAAAAAAAGCTGTTGATATTTTATGCAAATGTCGACAAACATTAATGTATACATACGTGTTTGCTTATTATTTAAAAAAGAATAATCAATCTGTGATATTTGAAGATAACCAAAAAGATTTAGAAAGTGCAACTGAAACATTAAGTGAATACTTAGAAAGGGATATAACACAAGCGAATTTAATTGATATTAAACAAAAAGTTCAAGATAAATATAGATATTGTGATAGTAGACGGAAGGCTTTATTAAATCACGTACATGAAGGATATGAGAAAGATTGGTGGGAACTTAACGAATAATTCACTATATTTATACAAAATAGAAGTTGTGTTATTGTTTCTATAAAAATCTTCCTAATTGAATTGTTTGTTTCAAATTTATAGCCATTCCACATCCTATTCACCGTAACATTCTGGATACAAGGAGGAGTGTATTAACGGTTCATTAAAAAAACAAAACACAATTATTTTATTTGTGGTTCACTTTATTCTTGTTTCGATTTCTTGGTGGGCGGTTCATCAATTGTCGCCCTACCTTTAGCCACCACATCCGGTTGTGTTTTATTATAAGCCGGTGTAATCCAATACGGATTTTCAGCAGCTTCTTTAGCATACTTTAAGATAGCCTCTCTCGGATCTTGATCATCATCAACACGTTTACTTAAGCCCAAATTTCTAATAACATAACTACTTAATGTACCACCACTAGTAACAACACGTCCACCTTGTCCCGATGTTATTGGTAAATCGGGACGACGTGATTTCACTGGATCTAAACGATCTTTCTCCATTTGTTTTTTACTAGTTTTACGTCGTTCTTGTCTAAATAATGGTAATGCATGTGGTGTTATTATTTGTAATTGTGTACTAACAATTTCTGATTGTTGTGTTTTACGATGGACTTTCGTTGCACATAATGTTGCACCCCGTAAACTTCTACGTTCATCATAATAACATTTAATTAGACCATTACCAGTACCGACAAAGATTTGATTTAATTTCGGATGCCAACATAATTTAATTATGTGTGAATTTGTAATTGGCATTCGTTCGATCAATTGGAAATTGGTTGTATCATAAAATAGAACACATCCATCATTTTGATTTTTCCTCAATGACACACCTGTCGCTACAAGTGCATCATTTGGACTAAATATTGCATCAGTCATATCATATCTTGTGAATAGATCGCCAATTTCTTTAAGGGATTTTTTAAAATTTCTAACATCCCACAATTTCATTGTTTCATCACAACTTCTTGTTAATAATAAATCACCGATATGTGAGAATTGTATACTTGTTATTTCACCTTGTTGATGTGCTTTTCGTATTTGATTAGCTGGTGCTACTGTACTTTTCCGAAAATCCCATAATTGCAATGTACCATCAGCACAACCACAACCAATTAAACGACCATCACGACTATAATTCACAGCTGTTGGTGATACTTTTAAACCATTTTGTGCACGACATTTGACAATATTCTTATGACCCTTGCCACGATCATAAAAATCCCATGTACGTATTGTACCATCAGCACTAGTTGTTAAGAATTCTTCTTTTGTAATAGGATTCCAACAGCCAGCTAATAAACCAGCTGTATGTCCTTTTGTCTTTGCTTGATCTGTTATATACATATCACCTTTGACAGTTTCTAAACGTTCAAAACCATCACGATCCAAGATTTTTGCCTGGCATGCACCACTAATTACTAATAATAAATCACCAGTTCCTGAATAATTCAAACTGCGAATCGGATGATTTTCAGCTGGTTGTAATGTACGAAAACTACGCATATTTGAATCCATACCGGCGAAATCCCAAAAGCTTACATCATAATCAACAGAACCAGATGCTAAACGGGCACCACTCGGATCGACACAGACTGACGTTACAGCTTTATTACCATGCACCATTGTTGCTTCATGGGAATTCGGAATAAATAATCTTTGATCTTCAGTATGTTGCTTTTCTCCTTCGTCATCGCCATCATCATCATCATCATCATCATCTTCATCATTTTTGGCTAGTTTCTCTTTCGACTTTTTCTCATCTATATCTGAACGTATAAACATTTATAGAAAATTCCTTAAAAATTGAAAATAAAACATACTTAATTCTACTGGAAGAGGAGGCCCAATAAAATCATCATCATCATCATCGTTATCAGTATCGTCTTCTTCCTCGTCTACACTATTAGTTACTTCTTGTTGTTCTGTTGCTGGTTGCTGATTCTTAGTTATCTCTCTAGCTGTAGCTTTAACCTGATCAATCATTTCTTTAATATCGAATGATTTCGCTTTTCTACCAAACGATGATATACCCATCACCTGTTTCATTTTCTCTTGTTCTTTATCATCTTCGACAATTTCCATTTCTTTAGGTGGTCCAAACATTGTACCAATGCCAATACTACCGGTGGCTTCAATATTTTTAGAATTTTTACCGAAATTCGCACTTATTTTACCAAACGTAATTTTGCCTTTATTCATCTTTAATTGACAACAATTTTATATTCTACAAAATATAAACAATATCTTTACAAGCTGGTTTCTATAACCTTTTTTGAACAAGTGTCAATTTGACAAGTCTCTGACTGATGTGTCTCCGATTACGTTTCACCACTTTATTTCATTTGGGCCGTTGCCAGATGTGGTGATTTATCATCTGACTGGCTACTTTTGAACAGACTGTAAATTATCTGTCACAAGGCACAGGTGCCAGGGATCAGTTGATAAAAATCTAAAGTGTTTATTGACTGTTCCCGGCAGATGCCTTCTGCTGATCACTTTATAGTGTCTATTCCATAAAGACATGAGGAATAGTAATCTATTTCTATTTTAAACTTTGTCGCTATGAGATCAAGGGCTACTGAAATTTTCCTGTCGCTAGACGCTAGACACTCGTGAAAAACAACTAACGTGCAGGTTATCGACGATGGCTACAATTAGTGGAAGGTTTACCGACTAACCATTTGAAAAATGTGGCAAGCCTGTTTCTAATTTACCACATTTATTAACAATTTTAATTAAGTAATAATACAAAAATAAATATTTATCTATTATTAATAAAATAGTTTAATTAAACATTAATTGATTCGATCTAATTGATATGTAATTATTAATTAGACTAGACGATACAGAGATGTGGTTAAGGATACAAACAGTTTTGTTGTTTTGAGTTTCGTTTGGTTTGTTTTCTTGGATTTCTTTTTAAAATTTTGCTCACTAAACAATAGTAATAATAATTATTAGTAATAAAAATAATGTCAGCATCTATTGAGATCAAATTAAAGCGTGCGGATAAAACCTATCGTGAGAATGTAAGTTGAATTAACTTCACAACCCATTTTTGTTTTGTTGATGAACTGTTCAATTGTGAAATTCCAGGAAAACATCACTGGAATTATAGCGATCTGTTCAAATTCTGATTTAAAACACGATGGAATATCATTAATAGCTGAAGGTTTTGTTAATTTACAATTAAGTTCAAAGAATGTTGGGATATTGGAAGCGTTCTATAATTCAGTTAAAGTATCACAGATTTGCTTAACGTTTCTTTAAACACATATTTTATAAGTAATTTCTATAATTTTAGCCGATTCAATTGATTGGTATGACATGTGAAGTGTGTGGGCCAGGTCGTTTACCATCCGGCTTAACTGAGATACCATTTGAAGTTCCTTTAAAACCGAAACCAAATCGTGTTCTATACGAAACATATCATGGCGTTTATGTTAATATAAGTTATGCAATACGTTGTGAATTGAGACGTTCATTTCTATCGAAGGATTTACAAAAAACTCAACAATTTTTAGTGCAATATTGGCATGGGAAAACACCAAATTCAATACCATTGCACAAAGACAATTTCAAACCGATTCAATTCAAATTATGTCCAGCTACACTCACATCAGGAGCTGCAGGTTTGCACCATTCAAATACACAACAATCATTCAAATGATCAATTATACAATTTTTTAGGAGCGCCCGATTTTGTATTGAAAGGACAATTAAATTCGACATGTTGTAATATTTCTAAACCGTTTACAGGTTTCATTGTTTTAGAATATTGTTCGTTGCCGATACGTTCAATTGAAATACAATTAGTTCGAATTGAAACTTGTGGATGTGCTGAAGGATATGCACGAGAAGGTTACTAATTGCTCATTATTTTTTGATCGATTTATATAAATTATTGATTTTTAGCGACTGAAATTCAAAATATACAAATTGGTGATGGTGATATCCCACAAAATGTACAAATACCGATATTTATGATATTCCCAAGACTGTTCACTTGTCCAACATTGATAACGACGAATTTTAAGATTGAATTTGAAGTGAACCTAGTGATTGTCTTTCAAGATGATCATTTAGTAACAAATAATTTCCCAATAGTTTTAATAAGGCAATAAACATATTGTAGAAACTGTTACTTTTATTATTATAATCTTTTATACAATTGTAAATAATAACACAATACATAAAGACATATTTCAAAATAAACAAAATGCATATACCTATACGAAATTTATATGGAAAAGTCTATGGTTCAACTACAGCTAATGTGAGATTCGATATAATTGGATCCAATTGTCTTTCTAATCCCAATATATGTCCAGTATTGCATGTATCATTAGCAATAAATGTTATAATTAATGGCAATTTATTCATTTGTATAACTTGATATTGTGAATAGATTGATATTAATGTACGTGTTTTGCCTAAACCTAATTTACTGCCTTGATCAACGGCTATACCGAATGTTGCTATAAAATTTGGACGCATTACATGTTCGGGCGCTATATCGGTTGTTACTTTTAATAAATGCACACCATCACGGTCTGATATTATAACAGCCTGTAGACCGGGCACTTTATACAGCAGTTCTTGTAATGTTCGTTTAACTTCTTCTACCATTTTATTTGTTTTATTATTATTATTATTCGAATTAGAAATTTAATTAGATACACAAAAATAACATCTAATCAGCTGCTTTTGACAGAACTGGACGTATCTAACCTAACTTTCTTTTCCTGACAGATTGCTTTTATATCTAAATGTAGCTCAGAATGCGAGTTTTGAAGATAAATTAACAATTTAATTGAAAATCTCACAGATAACCATCGGTAATTTATTACATTCGTTTATTAACAGATTTATAGAGGTATTGCTACAAAGGGATGACGTTGATTGCGTTATCAGGTGAACTGAGGCACGGACGGACTAAGTCTGAATCCCAAGATTGATCGTGGCCCTGATTCAAGTCCCAAAAAGAGCAGCTTTTGAAATTTTCAAAAAGTCTCATTGTCAGAGACTAGGTCAATGAAAATGTGACCGTAGTCTGTAATAAGTGCAGAAGATTAAATTTTTAGCTATTTGGCGTGTATTCCAATTCGGCGTCTGACCCAGTCGCGTTTATGGAACCCGCCCTGCATGTTTATTTTGAAATTATAGACGCCTAAAAGATACGATAAAGGTGCCAGATACTCTCCAGTTATATCCCAGACTTGTCGGCAATCCTGCATTTTACAGCGTTCTTCCACTGTTTCAATCCACTCTTCATTGGAAATATTCCTTCAACAGTACTAAATAAGGAAAAGTAGTCGATTTTATTGTGGTCTATGGAGCGAAAATTCTCAGGTGAATATATGGAACTGAAATGTAAAAAAAACACATAAAGAAACTCTACTTTGACGCCACTAAAAGAGTGATGAATCATTAATAAATTGCCGTCTTCGATTCTTCAACACACAAACAATTCCCAATTGTACAATTTCTATAAATACTTACATATATATAGCGTCATTATAGGACTTCAGTCTGTGTTCTACAAATATGAATACATTAATTCGAGTTTATTTACTTTTCATAAGTACGCTAATGAATCTATTGACGTGAATTTCTTCAATTTACTTTGTCAACTTTTCACTAGTTAATTGAATAGATTTCGGAATTTTTCCAATTATATTCAAAGAAGTGATACGATTAACTGTAAATAAATCTAATAGATAACAGTTTGATGTTGGAGTAGTAGGGCTGCGCAACAAGCCCCTTTAAATAGGCGACTATATCGCCACCGCTACCACCACTACGACCACCGCCGCCGTCGTTCCAAAGAAGTATATATCCAACCAGTGGTACATACAGTTACGTTCAGTTCGTAAACAGATAGAGAACAGCAAGCTTCAGAAACAGATTTTAATAAATTTGAAGCATCAGCAGCCCACATTTACACGTGGTCGAGCATGCCACCTGACAGACGACCGCCACTTTAAAGGTAAAATAATCATATCACATTCATTCATGTTTGATCACTTTCGCACCGATTATCACATTTAAAAGGCACACAGAGATAGGACTAATTTGTAACAGACATTATTTGAGTTATTATCATTAAAACAAACGGATACCTGTCTCATGAGTAGCGTTGAAAAATCAAAAATCACCTGTTGCTCAATATAACGGTTTTATTAATTACTCGTCATTAATATTTATTGATTAATGATAATGATCAAAAAATATGCAAATTATAATTAGAATCGTCTGTTTTTGTCATTAAATTTAGTTAATTTTATTAGTAAAATTTTATAATTAAAAAGATTTATACGATAATTATGGAAATTCATTATAAATTTGATTATAAGAGAAAACACGGAATCTGTTATCACTTTTTCGCCACGAAAATCGTCCAATTTTCGTTAGGAATATATTAAAAACGGATTTATTTCATATCAATTTTACAGCATGATCGGTTTCCATAAAAGCTTTTAATGTTTGATTATTAGATATTTCCTGTATCCATCATGCTTAAAATACTGTTTTGACCTTTTGTCACGCATTTCTATGGAAAAAAATTCAGTTTCTAATGGGTTAAATTAATAACCGTGTTGATAGAGAGACATGCAATATTCCTAGTTGAAGCCAACCAATTTTGTTAATAGAAATAACAGATGAATTGCGTAATTTTCGGTGGAAGTTCCAACTAAATTCAACTAAACAAACAACTAATCTATGGCTGCCTCGGTCGAAAATGATTTTGAACGTTGGCGTTGTCGAAATAATTAAGAAAAAGGAGCTAAAAGCGTGAGTTCGGTAGCCCGGCGCATCCACCATTTCCACACAAACTTTCATCTGAAATTGTTGTTTCAATTGTGATCCTTCAGAACGATAGAAAATCGCTAAAATCGCTGTAAAATCATTAATCCGATCAATGATTATCGCTTTCATGTAATTTCTGTGATTGAAATTCATCAAACATCTAATTGAAAAGATGTCTTATTTACAACAATACTTTCGCAACTACTTCAACGTGCCGCGTTAATAATTCTGTAAATTTATTCTCTGTTAAATAAACAAATATGTGACGTATTTAGCACTATTATTGCTATTTTGCGTATAAATTTCCGTTATTAATCGCTCTCATCCTCTTTGGGATTTTGCAATTTTAATAATTTTGGATTGTGATTAATTTGCTTTTAAATAGATTTATTGAACAAACAGAAGGGAAATCATAATGTTTTTTTATATTGTCATAGCTTGAGGTGTGGCATTAGTCGCAAATAGATTGATCACTGGTATGTTTGCTATTTGTCTCACAATCAGTTTATAATGCTTTAACAACAGGTTGTTTCGTTGAAATTGTATTCGATTTGGAGCATCAAATTGAGCTTTTCTGTTTATTCCTCCTAGAATTTGTTGCGATGATATTTGAATTTCATGACATTCGTGATAAGCAAAACAATACTCTTATCAATTAAAACAAAATGATTAGTTTTATTCCATTATTATTCTTTATTCGTTGATTTGCGGAAAATGATTACTTTAACTGCTTGAATTGTTGTTCGTTTGAAGTTTCTTTAAAATTTTCGTCAATCTACAAAGCGGGTGATCGGGTAAAAAGACGTTTAACTTAACAAAATAAGCGACATTATTGATCATAGAAATTAGCCAGATTTGTAAAAGTCGCGTAATCAACAACTCGTTGCTGTGTCTTCTTGGAATTGTGTCAATTTTTTATTGAAATCATATCAACGGATTTTCTCACATCCAACGTGTTATATTGCCATCATTCTTTCGATACACCTTTGCACCATTATCGCTACAAATCACCGATGTTGCAATCTTATCCCTCACAGTATATGGCTATAATAAAATCCAACTTGTATAACAGTGGTGTTGTAGTAGTGTGGTGATATTAGTATAGCGATATTTCAATAGAGAATGGAACAGAAAACGAACAACAAGAACAACCATAAAAAAATAACGCCCGATTTAATGGCAACATCATCTGTAAAATGTGTAACAAAAAACGGTAGTTATTAATAGCAAATTATTTGTTAAAATCATTGTCGATTGATGAATTTAAATCTATGATAATAATAATTAACGTTTTTAGTCGTTTTGGGATTGTTTTAATTAATAAAATGATAGCTTTATTGTATCGTAATTTATCGATTACTTTTACCAATAGTGTGATTGCGATTTTTTATTGTTAATCGAATAATAAATGGACTAATATTATTATTAATAGAATGTATAAAAATCCATTGAATTTTTGCGTCTAACTAATTTAATAAATTGCTTTGTCATGGATAACAGTTTTCGTTGAGTCGATTATGATAATTACATACACCTGTGATCCACTTTAAAATCAAGTTGTACATACGGTAGACATGGCAGAATCAATTTTTGTTCAATTAACAAAAACTTTGATTCGTCAAATGCTAAATTCATCCAATGATGAGATTTCAATGCTGTCAAAATACGATAACATTTCCAATATTAATCTCTAAAAACGTTTGGATTTTCATTTTGTTTACAGACAATGAATTCATCACAATCGGCTTCAAAATAGATTATTATTTGAAAGTGATTGTTTTGTATGTGTGATAAAGAACGATGGCAGCCACTCATGAGACGGACGATGAGAATTCGTATAATAATCAAAAAACAACAAATAAAACCGATACAACAACTAATGATACAGATTGTAAGAAATCACCAGTGAATGATTCTACAACAACGACAACAACGACAACAACAACAGCAGCGACAACAAATAGTAAAGACAATGTTACTAGAGTTGTGGTTGTTGCATTAACACCAGAGCGACATAGAGAAACATGGAATAAGAAAGTCGAATTTTTGTTGGCTGTTATTGGATTTGCTGTTGATTTGGGTAATGTTTGGAGGTTTCCTTACATATGCTATCAAAATGGCGGAGGCAAGTTGAAATAACATTATTTTACGTATTTTTTTTATAATTTAAAGCCAAAAGGTCGGGTCGTGTAAGCTTTACGAAATAAGCCTTGTAAAAGAAGAACACCTTAAGCTCAATAACTAAGCTACAGATAGCTTTCTGAGCATTTTTGGAGCAGTTCCTGTAAACTATACTCAATTTTTAGAACTTTTCTGTGTTTAATCTTACAGTCAACTTTCAATTAGCTTACATCGGAAATAGTATTATGCAAGAAAAAGACTTTCTTCTCTTGTTCGAACATAGATATTGGAGAGATCCTTGACCCTACCAAAATTTATGTTTAATCATTGCCAAATCAGCGATTTACAAGCTGTTCATTCAAAAGTATGATTGAACTCCCTAGAAGTTGATAAAAGTTGCGTAAATGAAGCAATCTGAATTTAGTTGAATCATCTTGAAAAACACTCTCATAGGACTGGCGCTGATATGTAAGGAGCCTTTTTCAATGAGGCTCCTTCAATAATCATACCTTAACATTAAGTTCTACTATTTCAAATATTGATACATTAAACATTCCCATTGGAAAAATTGACTCTAACATCTGCCTGAGCTGAAGTTTGGGGCTCAAGTACCGGTGGTCGCATCAAACTTTTCGGCCAATATAAAGGATAATAATCCTTCTTTAGAGCTTAATTTGACAATGTGACTGCACACTCGCCTAAGCCGGCTCTGTACACATGGGGAACTAGAAATTTTGAAAGATTATTGAACATAGATTGAATAGCTCATTAGGCACGTATTCAGTCTTTATTTTGACATATCCGTATGGATGTATGTCTTTATTAATCTATTTAAGGAAGCCAACATGCTTTGAAGATGAACTCAATTACAAGTTTACATACAGACTATGTGTTTGTTATCAATAGAAAAGCGTAATAAATTTGATTAATATAACTAGTCTAAATATAATTTTCTAATACAAAATATTGAATAGAGTGTAAATTAGGGTACAGCAGACAAATAAAGCATTCGTTAAAATTTTAAAATAAATAAATTGCATAAAATTCAACGGTACACACACACATATTTTATATTGTTGCAAATTTGCGTCTATATTCTATAATAAATCTATAAATCGAAAGGTCAAGGATACCTTTTGTCTACTTTTATTTTATAAATATATATACAAGGCTGGCCTTTCCATCTAGAAGCATTGGAGAAGAAATGAAACAGCATTATAATGTGCACGGGCTAGAAAAAGATGTAGAGAAGATGGGTGGTTAGTAATTTTTACTACTTATCTCTTTTCAGCACGTGCTGTTTATAATGCTGTTTCATTTCTTCTACTTTCTCAAATGTTTCTAGATGCGTTGGCCGAACCTGTATACACGATATAAAAAAGAAAATGATAGCGAACATCCGTTGTTGGTAATAATTTGCAGGTGCCTTCTTGATACCCTACACCATTATGTTGATATTTGGTGGTTTGCCGCTCTTCTATATGGAATTAGCCCTTGGTCAATTCCATAGAAGTGGCTGTTTAACGATATGGCGTCGCATATGTCCAGCATTAAAAGGTAAATGTCAACAATCAATTCACGTACAAAATCCACACAATGTTTGAATTAAATGTACGTACAACAATCAATTATAAAATTGTATGTAAACAATAGATCACTAAAGGGAATTGTATCCAATCTAGTCTGGTAGTGGTTTTGTCTTCCAAAAAAATAAATAAAGCAGTACAAAAGATAGATGAATCGAACGATGGACGAGGATGGAAACACATTATAGGCACTTTTTATTGTCTCTCTGCCACAAGTCCTTTTCAATCACAAGCAATAATCATTTGAACACAGTCTTTCATCCTATCGGTCAACACCTACCAATATTCGAGTTTTATGTACATTGTTTGAAGATGGATCGATGGATGTTAAAATAAAATTGATCGAAATTTCAATTAATTCAGCAACTGACGGCGTCTTCAATTCTATCAGTAAAACATCTCGATCTTCAATATTCTCGTTGTATACGTTGGAACGTTATCTGGATAGAGTGGAAGTTCGTGAGTTGTGATAATCCAATGCCAATTTTATCGATTAACTCTTGCACATCCACAAGACCATCGTCGAAATGTTAATGCAGAAGTGCGATCCACCATTCCGCTTCTGTGTTGTTTATTTACGAGACTCCATTAGGTCAATTTATCAAAGTGGTGATTCACAATTGGCAATGATTTGAAATTGAAATCAATGCTATTCACTACGACGTATCTACAAACACAAATATAAACTCCAACTGGATCCATTTATACACAACGTATATATAAAGTGAAAATATAGGATGGAGGAATAGACGTGTCAAAAGATAAACGTTTGTAATGAAATGAACATGAGCAAAAATTACAATTCCACTACTTGAAACTAAAAGGTTTCTGTTGTTTGCCGATAGTAGTAACATCACCAATCACTTTTATTGGAGTTTTCTTTTAAAAACATCCCCACAAAATTAATTCTAATTTTATTTACACATTGATAGTTTGCGAATGATTTACAATTCAATATTACAAAAAAACAAAACGAATTCTTAAGATTCGAAGTTGAACTGATATTTCCAATGGAATTTTCCAGGGATAGGATACGCAATTTGTTTGATGGATATTTACATGGGAATGTATTACAATACGATCATCGGTTGGGCTGTTTATTATCTAATTGCATCATTTCAAAGCGAACTGCCATGGACCAGTTGTTATAATTCATGGAATACACCGGATTGCCAACCTATAACGAATTTACAATCAAACAGTAGTACATCAACAACACCAGCTAGAGAGTTTTTCGAGTAAATGTGTACCTAGATACCACAAAAATGTATTTGTATTGATTGATTTTTGTAGACGTGAAGTATTGGAACAATACAAATCGGATGGTCTGAACCGTATGGGTCCAATTAAACCAGCATTGGCCTTGTGCGTTTTTGCCGTTTTCGTCCTTGTGTATTTTTCGTTGTGGAAAGGTGTCCGCAGTACTGGCAAGGTGATCTATTCTGTCATCAGTATAATGTTTACATTATGATGCTGAAAAAAAATATTTACAGGCAGTTTGGATAACAGCTCTGGCACCGTATGTTGTATTAATCATTTTGCTGGCGCGTGGTGTATCATTGCCTGGTGCTGCTGATGGTATACGTTATTATTTAACACCTGAATGGCATAAATTATATAATTCAAAAGTATGGATCGATGCTGCCTCACAGATATTTTTCTCATTAGGTCCTGGTTTTGGTACATTATTAGCATTATCCAGTTATAATAAATTCAATAATAATTGTTATCGTGATGCATTATTAACAAGTAGCATTAATTGTTTAACAAGTTTCCTAGCTGGTTTTGTTATATTTTCGGTATTGGGATATATGGCGAATGTTCAACACAAAAGCATTGAAATGGTCGGACTTGAAGGTATGTGTGGGTCATTTAGAATTGTTTTGTTCGGTCTAACTAACTTTCGAGGATAAAGATGAGGATTTGTGGATGACAGAGCCGGATTTACACTTATTGTGTGGTAGATTAGCTTTAGATACACACTCTTAGAAGATAAGAATCAACTTCTCTAGCGTGGCAAAATTTTAAGGTTTTAAAGGTATTCGTTTGATGCACGTATTGCATTCGACAGCACACGTTAACCCGATTGGAATGGATTGACGATCAACAAAGGCATGCGTTTTCCAGAATGATGGCGCAAAACAAAACCGCAACAGGACCCTTCCTTCTTATCCTATTTTACCGGGCCAGGCTTAAAAGTAATGATGGCTTGAGGTACCTCGTGACTGAAACCTTTAAAGACCTATAGCCTTGTGTCGAAAACCACCTGGGAATGCCATCAATCCCCAAAGAGCAACAAACTCACCCTTCCATGGATGCCAGGGAAATGAAATGCCGACGGCTTTGCTAGAACAGGTGTCATGGATCCACCCATAGGTCCGGAACCATTCTGTAGGTCAACCAAAACCCATAGAAGGCAGGAAATCAATAGGTGGGAATAAAGCGCAAAGGTGCTCTACTGGACACGAAGTCCAGGTACGCGATAGGCAAAGAACTATTCGCCTAAGAATCTAATCTAAGGTATCTTACTCAAAAGTCTCTGTCATAACGGAAACGCATACGTGTAAAGATCTACATCCACAAATGTTCTTTTCTAGTTGTCTTCTTATTCCCCGAAAATTACCAGCCTCCATGAATAACGTTCTTCCAGGTCCTGGACTGGTCTTCATCGTCTATCCAGAGGCGATCGCTACAATGACCGGCTCCGTATTCTGGTCGATCATCTTCTTCCTAATGTTGATAACATTAGGATTGGACAGTACATTTGGTGGTTTAGAAGCAATGATAACTGCCTTGTGTGATGAATATCCAAAAGTTTTGGGACGTCATCGTGAAATTTTCGTTGCTGTTCTACTATTTGGCATTTATATATGTGCCTTACCAACAACAACCTATGTGAGTTGTCAAATATTTATCAAACGATCATAATAAAAACAAATTTCTAGGGTGGGGTCTATTTGGTAAACATGTTGAACGTATATGGTCCAGGTCTTTCGATCTTGTTTGTTGTTTTCGTTGAGGCAGCCGGTGTTTGTTGGTTGTATGGTACAAATAATTTTGCACGTGATATTGAGAAGATGATTGGCCACAAACCGGGACTATTCTGGCGGATCTGTTGGAAATATATCAGTCCAGTTTTTCTTTTGGTAAACTATTGAAAACACAAAAACAAAATACAGTCGATATGTTTTTTTAATAATATCAACAACAATTTTCAGACAATCTTTGTGTTCTCATTATTAAATCACGAACAAATGTTGGGGACTGAATATGAATATCCCGAATGGAGTTTCAATGTCGGTTATCTACTTACAGCATCATCAATCAGTTGTATACCACTATATATTGTTTATAAATTTGCAATAACACCGGGAAGCATCTCACAGGTGGATTCTATTATAAAGAAATCTATAGTCAATCAACAAATCTGATTATATTTGTTGTTTATAGCGATGGAAAATGATATGGAAACCTGAACATTCATCTGATAATAGTGCATTAACGTACTGTGGTGGTACTGAAGTGTGACCTGAAAACATCACCAGTTCATATACTATCGAATGGTTAGTTTAAGCGTTTAATGGTATTTTGTTCAATTAATTTTTTTTATACATTATCGTCCACGAATATATCGATAGAGTTCGGATGGAATATCAGCCATTATTTCATTCGGATGAACGGATTGAAAAGGGTTCATTTAAACAGAATTTTCGTTATTTTAAATGTGAAATGATGCATAAATTGTGTTTACTTTTTGCATAAAATAAATCGAAGAATTTGTGCAATACACCAGACGTCGCACCGAAGTGCACCATCTAATTGTTGAATTAGATGTTGAGAAAGCAAAATGTTTGTTTCTTTCTTACAACGAATAGATTTATTATTAAAGGATAAGCTGCAACGACAGTGTAATATTTTTGGCTTCTTTCACATCGTATTTTCTACATCAATCAATTTGGTAATAGATACAGAGCTTCGGTGGGACGTATAAGTATTTTGGGTCGCATACTTGTATACGTGTAACAATTCAATCTTCTTCATCTATACGTATAATCTACCTGTAAATAATTATAATTACAGATAATGTAACAGCAGCCATTGTTACATTATCATCTCATGTATGTGTTAGATAGTATAGAATTTTTTTGAAACAACAAAACAAGAAGACGGGTGATTTGTAATTTGATTATCATAGTTCCTTATCAATGGAAAATTAAACTAATTATTATTATTACAAAATAGTGTCATATAGAAGCAATATTTGATCTTGTGTCGATATTTTCATTGATACAAAAATAAAAAAAAAGACAATAAAAATCAAATAGATGACAAAATAACAACAAAAATATTGGTGCTTTTACCATATTTAATTAACGCATTGTTTTGTTTCGTTTTGGATTAATTGATTTCATATATAGATAATGGAAAAGTAGTTGATAGTGGCACTAAAATCACACAAAATTGGGCCTAATTTTGTGATAATAATAAACGATTCGTTTAGTTAGTAGTAGATGAATGTTAGATAAAATAACAGCCATATATTTTATCTAACAACAATTTTATAGTGCCAATTGTTATTTAATTGTGATTCGTTCAACATACAGTGTGTCCCACAGAATCGTGTTAAATAGACGTAGAAAATATGAGGAGGAGGCTTATATACGCTCTGGTTCTGTGGGACATGCTATCTATTCAAAAATAATGATAATAACAGAAACAATAAAACAAATATAGCACTAATAGGAATTGAAATATAATTAATTTGTGTTTTGATTTGTTGGAATTTTCAGCACCAAATCGATTGTCATCCAAAAAAAAAATTATTAAAACAGATCACGTATTTAAAACGTTTGAAAAATGGCATATTTTTAGATTAAAAATCCAAAATATTGACGATTGCCAGTCATAAATCGTCAATATTCACCTTTTTGTCATTAATTATTGTTATTATTTTTTCAAATTAATTTCTTAAGTAAAGGCGTAAACGAATCTCGATTTTGACAAAATTTTATTCTTGTGTGACATTTCGATTGTAAGTATGTTCGAATAAATTTATTTTGTTTTGTAGAAGCTGTCAATTTATTTTTGGAAATTTTTAGAAAACTAGTAACCCAAACTTTCGGCATTCAAAAAATAATGGAATATTTGTTGGAGAGACATTCAATATTTTTGAATCGTATTTATGGGGCGTCGTTGATTTTACCAAATAATCTAACGATGCTGCCGACGGTTATCTTCTTGGTTTCAACATTCATTTTCGTTTATCGGCAAATGCGGAAGCGCATCACCGTTAATACGGCATGGAAAATGGAAATTTGCCACGTACGTATCCTGAAAGAGGAATTTCCATAAGACTTTGATCGAGTAATTGTACGAAAAAGTTCCAAGTGCAGCGCGACTTGGACAAATCCTTGAAATTGTCCATCGAAACAGTTGTGTTACATTCAAATTTCATGATTTCAGAACCTAAGAATGCACTGGATGTATTTCAATGTGTGCCGAATGTGGTTCAATTTATTGTCGATCTGTCGGAAAATTCTCAATATCACAAACAAATTCATCGAGGTTTCTATAAATATTTTAACAAAAATTTGCTAACATCACGTAAACAATCGAATATATTTTAGAAATACATTGACGAAGACGATCAATTGTACAATCGACTCGTTTTAAATACATTGGCAATTTTGATCATTTCCCTAATCTCACTATTACCAATAATTCTAATTTATTCAAATGCATCATACCGACACAATTACCCAAATTTGTTGTTTTGGTATAACAAAATTGAATTAAACGACAAAATCTATTGAAGAAAATTCCATTTTAGGGTCATTGAAGATCCATGGAGACATCACGAAATCGGCACATCGGGCCGTTACCTACAATCCCCCAATAATCGGCATTTGATGAAATTGAAAAATCCATCATACCGCATCAAACGATCACTCAGTTATGATCTGAATCATTTAAATACCAGTAAAAAACCGTTGCGAGGGACCCAATCAATGTTTGAAATGAATTGATTATCTCAAAATTGTTGTAGTATTGTTAATTGGACGTGTTTTTGTTGTTGGTGGACAATTTTTTTTTTATTTTTATTTTTTTTTGTTGACAAAAATTTGAAATGAAAAAATTGGCTTAAACTAAGTGTCATACGTATTGCCATCGAAACGGAAGCTGTCATTCGTGAATAGTTTCCCCCTTGTTCCATTTCCAACATATATCAGTCTGATGAAATCCACCTGGACCATTATGAAAATACCGTGTATATATTTAAAAGATTGTATTTGAATGTTTTCAAATACTCAAAATTATATTTGATAAACATTTATAATAAAATTGTATACTTTTATTGTTTGTTTTGTTAGGATGTCCTTTCGTTATATATGCGTGTGTGTGTGGTGTAATTAAATACATTTGTTTCTACTATTTAGTAGTGGGTATATACATTTAACTACAATGGACGAACAGAAAAACTTCACACGGGTTTTATGGCTCGTATTTATTTTCGTTTTTGTTAAAATAATAAAGTTGTGTTAAGAATAGATCAACAAATCATTCTAAGAGGAAAAGTAGCCCTCCTCCAATAACAATAATAACAACAACACAAAAAATTTGTTAACCAGACAGTTGACAATTTGTTCAATTACCACAAATATCTCGGAATCCAACAGTAAATTGCCAAAAATAATTCAATTAATTACAAAAGTCGAATTCATTCGTTTTGTTCAACGAAATATTTCAGGAGACACTTTGTGAAGTATTGTGAGTTTTTATTATATTTTGAAGATTTTGTTTATTTTTAAAATAAATGCGAAGACTTTAAACAACAAAAATAAACAAAACCCAAAATATGTAACATTTCAATATTTATTGTATTTCTATGGATTTGGCGGCACCACAATCACGGAGGGCCTCCGCAAAAACTATTATCACATTAAATTCATTCAAATAACGTAATTTTTCGATCGAAATTGTATAGTTTTCAAAAATTACAGCGCCCTTCCGTTCTCAAACAACACGACTTACAATTAAATATATCCAGGACTAATTAATCGGTGGTGAAATAACATGAAATACTGGAAAATGTTCGAATATTTTTTGGTACCCTAAAAGTTTGTAACGTGTAATGGTTGAATCCGCCACTGGATTTATGGTCTCAACAGGGAAAATGAAGTAAAATTTCGATTATTCTTGGAATTATAAATGTGAAACAAATTAAATAATAGTTTACTTCAAAACGGTGATTTAATATTAGTGAATATATGTTCATGAAAATTAAA
This sequence comes from Meloe dianella, assembly GCA_028455855.1. NCBI lineage: Eukaryota > Metazoa > Arthropoda > Insecta > Coleoptera > Meloidae > Meloe > Meloe dianella. The sequence goes on from JAPTHL010000039.1 coordinate 3,584,696, forward strand.
TTAGAAACCAAAAGAGTGCTAATAACGTTATTTGTATGGAAATTTTGAAATAAGAAAATTGTGGAAATTTCCTGAAAAAACTTACTATCGCAACATCACGTCTATACAAACCAGAATAAATTAAATGTATGTGTAAAGAAAAATAGACGAATAAACAGAGCTTAGGGATGCCAGCCCTAATTGCAATCACGGGTGTCACCTGAAATATTCAGAGCCCCTACGATAATTCTGAAACTTTAACGCTAAAGTAACTTTCCCGTAGATGGTAACACACGACAGAGAGACGGTTAAAACTTTTTGATTTTCTGTACAATAAAATTCTAAATTTTGTTCGCACCGGCCCTGTAAATGAGGCTTATGCTCCTCACAGGCTCTTCCTTTTTGGCGTTGGAGAATAGATAGAAATGGATTAATATTACGATTTTTCGTAAGAAGTGCGCATTAGCAGCCGACAACAAAAAGTTTCAATGTACGATCATGATTTTTATAATTTTACTAGAATTTCCGTTTGTTAATTGTGACACGACATGTTTTACAATTCTGCCTTGATTGGCAACAAACTAATTTTCACCTACTGCTCCTCGAATTTGTTTGTTAGCGATACTGCAGGACAGTTTCATAACTTGATGCAAATATGTAAAATTTATCATTTTAAATAGAAATCCAAATTATAGGAAGTCAATTTTTGATTTATCTTGGTATCTACATATTTCTTTTTACCTTAAATAAACCTACGAACAAGTCAAATCACGGGAACCGATTATTTGAGATTTTGTTGGTCTATTTCTCTGAATGTTATTCCTGGAATAGTACAACATCAATATCTGATTGGTGGAGATTTTCAGTTCCCTAAGGATGTGGGTGGAGCTTTCATCTAAGCAAACACGCCTTAAGATTTGCCGATCTTAACATATTTCACACTCAATTAGTAAAATTGACGGGTATGTGTGTATTTTAAGAAATAAGAACGTGCCACTAATTAGTCCGGTATGTATTATTATTCACTAATTAATCAATTAATTTAATTGATTTGTATTGGATGAGATTTTGTAATTTTTCTTTTTTTAATATAGATGAACGATGCCCCGCAAGCGACGATCACCAGATTTGGAGGAATCTGATGATGATGATGATTCGCGACATCCTCAAAGGAATGCAGCAAATGCACGTGAACGGGCTAGAATGCGTGTTTTAAGTAAAGCTTTTTGTCGATTAAAAACCACATTACCGTGGGTACCAGCCGATACGAAATTATCAAAATTGGATACGTTACGTTTAGCTACAAGTTATATTGCACATTTAAGGGCTGTTCTGATGGATCAACCAATACCAGGTGACACTCATAAACATCCACTAGCTTTGGTAAGTCGATTCATCAACATTTTGGTGAGGTGTAATTTTAGAATTTGCTTGTGCTAGAAATCAAACGATGACGGCGGCGGCACTTCACTTTATATACCTAACAAAAACATCTTGAATAATTAGAATTTAAACTCGACAAATGTTTCCAGCTGTTAGGTAGCGAAATAAAAACATGAAAAACAATAAAATAATCGTCATATATCATTCTTGTTAATAGTATAAACAAATCATTCAAACAAATCTTTTGAAAATCCAACTGGCGCCTGCCTGAAAGAAATATTCCACATTTTGTTCGTTTTTCGATTAATTCGTTTATCAATTTTTTTTTTCTTTGATTTATAGACATGGCCATACAGTTTCCAAAAAGCGGACTCATCTACAGATGTTAATAATGAACGGGAGAATCAACCATGGTGTGATATTCCTATACAATCTGTCGTCAGGGATAAAGATGTATCATATTACTACTAATTTATTTAAGCAAAATGACAACTAATCTATAAAGGAAAAGAGCGATTAGTGTTTTAATAAATTACCATAACATTAAAAATATTTATTATGATAAATTGTCGACAACATCTTCAATTTGAAATTGATACTTTACACTCACAAATTAAACAATTCTGAAGACAATAAACATAACACCAAAGGCGTATGTAATTAATTAGCTATTTATTTCGTATTTGTCAAAATAAAATGAATTTTATTTATAATTGATTTGATACCATCTTTAATTGAAAAAGTACCTGGGATCTGCTTGTTCCTGTAACCTTTTGGATCCTGACTCAAGCTTCAGTAGGTCCATTGTGCTTCTTTCAGTAATCAATGCTTGCGATCTCTGAATCCGCCAATGTTTGGGCCATTAACTGCCCCATCCTCACTTTCATGCAGTTCTTGTGCTTGCAATTCGTATTGCAAACTCGATTCTATAATCGTTGAAAACATCAATCATTGAAGTGCAAGAAAAAAGCTTGTAAGTATTGCCTCGTTTTTAGATTTTAATACGTGTTTTATGGACTCACCAAATTAACGAAATTTCATATAAACTGTAATTGTAACACAAACAATTCGGTAGGGATAATAGATAGGTACTATTTTTACATTTGTGAACCCTACACCTATTATTTCAACATTATCTTTATTTTCCTATTCAAATAACTATTGTGGTCTACAAATAAGATAAAAAGAATTAAAATGAAGAATTGATGAAAAGATTAAAAATTCTTAAAATATGATACATGTTCCTATAAATCAATCCAAAAACAAAACGATTATAGTACTACTAATCGAAACGTTTAAAATAATTATAACATATATACAAAAATCTAATGCAAAAAAAAACACAACGTAATTCTTCAATATAATAACATATCAAATATGAAGTTTTCGGTAATCGAAAGGGAAATTATAGTAAATTTAATGGCGTGGTGAAGGAGGCGCGGACAGGGACGTTATTTGCCATTTCGATAAATTGAATTGCACCGAGTTTTGGAGCGAAAAAAATATTTGTGTTAAAGTGCTACAAATGTGTACTATTATCTACAATTATTTAAACACTACATCCTGAATAATAGGATGGTTTTATGCTATATACTAAGAAATAAAAAAATATTTGTTTTTGTTGAATTACACATTATAAACACCATTTTATAATACGATTTAAAAATTATTTTATGTTATTAAAAACGTAACGAATTGTTGTTGTTTGTAGTTTCGTTTTAGAAAAAGAAAATCACTACAAGATATAATATTTGTACCATAAAGACGAAACTTTTCCTGTTTCAATTACATATATTTCTTCTTTTTTTGTTTGCTTTTTATGTTTTAATGTTCATTCTGTTCCACTTTATATTTAGAGAAATTGTTTTGACATTCTGTACTTAGCCACTGTTCAATTAAATTGTCCATTGATGAATTTAATAATGTTTCAGTACCTTCGAATAGATGCCGACGAAGTTGGGCTTTAGTGGCTTCAATACTCTGAAACAAAATTAATTGCATTTTAAATACGTTATTCGTCATGAATTATTGAAACAAATACCTGTCTAGACTGACTAGAAATATCAGTCAATATACTTTTCAATTCATTATGATATTTTTCTGGCCAACATAAACGTGTTACTAAACCACTTCGAACAGCATCTTCAGCTTTTACAGTTTGTGAAGTATAAAGTAATTCACTAGCCTTTATGAAAATAATAAACATTTAAATATTGTAATTGAATAAAAGAAAATTAACTAAACAATTATTACCAAGCCATGATTATTTAAATATGGAATTCCTAATAAAAATCCAGCTTCTGGTGCACAACCCAAACAACCATACGGTGTACTAAATGTTGACGTATCACTAGCTATGACCATATCAAATAAAGGCAGCATTGTTACACCTAAACCAACACAATCACCTTGTATACCAGCTACTAGAACTTTAGGGAAATATAAAAGGCACTGTATAAAGTCTCTGAAATCCATAAATAAAATAATTGCTACGATTATAGGAAATGTTTAAATTATAAAAAAGAAAATACCTGACTAAATTAGAAAGTTCAACTGATTTATTTTTACGAACATCATCCTCTTCAGCAACCAGTGAACGATAATCTAAACCATGACAAAACGAATCACCACCACTTGATGTAATCGATACAACATGACAATCATTATCTTCACTTAATTCTTTTAAACAGTCGGTTAATTCCTTTAAAACTTCATTGGTTAGATAATATTTTGTTTCTGTATAATTCAATTCAATTGATATTAATGTGTTCATTTTAATTACCACAAATGTCTTATATTTTGTTGTATCTTTCTCAACTTTACTAGTATTATTATTGTTGTTGTTGTTATTATTGTTATTAGTGTTATTATTAACAATAATATTTGATTTACTATTAGCGTCTGTAGGTTTTTTGAATTTTTTCTTAGACGGCTCGTTATTTGTAGTTGATGATTTCTTTTTTGTTTTAGTATTCTCACCATCACCATCAGCCATACCATCATTACTAGAAAATGAACTACTCGAATGTCTACGTATAATTCGTGATGCTTCAGCTGATGAGAAACCAGGTGATGCTGGTGGACTGTTGTGTGTTGAATTCTTGCTAGAATCTTTCGATTTTTTACGTGAAATCGTACTAGGTGTAACTGTATCTTTTTTTGGTGATGGTGTATCTTTTTTACGTAATAATACACCGGATTCTTTTGTTGTATTTTGTTGTAAATCATTTTTAATTACATTCGTTTTACTGATTAATTCTTTATGTGCTTTATCTAATGATATCACTTTTTTATTTTTATTTTTATTTTTATCTTGATTCCCATCATCATTTTGTTTAACATCATACAGCATATTAACAGCACCTTCATCCATTAATAATCTATCAACTTCTGTTAAACGTTTCGGTTTTTTAACTGGTGAAGTGGATGTTTTCTTAACAAGCGGTATTGGTGGTTTCTTTTCAGATGCTTTATCAGAACTCTGGGATTGTTGTTTTGGTGGACTTGATGATGGTGTAGCTGTTTTTGTTGTTGCTGCTGTTGTTGTTGATGTTGGAGATCTAATTGGAGCTTCATCCGGATCCCAAATAACTTTCCTTTTAATAATTCGTGAACTTTTAGTTACATAAACATCAGTTGTTTGTGCATTTGTAGCGGTTTCTTCATTTTTAATTTCTTCTTTTGCCATTATGGTTTTTTTTATTGGTAAAAGTGTGTCCAATTCAAATGATCGACGTTTTCTTGTGTATGTTTTAACAAATTGTTCAGCTTTTAATTGTGGTTCCACATCTAATGATTTCTTCTCTTGATTTTTCATTGGTGTTTCTGTTGTTTTCTTTGTAATATGAACATTATTAGAAGTTGTTGGATTTTCATTAACTTTTTTCGATGTTGAAACATTTGATGATTTATTTGTTATTGTTGTTATTGTAGTTTTGTTTGTTTCAATTTGTTGGTGTTGTCCACGACTTTTAAAAATACGATTCTTCGTTAATGGTAATTCTCTTAATTGTTGTAATGCAATTTCTTTTTCAATATCCTTAACAAATTGTTGTTTCTCAGCAAAAACTTTTGATTCTGTATGTTTTTCAATAGTTTGTGGATCATCAGTTTCACCTTCCAAAATTGCAATTAAATCTGAATTATTCATATTTGGATTTATTGTTTCCGTTGCTTTCTTTGTTTCATTTTTCTTTTCCTCATTCTCCTGAGACTTTGATACTACAGTACTAGAAGGAGTACTAATTGTAGTCGATGCCACCACTGTTGTCGTAGTTTCCGTTGTTGTAGTTTTGGATGTTTTATCGACAGGTCCTAATCGTTTAGCAAGGCGTTGTGTTAATTTCCGTGCAAATAAAATGTCACCACTTGCAACATTTTGTTCTTGTCTCTGTTTGAAACGATCCATAATCTCTTTTTGTATTTCTTCTTTACTAACAATTTGACTTGTTAAATTTTTATAAGGTACTTTAACACCTAATCGTGGTTTTGGCATTGTACGACCACCATTCGATACACCTTCTGTTGGTTTTGTTATATCTCTACCTAATACATGTAATGGTATATCAGCTATAGGTTTACGTCCTCTTGGTTTTTTCGGTTTGACTTGTTTTGGTTTCTCTTCAGGATCATCAACTGATTCAGATTCTCGACCACCAGTCATTGTTGTTGTTATAATTGGTGATTCTTCATCATTTTTTATTATAAAAACTTCTTCAATATCTTGACTATTGTCATCACTTCTATTAGGATCATTATCATCATCAATTGGTAGTAAGACAATTTCTTCAGTAGCTGGTTCAGTTTCAGTTAAAATATCAGTCGATTCATCAGCTTCAATAACTGTATATTCAACACCTCCAACAACATCATCATCCATTTCTGTAACTTCATCCGCTTTTAATTCGGTGATTTCGAAGTTTGCATTTGCTAATTCTTGTACTGAATCATTTATATTCTCTTTTGTCTCTTCAGTATCCTTTTCCTCTACTACAGGCTTATCATCATTTTTCAAGCTGGAATCACTCGCCTTAATATCTAAACTACTATCACCACTTTCAATCAATAATTCAAAATCATCGGAAATACTATCTAATTGATCACTACTTTGTGAAATAGAATTTTCAACTGCATCACTTTGTGTAACAACCGGCGTTTCAGTTGTTGATGTCGTTGTTGTTACGGGATCTTCAATTGTTGTTATTGTTGTAGTTTGAATTGTATCATCTCGTTCTGATGTTAAAATATTGACTTCAGTTTGTGTATCTGGTATTATATCGTATTGAGATGATGATTCTTCATGTGCTTGAATTTCAGCAGCAACACTCTCCCATGTTAACTCTTGGTTTACATTATCATCCTGTTGTTGGGATTCTTGTTTTAAATCTGTCTCGATTTTTGTTGTTGTTGTTGCCGCTGTTATTTCCATGTTATCATTGATTATTTCATCATTTTTATTTACATTATTATCATTAGTATTTGCTTCCGATTTAGTAGCAGAATTCTCCGAATTTGTTGTTGTTACTTCAGATGTTTCCATTCTATAAAAGAGCATCAACATCAATGGAAATTTTATAAAATATATCGTTTATAAACAAGAGTTGATTAGTTAGTTAACCAATAATTATAGTTACCTTGTTGGATTATGCGTGCGTTATTTTTATACAAAAAAAATTAAAAAACAACCAACAAAATGATTCTAAAATATATAAAAATAAACACTGTGATAATATACACACGTTTTAAAAGTAATTATCTTTCAATATTTTGTATAAAAACAGTGAAAAATTATCATTAAAAACAAATTAACGCGACCATCGCCTGCATTAAATTATCAGCCATGTTACCGATGCAACTACGTCATCATTAAACAGTATAGCCAATCACATTGGTAAAATTCACTAAAAATTGCAATGAATGCTAATTGTAGCGTCAGTAATAATAAATTAATTGTCGCAAATATTTAAATTATAATTACATTAACATTTTGAAATATGTTTTTAGCGTACAATTGAATGACTCAAATATAGCCGTGAAACACGACGAAAAAGCATCATTTTAATTTTGAAGTGATACGTAAAGGAGATATCGAACTACAATTAGTTACAATTATTTACATCAAATCAAGGTGTGTATAGAATGTGCGCTAATAATAATCAATGTTTTTCTTTTAAATTAATCCAATAATGCGCTTTACCTATATATAAACGAATAATGGTGAAAGTATAATTCAAATTACTTAGAATAGAATTCTTTAAGGATCATTTTCCAAGGACTAATTAGTGTGACGTCATTATGTCCCTACATTCTAATAGGTTCATTACACGTTACACTTCTGACGTTAGTCATATATTGATGTTTGATTGGATGAAAAATTAATGAGATCAACCCTGAAATCTAACCTATAAATTTGACATTGTTCCACATTGCTCTTTGATTTTTTGTTTAATTGCAGTACACGATAATTCTGTCAGGGTTGTGCAACGTGCTATTGTCTGTACGATGGCTGATGAAATTCAATCTGTTCAAATAAATGGTGAGACTGCACCACCAAAAACAGCAAAACAATTAGAGAAAGAAGCTAAGAAACAAGCTAAACTTGATAAACTTAAACAGAAATTGGAAAAACAACAAAATTCAGCACCGAAAAAGGATGCAGAGGTATAATTTCATATCGTAGAGAAATTGTGTAACATATTGTTTGTTTTTATTTTGTTTTGGTCTTAGAAAAAAGATAAAAAGAAAGAAATTAAAGAAGCAGCTGTTTATACAATACCAACAGCTGAGGGTGACAAAAAAGATATAACAAACACTTTACCAGATGCCTACAGTCCGAAATATGTAGAAGCTGCATGGTATCCATGGTGGGAAAAACAAGGTTTCTTTAAACCAGAATATGGGGTTAGATTGTTAACATCAAAAATTTGTAGATTTTTAATGGGAAATTTTTCAATATTTTAGCGAACATCAATTGCCGCACCAAATCCTAAAGGAAAGTTTGTAATTGTTATACCACCACCGAATGTTACCGGTTCATTACATTTGGGTCATGCTTTGACCAATGCCATTCAAGATGCGATAGTTAGATGGTAATTATTTTCGATAATTATAAGAATTAGTAGATAATAAGATATACTTTTGTTGCTTTTTTTTTAATTATTATTAAAGGCATCGGATGAGAGGTGAAACTACACTTTGGAATCCAGGTTGTGATCATGCTGGTATTGCCACACAAGTTGTTGTAGAAAAGAGGATATGGCGTGAAGAAAAGAAAACAAGACATCAACTTGGACGTGACGAATTCATTAAAAAAGTGTGGCAATGGAAAGAAGAGTATGTCTTTTTATTAATCAGTTAATTTTTTTTCTAAATATTTTATTTTAAAGGAAAGGTGATCGAATCTATCATCAATTGAAGAAATTGGGTTCATCGTACGATTGGGATCGTGCCCAATTTACAATGAATCCACGATTATCACATGCCGTGACTGAAGCATTTGTACGTTTACATGATGATGGTTATATTTATCGTTCGAATCGTTTAGTTAATTGGTCATGTACATTGAAATCAGCTATATCAGATATTGAAGTTGATAAAATTGAATTACACGAACGTACATTAATTAATGTACCTGGTTATAATGAAAAAATTGAATTCGGTGTATTAATATCATTCGCATATCAAATTGATAATAGTGATGAGAAATTAATTGTTGCAACAACACGTGTTGAAACAATGTTGGGTGATACAGCTGTTGCTGTACATCCAAATGATGCACGTTATAAACATTTACATAACAAATTTGTGATACATCCATTTACTAATCGTAAATTACCAATAGTTGTTGATGATTTTGTTGAAAAAGATTTTGGTACTGGCGCTGTTAAAATTACACCAGCACATGATCCAAACGATTATGAAGTTGGTAAAAGACATAATTTACCATTTATAACCATATTTGATGATGATGGAAATATTTGCGGAGATTACGGCAAATTTACGGTAATTTTTTTGTTGTTGCATTCTTAAATAATAATTATTTGATATTAAAACAAATAATTTTTAGGGTATGAAACGATTCCATGCTAGGAAAGCTATAATCGATGAATTGAAACAATTGAATTTATATGTTGAAACGAAAAATAATCCAATGATTGTACCGATTTGTAGTCGTAGTAAAGATGTTATTGAACCAATGTTAAAACCACAATGGTATGTTAAATGTGATGAAATGGCTGCTAAAGCTGTAGAAGTTGTAAATTCAGGTGAATTAAAAATTTTACCAGAAATGCATATAAAAACATGGCATCATTGGATGAATGGTATCAGAGATTGGTGTATATCGAGACAGTTATGGTGGGGCCATCGAATTCCAGCTTATTATGTCAGTTTAAAAGAAGGCACTAACGGATTATTATCACCTGAAGTAACATTAATCTTGGTTTTGGTTTAGTTTTTCTTTCAATACTTATCGATTTCTTTTATTGTTAACAGACTGAAACAAATTCTCGATGGATATCCGGTCGTAGTGAAGAAGAAGCTCGTGCCAAAGCTGCTAAGAAATATAAAGTCAAACTAGAGCAAATAATACTTAAACAAGATGATGATGTATTAGATACATGGTTTTCATCAGCCTTATTCCCATTCTCTATATTCGGTTGGCCAGGTGATACTGAAGAGCTTCGTGTATTTTATCCAACGTCTCTACTAGAGACAGGTCATGATATTCTCTTCTTTTGGGTAGCAAGAATGGTGTTCTTCGGACAGAAATTATTGGGCAAACTACCATTTAAGTAGGTTGCATTCTATCTGTTTTTTTTTGTCGTTTTTGATCGTTTTTTTTTATATTATAGAGAGGTATATTTGCACCCGATCGTACGTGACGCTCACGGTCGCAAAATGAGCAAATCATTAGGTAATGTGATAGATCCAATGGATGTAATTAATGGTATAACATTAGACGATTTACATCAACAATTATTGGATAGTAATTTAGATACAAAAGAAATAGAAAAAGCAAAAGTTGGTCAAAAACAAGATTATCCAGATGGTATACCAGAATGTGGTACAGATGCTTTACGTTTTGCATTATGTGCAATGTGTTCAGGACGTGATATAAATCTTGATATTTTACGTGTACAAGGTTATCGTTTCTTTTGTAATAAAATCTGGAATGCAACTAGATTTGCATTAACATATTTTGGTGATGATTTCCAATCAACAAATACAAATCAATTGATTGGCAATGAAAAAATAATGGATTTATGGATGTTAAGTCGATTAGCTGCAGCTGTTGATGATGTTAATCGTGGCTTCAAAAACTACGATTTCACATCAATAACAACAGCAATTTATAACGTATGGTTATACGAATTATGTGATGTCTACCTAGTAAGTTTATAAATTGCTTTATTTATGTAAAACTTAAATTAATTTTTGTATGAATTCAGGAATATTTAAAACCGATATTTACTAGTGGTGATAATGAAACACGTAAAACAGCCCAAATAACATTATATCGTGCTTTAGAAATTGGCTTACGATTATTATCACCATTTATGCCGTTTATTACTGAAGAATTATATCAACGATTACCACGTTGTAAAGAGCATAAAGAAAATATTGCAAGTATTTGTCTAGCACCATTCCCTGAGATAGATGAATGTTGTTGGAAGAATTCAAATATTGATAATGAAGTGGATTTTATTCAAAAAATTGCTAAATCTATCCGATCTGCTAGAAGTGATTATAATTTACCGAATAAAACAAAAACTGATGTATATTTGCAAACTAATGATTCAGATACTGAGAAAATTATCCGAAAATATGTTGAAGCCCTCCAAACATTATCGTACTGTTCGAAAGTTGTTGTCAATCAGACTGCACCTCAAGGCTGTGCTATAATCACACTATCAGATAAATGTCAAGTGAATTTATTGTTGAAAGGTTTAATAGAACCGGCAAAAGAAGTGGCAAAAATTGAAAAGAAAATCGATTTTCTACAAACAACCAAAAACAAATTGTTACAAACAATGAAAGCGGACGATTATACAACAAAAGTACCGAAAGATATTCAAGAAGCGAATAGTGACAAATTGAAACAGAATATTGTGGAATTAGAACGATTAGAAGCTGCAATTAGTGCTTTAAAATTAATGGATTAGAATAATTAATTAGATTTTATTTATTGAGCATTCTATTCCAAAGCTTAAATGTTAGTAATTTATTCCCGTTTTTTCCGTAAATTTTAATTATTTATAAAATGGTGATTATTGGTTAATTCTATTAGCAATTACAGTATTACTCGATTAATTAAACACTTGTTTATTTGTTTATTGTGATTTATTTGTTTACTGTAATTGTGCATACTAACAAAATAAATTGATTTGAAAATTGATAGTATCATAAAATCAATTGTGTTTCCTTTTCAATAATAAGATGATTATCACAGCTAATTCTATAATTTTGAAAATAATTCATAAGTCTTTAGTTTGAGTTTTTCGTTTAGTTTTGGGAACAATCAATTTTGCAAATTAAAAATTTCAGCTCATCCATAGAATACAACTATCTTTTTTCATATTTATATATGTATATATCTAAATAAATAAATTAAGAAAGCACCAGTTTACAATGTTTCGAAAACAATTTGGAAGCGTTCCACACTTCCGTTAATTCCCCCGTTTATACAAAGAAGTTTCGATGAAATTAAGCAATAATCCATTTACATAGGTAATACGTAGAATTATTGATTATCGGTACAGAATTTCATCGAAATGTCCCAACAAACATGGGTAGAATTGTGTGGAATTTCCGATATAAATAAAATTTTCATAAATAAAACAATTTAAAGACAATAATACTATTTGCACATTAATAAAAACAGTATAAAATTCCATTCTGCATTTTACTTTTTTGAACATCACATGTTTTGTTTTTGTTTCAATCAAATGTTGTCCATTGACTTTGCGAATTGACTTTGTTACTTGTAGATGTTGTATTATTAGTAGTAGTTGTTGTAGAAAAAGGATCAAACTTTTGTTGATTTTGTACACTAGGAAAACTATTAAAATCTAAACCATATTCTTGTAATAAATCTTGATCGTTGCGTGTTGTTGTTGTTGTTTCACGAGACGGTGATGGTTTTGGTGTTAGTTTTGGCACCGATCCATTCTGTTTAACTTGATGATTCTCATATGTATATAAAGGATTTGAAATACTCAACGGTATATGATTTGATTTAAATTTCGAATTACTTTTCAATGGATCAAAATCATCAATATCCGATGTTGAATCTAAACGTATCAAATCTTCTGTATCTTCATGCTACAATATTTGTTAAGTGTTTGTTTGGTTGTATTGTTTTGTTTTTTATTTTTATAATTATAAAATATAATGATTTTATTATTGTAAATGTGAGGCATGCAAGCAACAAAAATGACAACAATTACCTTCCGCCTGGGCGAGCAAGTTGGTGGTGACAATTTAACAATATCAATAGTGTGTTGATTAGCAACAAGAAATAGAGGATCCCCATTCTCATTATGACCACCACCAACAACAAATGGTACAGTACCAAACAAATCTTTATTTGTCATATCTTTCATTGATATTGATAATGTTGATTGTGGTGGAGGAACTCTAGGTGGTGGTATCGGTGGTGATGAGAATATATCATCAGGTGATTGTAATAAATTCTCAGTTTCTTGTAATGATATTGGAATGTTTGTTGGGAAATGGAAATGTTTTGGTGGTGATGCCATTGGTGCACCACTACGTATCGGTGGGAATATCCATCGATCTGGACTATTATTACTATTATTATTATTATAATTAATTGGCGATGTACTGATTGAAGTATGTTTGAAATTTTCTAAACTTCTAACCGGTTTTAACTGGAAAAATAAGCCAAAAAAAAAACAAAACAAAACCAAAATACAACATCGAGTAATTAATACACAATTACAAGCAGAATATTGTTATTGTAAACAAACATTTAAAGAAAAAAAAAACATGTGTAAATGGTAATTAAAATCGAATAAAAATAAATATAATAAGCTTGCAAACTTACCGATCTATCTACTGGTGGTGTATCAAGTCGTAATTGTAATAAATCCTGCATTTCATTCATCAAATCTATTCGTGGGAATTCAACAGGACTTGAACTACGCGATGAATCTAAACCCTCCGGTGATATCGGCTGTGAGGCAGGACTTAAAGGACTATATGATCTATATCAAATTATTATTATTATTATTATTAACATAAACAATACAAAAAATGTTTTCTTTTTTAAAACAAAACCTTTCAATTCCTGCAGTTTTGAATGATAATGGTGCATCTTTTCTATAACTAGTTGTAGATACTGAAAAACCAGCAATTGTACGTCGTTTGCCGCCTGTTGGTGAATTTGGTGCTGAACGTGGTTTATCATTCGGACTATCTAAACCATTCTGTAATTGTTGTGGTCCTTGATTCTCTTTCAAACGTGAACGTAAACCACGATAGGCACTTTTTACACCTTTTCCACCATCTTTTACCTTTAAAAATAAATTTGAAGATCATGAAGAACTCAATAAATTCGACGAAATGGAACATTTTGAATTTATTAATTGAATATTCGATTGAATAATATATCGTCTGTATATTATTTAGAACGATAACAACGACCCTGGATGAGAATAGATAATAAAACGAGACATTTATTGTTTGCTGTAGAACGGAAGCCACGAATAATAATCAGATTTAATCAAAATTACATTAAATGAGTTAAACTACAGGTTGTAAAGTTGAAATCGTTCAATGATAAATTAGAATAAAATAAATACTTACAGTTTTCACAGCAGATTTCATAGCAGGATTCGCCTATAATAATAACATAAACAAATTAATAATCATTTAATTCCGGATAAAAGGAAAGCATATTTTTGAATTACTTTATCTTTAACACTTTTAAAGAAAGCTGAACCTTCTTTCTTCATTGTTGCCGTCCAGTCTTTATATTGTTGTTTCAATTTGGAGCCTGATTGTACTGAATATCGGAATGTTTCAATTTCGAATTCATCCGAAAATCCTAAGCCGTTATTTAACATTGCTAAACGTTCCTCAATAAACTAAGAAAAAAAAACAATCAATATACATTTCTTCTAATTAGTTTGTTTTATTGTAATTATTACCTGTTGGAAGATCTGCAAATGTAGCATCTCCCTAAGGAACGGTTGAAATGATACTGGTCGTGTTTCAATGAATTTCTCTTCATCAAATGTTATTTTTTGGCCGTCTTGAAATCTCAAACCATCTCTATAACCACCAATTAACTGTACTAAAGCACGTAAAAATGCCCTAGATACACCATCACCTAACTGATCTGACTTATTTTTCAATTGTCGCTTCAGGGACGTGATCTATTTTGATACAAAGAAATTTCGACTGAATGAAAACAAATTGATAAAAACAATCTCTCCATATATAAATAAAATATATTGCGTATTGTTGAAGAAATATGATTAAATTAAATTGAAATGGTGGAGAGACGAAAAAAGAACACTTACAACTTCTTGTGGTAAATTATTTAAATCATCAAATGGTGTTGTTACTGTATTTGAATCGGCATCAAATACAACTACCTCACCAATTTCATGGTGTTGAACATTCTGGAAGAGACAGAGAAGAAAATCAAATTTATTTACAAAACTTTTCCACCTACAATCTTTTGTATATAATCAAAAATTTACACAACAAACCCAGAACCACACCTGGTGTAGCTACACAATTAAGTACTCCTATCTGTTAAATTATTCAAATGTTGCATCATAAATTTTATGAAATAAATCATATAAGGGGAGGGTTTTTCTATTTATCTAGTAGATTTCTTTTCATTATTAATGGCTCATATAACAAACAAATCGGATTATTTGGAATCCTTTCAAAACGGACGTCACGATATCAAGTTGATAATGCGCATCATCCTTTTTACTAGAATTATATTGTTATGTTGAGGTCAATGTAATGGTGATCTAATTGATTCTTGCTAACACACGAAAAAAAAACAAAACAACGAAGAAAAAGAAATCGAATCAAGATTACTTCTCACATTCAATTAGAGAATACTCTTTGTTTTTATTCTACTTGTTATAGTCGGATATATGATTTTCAAAATTAACAAATTTAAAGATTCTTTTTTACTGTAGTTTATGGTGTGGTGAATAGAAAGTATTAATCTACTGTTAGTTGATTAGTCAAGTCATTATGGTGGAAATTAATGGCAATGACATACTTAAACTGTAACTCAGTTCATTTGATAACAGATTACCAAAAAAAAGAAGCGATTCCCAATTGAATTTTGACGTTTATCAATCTAGAAGTTAAAGCCAGATTAGATACTTCACTGATGTTTAGATTGAATTGAATACTCTGGAAAAACTACAATTCGACTAGTCGATCTTATCTATTACCAAAAAAATAATAATTGTGGAAATAAAATCGATTTTAAATTGAGTCAATATCAAATATGTTAACAAAATTCTCCAATGAAACTTGTGTAAATTTGTCACATTGCAAATTCAATTCCATCTGACAGATATTGTTTTTTTTTTAAATCAATTAACAAAATTAATTTCAGCAAAGCGGTCAAGCATCCGCATTGCCGGTTCTTTTAGATTCTATCTGCGAATCTGTTAGATTTATCAACATCTCTAACGGTTAACGTACGAAATTCATGGTTTTAATTTGAACACAATTCTACTTTATTTATTCTCTACTATTATTTATTTACATTTAAAAATAGAAATAAAAAAGAAATTACATAGTACAGACGTCAATCGTGCGTATATCCGTATTATTATCCAAAAACTATCTATACATGATTTTAATTTAACTGACCAATAGATTTATAATCTCTTGTATGGCGTATAATCACGAAATCATTTATTCATTCTATACGAAAATAGAAACGAGCAAGCAAGTGAAAATAAAAACGATCACGTAACATGTCATCATACAATTCGATATGTTTCATGTAGAAATTGAATTTCTCTTGTAGGAATTTTATCTTATTTTGTAAATTGTGTTTAATATAAGCACAAGAGCGGCGTTCAAATTAATTAATTATTCTTAAAATAGATATTTGAATGAATATTGGTGGATGCGCCGGGCACAACAATTTTTCTCCCCTTTCAATTGTGTATTTTTTTATCTATTTGACAAGGTTGTTTTTCATATTTTCCTATCAGGAATAATTAGTAGCTTCCGTTTCCTGATATACAGAAATTACACAAAAAACAAAACAATGCAAACACCACTACGTAACTACACTCACCTTCATGACTTCATCTGGAACGCCAATAAGGAATGGCATCGGTGCTAATAAATAATCAATCAATACCATTGGTAATACAGGTATGAATATATGTTGCCATATCATTGGATAAATAACATCATTAGCTGATTGTACACAGGCACTGAGGCGTTTCAATGATTTCGATGTAAATATTATTCGCCTTTCATATAACATTGATGCAAATATTATCATCATATTATGTGGATCGGCTGCATTATAATATTCAGTCAAATTTCTCTAAATTTAATAAATAAAAAGCATTTTGGTCTGGAAGTCGTTCATCAAAAAAAATAATAATAATTTGATTAACTTACATTCTCTGGAATGCTGGGTAATTGAAATGGTTTCGGTACTTCAACTGAGAATGTCTGTAAATATTGAAAATATGAATTATTTCTTAATAATTTATTTCAAAAACCTACACTTTCGCCTCTATTAAAATTAACAGTGAAAGTACGTCCTGGATCTGTTAATTTTGCATTGTACACAGTTGTCAGGAATTCAGTTAAATCTTCAGTTCGTGGACTGGTCATTAATATAGCGATTTTATCTAAAAATCTTAATTCAACATTAATAACAGAATTTGAAATACGAGTGGATACGTAAGAGATAATTAAGAAAGATTAATTTTCTGCTATAGTTCGTAATCCTCATTGAAAGTTCAACAACTTATGTCAGGAATAAGTCGATTTAGATTTCATTAGAATTAAGTTGCTTTCTCTTCGGATTAATAAAACAGTTTCAGACAATGGCTTTAACACAAATTATCAATTTATGAATGAAATAAATGATACTACTACAAGAATAATCAGTAAGATTCAATTCATTTAATCACAATTATTAATTTTCTATTGAACAATTCATTTCTAATACAGTGCACGCCATTTATTATGATCACTTTATAGCCAAACCAATCTGATTAATCGTTAATCGTATTAAACGGCGATCACTCTATATCTCGTTTCGAAACATAAGAACTGCCTTCAGACGTAGAAACATAGGTGCTGATTATTCATAATAATTAAGGTAGGTGTTTAAAAATCATAAACACCAGGTACGGCTTAAGAGAGCTATGTGACACAATCAAAACAACTGTAATTATTCTTTTTATTTCATAATGAAAAGTAAATTCGTTGAAATTTTACTAAAGCTGATGAGATTTATTTTATCGTTACTTGGACAATAAATGTATGGAATTATTCGAAAATAGTGTTTGCTTTATACGAATCAGTTTTATTTTTTTGGGTGAAAGTTAACGCTTGTTAAACAGTTAAATAAATAAGACAATATAACACGATACGCTAATTTTTAACTGGTGGTCTTTAAACAATAACATTCTATGTGTAAGGATTAATCAGGTCGATGTACTTCTATGATGAAACATTCACAAATTAATTAACCAAAGATAAGATAAATATCCAATAAATTACTCATCAAGATTTATCTTATTTTAGAAATAATTTTGCACACACAGAAAGAAAATCATTATTTAATTTGTGATAAGACAGAAATAATAATAATTTGAAACGAATACACGATGATTATATTATAAATCAGAAAATAAGCATTACTTTAAAAATCACAACAGAAAAACGGAACAAATCTTTGATTATAATAATTTATTATTTGTATTAACCAGATGTAAAAAATTTCAATACTTTCAAATAATAATAATAATAAGTTTTTCCAATTATAATCAAACGCTATTTAGCTATAAATAGCAATTGTTATGTAGATATTCAAATGAATTTCCTAGACAACAAAAGTTATCTTTTAAACGTAATGTTTAACACAACGATGTATTTATGAGTTATTTTAATTGAATCCAGAACGCCGGAAGTCGTAATTTTATGCAATGCATTATAAATAATAATAATGATAATTATAATAATAAGTAGGAAACTAATTAAAGTTCTTTTCTAATTATTTATCAAGTTCTTTTCTGCAATAAGGAATAACGAGATATCAATAAAAACACGTCTTTTCCGAAACAGGGAAATCCCAAATAACATTAGCATTTCTTTTCCGTCTTCAATAAAGACAAATAAAAAATCTGACATAATCGAACAGGTCGCAAATTACGTATTTTATCACAAAATTGACATTTCCTAACACGCTACTAACAGTATAATTACAATTACCGTACGTATAATTGACTTAATGTAATTTACATTTGATATAATTAACGTTCCATATTCCCATAAATTCTCTAACATTGAATTAATTTGAATTCTACGACACATTAAATACTGTAATTATTATGAAATGTACCATTATTATGTGTGTGTGTGTGTGTGAATTAAGTTCATTGATCTTAATCATTTATTATTAAAATATTGAACACCAATAATTTTTTTTTCATATTGTCATATCTAATATGTAGAAATAGAAGAAAAAAAATTGTGATTTCCTTAACCTTATCTTTGGTTAATTTCGTATAATGTGGCAAATTAATTCATTATTTTTCTGACGAATTAACAAAATTAAATAAAAGACAATGAAACAAAACAATTTGGATTCGTTTGTAAACATTTTGGATTACGGCCAAACAATACAAATTGAACAAAATAAAAGCGTATTGAAACAAATAATAACAGCATCGAAATTAGATAATTTTTTTTTTGTTAAATAGACGACAATTTGGAAATATTTTAACTATGAATCATTTAACTGTTGCATTCATTGTCATGTAAGAAATTACTATTGAAACACCTTTAATTAACGTAGAGTAAAAGTTTAGAACGAAATACCAAAACGTTTCACTGTTACATTTACCAAAGACGGTCTGCAACGATTTCCAATTGTTTTCACTGGGGGATTATTAAAGAAATCAAAATGACGGTAGTAAAAATCAAAAAGGACATTGCCACTTTGGCATATTTGATTTCTAAACGGTAAAAATTAAAACTAGAACATTCCTCAATTCTCGCAATTTTACTAAAAATGATAACAGCTAATTTACAAAGTGCCTATTGTATTATTGCAGCAAAGAATAAATACAGGAATAACATGACATTTCAGTTTCCTGATTATCTCTCATGTATTCCCATTGTTCTTTAGTAATTATTAGAATAATTGTGAACGTACTTGTAAAATGCATGATGCCAGGGCAGATAGCTTAAGACAACAATTGCTGTCTCTGAACGTGGATCATGTCGACAGAATCCATATGTCCATTTCGATTCCAAATCAGTTAAAACGAACGAATAATGTTGTATAACAGTACTAGCAAATAAAATAGACAGATAAATTAATAAAAAAAATTAAAATCGAAGCGACAAACAATAGCATCCTACTGACTTTTCTAATTTATATGGATATGCAAATTTCGGTACGGCTTTCAATACTTCTTCATCTTTGTACTTATCAGGATACTGTTGTATTATCCATGGTTCCTTATCATTTGTTGGTGGCACAACTTCACAAAAACACTCAAAAAAATGTTTAACATTCTCTCTGTAATGAATTAGATTTGGAGGATTTTTTTAGATAAACCCAGATGTTTCATTAACAATATTGTTCAATAAGTAATATATCTAAACAAAAAAAAGCTACCTGATTCTTGAACCCATCACAACTGGTAGTTTTCACATATGAAAATTGTTAAACTTTATTTTAACAATTTCGTGGCATTGTTTTCTTGTTAATTCAATTATTTATCGTTTATTGATTTTGAATATTAAAGAAGTGAAGGAATTAAATGCCACATTTAATAAGGAAAAAGACACACCACCATAAACTACCATCCGCACAACTGACTGACAATGATTTTGGCAGTAAATAAATAGGTTAAACAAAGACAACAATATCAAATATCGCTAATTGTAGCGACAAATTAAAAAAACAACAAATATCATCATATATACATAGTAACATAATCAAAAGAATATAAATACATGAGATTAACACCGAAAATCACAAATAAAACAAACATTTTATCTCCACAAACAATTAGAAATACGTGGCACATTAAGGCTGCAATTAATCATATTAAAACTGCTACTATAGGAAACTGTAAACCATTTCTCGATATTTGATACATTATTTAAAAATTACAAAGCAATGATAATTCACAGCAAACAAAATCACACGTTAGTGTTGAAATAATTGTGTTTAATCCTGTTTATGTTATTATATGGAGTAAGAATTAAATTAATGCAGATCTGAAATGTTGGTGGATAATATAGGTTCCTTTGTGTACAATGAACGACAACTGTCAACCGCATTGCCAAATTTATAATTTTTCAGCAATTCTACTAATCTACTCATTTGAAATATATATTGTCATCTTTTCAATTGAGACCATTACTGGGAGACAAGCGGAAGAGACTCTGCAAGTGTATAGTTTTTCCTTTATTTACTGCAATTACTACAAATTAAGCGATTTTTGAGTAAAAGGTTTCACGAAAACAAAAGTATTATTTATAAATGATAAAGATTATTTCTGCGTCTCCTTATCGGTTTATTCGTAGTTTCATCGAAAATGTAATCAATTTGGTCATTTGTCAATTCTATGGGATTGATTTTCAATTCAATTGAAATCTACTGATTTTGTGTTAAGATCTTTGGCAACTGTGTTGACAGTTGTCAGATCGAATGTGTAAACATAACCTAGTTGTTGATCGTCCGGAAAAACAATTTCCGTGATGATTTTACGAAGAAATATCTATCCAAAATGTATATCAGACGCTTGTGTAACACTATTTACATTAACAATAATACCAATTGTTTATTATTTCGAATTATTTATTGTATTACCGAAGTATTATCAATTATGGTCTGGTTGGTATCTATTCCATTTTCTAATTGGCACATTTATATTATTTAATATATGTTCGAATTTAATTGCAATAATTATCTGTGATACAAGCATAAATGGTCATATATTATCAACAGTATTACGTCCAAATTGGAAATTTTGTTCAATATGTGAATGTTTAACACCACCACGTTCATGGCATTGTAATATATGCAATACATGTATATTGAAACGTGATCATCATTGTATGTTCACTAGTTGTTGTATTGGTCATTATAATCAACGTTATTTTTTTATATTCGTTCTATATATATTTATAGCAACAATATATGCATCGTATTATAATTTATATTTTATATTTGAATTTTTAGAATTTGGCACATGGCAATCAATTATTAAATTAATATTCCCGTTAGCCACATTGTTTGTTGATTTTTCATTGAAACAATCATACATATTTCTAGTGTTAATTATATCAATTACATGCATCTTTAGTTTGGTATTGCTAGTGTATCATGCACAATTATTATTAAAAGGGCTTGTAACACACGAACGTAATCAGAAATTAAGTGAATACGATTTGGGTTATTATCAAAATTTTATTAATATTTTCGGCAAACGATGGTATCTAGTTTGGATTTTACCGTTTTTCGATAGTCAATTACCACATGATGGGATCAATTGGGATATGAAACAATCAATGAAAGGCAGATAAATATTTTAAGCACCAATATATATATATGCGCACGAAACAATTACCTAATCTAGCCCATAATTATTGGTAAAAATGGCACACATAAATCTAAATTGGGCCGGTAACATTTCCTAATTTCACAAATCTTTATTACATCACAATTAATTAAAATGACTGTATTTCTATAAATTGTTTTTAAATAAAAAAAATTGTTTATTTTAAAATACTGCCTCTTCTTGACTATTCCTATTTGATGCTGATCTTATTTGTAACATTTGTATTAAACTGGCCTTTTCGCCTTCTAAAGCTGCGATTCTTTCACTTTTCTTACTAACTTCCTGAAAATGTTTAATAAAAATTGTTATTGTTAAACGATTGATTTGGATCTGATTGATTTTACCTCAGTTAATAGGCGATTTTGTTGTTTTAATCGATCAGATAAATCATGTGATTGTGGGTGATGATGTACAGCTAAATTCATGTGTAATGGTAAGCCACCACGTTCCCAGGTTTCTGTGAGTGCGGCCAAATGGCGATTGACTTCCAATACACGGGCTCGTTGCAATTCGAGCTTCTCCTGTTGGCCCTCCGACCATGTCTCCTAAAACAATAGACACAACTCGTCCACTTTAATTTGACGAATCAAACGTAAAAATACGTAGCCTATTATAAAAAACGCAATCAATGAGAAACTTGTTTTAAGTTCATTAAATATAAATCAAACAATGGCAAATAGAAATAACTGAGCTACGATGAAAGCCCGATACTTTCTATTCGTTATCGAAATATTAGGCGTGCACAATTCTTAGAACAATACACAGAGAATTTCCAAGGTGATTTATTCAAGTATTTTTATTACTAATACTGTAATTTTTTAATGGTCATTTGTTTAATTTCCTTTACTATCGATTAAAATCGAGATTTTTCAAAAAAATTCAACAATTAAGCAATCGGAAAGTGGGTTAAAACAACTGTGATGCAATCTAATCAAATCGCATTAATTCATAACACAGCAAGTCCCATAATCATCAATAGTGTGAGAATTTTGTTAAAAACTAGGTTAGCAGTACTTTCTCTCAATAGTTTTATTCTGTTTTGGTGTTTATTTGTTTGTTTTTTTTTTGGTTACTCACAACGTGTCCCATACGTCCTAAATATTTCATTTTCTCTTGTACAACAGCAACTTGTTTCAAATACCATTCTCTAGCTTTATCAACGGCATTTAAACCTTGCATTAATACATCTTTTTCTTGTTCAATTTGTTTCATACGTTTCAACATGTTGTAGTCGATGCCGTTTTGTAATGTGTGTCGGCGTGGTTCGCGCCGTCTTACATTTGCTTTCTTTTGGTAAATACCAGTAGTGACTTCGTTTTGTACTGCCGCTTTACCATCGCCTAAACTTCGTCCAGTTCTTAACAATCCTGGATATTGTTGTTGTTGTTGTGGTTGTTGTTGTTGCTGCTGCTGTTGTTGTTGTTGTGATCGTTTCTCTTTATTTTCCTGATCTTGATTCATCAAAATCCCCATCTGCCAATTTTGTAAAGCTGTCCGTATTTCAGCTCTATCAATAATATTACTAGATGAGGAGACGACACCGATAGCTGTACGCGGTGGTTTTGGCGGTCCATACAATGACGGTTTATTAATATTAGGAACCGGTTTTTCAAATTCAATTTGATTATTGTCTTTATTTTGTGGCAACAATTGCGGCATACTAATTGTCCGTTGTTGTGATGACATTATATTATTTGGCCGTATTGCAGCTGTGTTATTCCAATTTTGTTTGGATGTATTATCAATATCTAATAATGGTGCTGATGGTGGTCGATTTGCAGATTGTCCACCCACATCTGGTGCACGTTTCACACTGTTCTCTTGACGTCTTTCAACTTGATTCCTTAACAGACATATCTTTAAGCCAGCACAGAATCGTTCAAAACTCAACATACCATTTGGTGGTGTTACTTTCCGTAGACTTTCCAAGACACCTTTTGGTAAACCTTTTGAGCCATCATCTTGCCATCGATTTTCTATATCGGAAAAATTCACAAAACCTGTCCGTTTATCATCCATTATATCAAATAATGTACGCATGGCTTGAACAAATTGCTTAGGTAAACCATCAAGGGTTGATGACTGTATTGGGGATGACATTGTTTATCTACACTTAACACTGCACTTCCGTATTGTTTGAATAGAAACGTATACACGCCGCACCTTCAACAACATTAGAATAACAACAACTGCCCACCCAATATAACGTTCACCATATAGTTATCTAGTCTGTACCAATCGCAATCTCTACCTGATTTCTCTACCTGGCTGATCTAAACACGTTTCAGTTGGACTTTTCTAGTTTACGTGGCGCACAAGAGATTCGAGTTGTTGTTGTTGGTGTTGTTGTTGTTGTTGCTGAAAGATCGGGTATGACCGCAGGTAACTGTACAGTTGGAAAAAAGTTAAGACGAGTAGATGACCTTGCTGTAATGAAACAATCAAAGGTAGACACATTGGATCGATCGTCCATATAGAACCGTTTCTTTACAAATAAAACAACACAAAACATTACTGATGTGTGACACATCTGACACCAATCCTTCGTTGTTTGTTTTTTTTTTGATTAATGTAACGAGTACAGAAGGTAATTTTATCGATGCGACATTATTCCCATCAAAATTATTTATATAATGTGTTGGAGGCCTAGATAGTTTCTTTTATTAAGGAAGAAATTAAAAAATACGTAATTTTCGTTTTAATAATGATTCGATCATAATTAACCGTGTAATTTTAAAGGTTCACGCTTGGCTAGAAATCCATGACTAGCAATTACGTACTTTGGACATTATTCATGTTTTTTCGACGTTATTTTTGTCTGAAATACTTCAGTATGATTGTCACATACAGGCCAATTTCACAGAAGACGAATCAGGATCTTCCTTCCATCCTGATTCCGAATCAATCTGAATCGAAGCTCAACTAATGATTGTCTAGGAAAACACCATTGCAAATTAAAAAACGTATTAAAAGTTTAAATTGTGTCGTAGCTACTAAGTTTGACGTTGAAAACTTTTAATTTTGTATTTCTCTCATGGAAACTGTTGGGAAAGATTCTACCATTTTATTAAGTGGCCAGACTTTGTGGATAATCACACTGGATTATTGGATTAGCTTTTAGATATTTCTTATTGAGAACAATAAACTAGTCACTCCAAATTCGGTTTCATACAAGTTTTGCTTCGCTCGTTTTAAGTCCACTGCTTGCATTGGAACATAATCTTATTGGATTGACAAATAGCTACCATAAAACGCATTGTAGTCTCAAATTAAAAGAAAGATTGTCTTGTAAACTATTTATTTTAATAATTCGAATTGGGATATTCATAAATAATATTTATAAAATAAGAAAGGTACATTATAAAAGGGATTTTTCTTATATTATTTACAATAGAATTACAATATAAACTATATAACTATAACAACAATATGTACACATTGTTATGTATACCTGTTCAGCATTATCTTCTTATACTGCTTCCTAGACTCCTTTTCCTTTTTGAAAACTACATTAATAAATCATAGACGGAGAATTGATAATTTGAAAACGTTGGACGTCGCTGGCCTGCAGCAGCACAATTTAATAAATTTTAAATAGAACAATATCAACAATACACTTATTTTAATAGTAATAAAAGAAAAGAACGAGCAGAAACAATTATCAACAATCAGCAATTAGAGTCAGTCCTTGGGGTTCCCAATTGTTGGATTACTCTTTCTTCGATTTCCTGCAAATAAACAAAAACAAAAATGAAATCAAACAATACACGAATTGTTTTGAAAATCTAGAAACAATTCAAAATGAGAAATCATTCTCATTCTAAATAGAAAAATAGAGATTTCTTTTGTAGAATTTTTAGTGTGGAAAATGTGTAAAAGTGTTAATTAATATGTGATTGTTGTTAGTAAGAGAATACATCAACACCACCACCACCACCACCACCACTACCACCAGGCCCTTAAGTCTTGTTCTCTATCATCTTACCCTTTGTATTTCTTTATTGCGATGATGTCTAGCTAATAATTCTAATTCAGATAAATATGCCAAACTTTCTGATTTTACAATAGCTCCTTCTAATTCCGGACATAATTTTGGTACTGTTGATTGTTTTTTCTTTCTAAGTAATGATCTCCAAATTACCAATTGATTACCGCTTTTATTATCATTTGTTGTTGGTGTTGTTGTTGTTGTGGATTTAGGTGTAGTTTTGACCTCGTTTGATACAATTGCTTTGTTGTGTTCATGTTGTTGTTTTGGTAGAATTGGTGTGTTATCCCCGGTAATATTGACTAGCGTTATTGATTTGGTTTTATTTGTTGTTTGTGAGCCATTTGTTGGGGAATATAGGGATATGACAGTTGATGATTTGGCATTATTTATAGAATATGATAAAGGTTTTGTTATAATATCATTGCTACCGTTTAATGATGATGTAGTCGACCAACTTGGTGTTTCACCATTACTAACATTCGTTGGTGAACTATATCCTGATGTACTTTGTGATTCTGGATAACGGATAATAACGCTAGAATTCTTACCATTATTATTTGTTGATTTAAATGCATATAAATCCGGTTGACATTCATTTAATGGTGATACAATTTCAGTAAATGATCCAACACCACTTAATGTTTTATCACTTTCACTAGCATCACTATTATGCCAAACTGATAATGGTCGTTGTTCTTTACAACCATCAAATGAACATTTCGATTCTGATGGTATTGTCTCTAATGTATTTGGACTTTCTAAATCTTGTATTAATTGTAATGCTGCTTCTAATTCTTTTGAAAATTCAGCATCACTACTTTTACAATCTGATTGTGATGATGATGATGTTTCATGACAACTACTACTTGTTTGTGTTTTATCTGATATTGTTGTACTATCACTTTGTGGTGATGTTAGATTTACATCTTTTTTATTACTAATAGCACGTTGTAATTCTTTCATTAATGATGCATATTGGACTTTTTCAACATGCGGACTAACTGATTCAACACGTCTCATCACCATCGTTTGTGGCGCTTGATAATGTATCTCTTCTCGATTAGTCAAATCACTATTATCACCTGTATTCAATCTAGTTCTATAAATTGTTTCTAAACATTCATAAATTGGTGGATTTATTGTTGTTGTAGTTGTTTGATTTAAATTGATATTAGATGAAGTTGTTGATAATAAAACTGGTGATGTTGATCGTGAAAAACTAGTCATATAACACAATTTACGATCACTATTATTACTATTACTATCATCAGATGCCTCTTCTATATGAACAACAGGATTATCAATTAAATGTGTTTCAATTGTATTTTTATCATTTATAACACCATCATTTTGTTTGATTTGCTGATTGACTGTGCCATTCTCTAAAATTTTCAAATATGACGTTTCTATATTTGTTGTAATTGTTGAACTTGTAGCTGAATCAGCATCGAATACCCAACTTTGTGAATAATAAACTGGTGTATGAGCTTTTGCTGATTTTGGCTATAAGCAAAACAAAAACAAAAATTACAACTAATTAATAACAATTACATAAGAAGATTAAAAAAAACACACAATATTGAGAAAGATACATTACCCTGGGAATTATATATTCAATATCTGAGACTTGTTCGTGAGAACCGTGCAATTTCTTCTTTTTCTTATTTGTTAATGTTGTAACCGTTGTAGTAGCAATACGTTTATCAATTGCCTCTAATGGTGACTTTATTTGCATTGAACAAAATGCAAATTGACTATCGAAGAATGATACTATAATCACTGTGATTGTGGCTACACGAGTTGCAAAACAAGCTAAAATTTAGACAGAAAAAAAACGAATAGTTAATTAATTGTCTGAACATAACACATAAAACTGGTTCGATTAGTTTTTGCAGCAAAAAAAAACAACATTTGTGCACTCAATTAACACGAAACAGGGCAAAATATAGTGAAAGTCGTCGATTGATGAATATCGGCCAATTACCATTATTTAACCAACTTTCACATGAAAATCCTGGAAATACTCACCTAATTAACACGAAAGTCTTAATTAGGACTAACTGTTAACTAATCGTGCGTATCATTTAACACACTTAATTCTCTTTTGAAAAGTTTAAACAAATTACCTTGAAACAAAAACTAGGAAATTGTTGAAGAGATTAAACAATAAATCACTTTCACTTATCCACATATACTAACAACACTAAAGAATTATATTGGAATATTTACCGTAGTCGATGAGCGTATGATTGGGATGTTGTTGCAATAGCACAGTTGTATCGGTGAAATACAGTCCCCACTCGCTAAGGATGACATTAACACAATTGACTACCAATATTGAAATAGCTATATAAAGTAGAAATTCTTGACGACGGGACGAGAATCGTCCCAAACATGATAACATGCCACCAAATATTCCCATGACGACATTCTATAACAACAAATATAAAAATAAATTATTATTGTTTTCATTATTATGTTTTTGTTGATGCTGTTTAATATTCTTAGAAGTGAAACTGCGTCTATAAAACAAGGCCGTAGGGCACGTGACTGACGTAAGATTTTCCATAATTCAACTGTTATATCATCAAAACAACAGGTGTAATAATCAACTAAATGACGACCACACGTATCTACATTAAAAATCATTCGATCAATTCATCGATATCTTATAATTTTGATATAATTTAGAATTTAATTGGTGCAAACATTCCTTATGTATTTGTCCGTGAAATATTTAGCCCGGCGCATCCGCCATTTTTGTACGTTCAGTAGATTTTCATAATAAATCTTCAAGATAAATTTCACAGAGTTGCCATTAAAGTCACATTTGTTTAGAGAATTTATTAGGACATCCAACCTTTTATATAAGGTAAAATTCTGTAGATTTTAGTGAAACTTTACTAGAAATATAATTGTTAGAATCCATAATCTTAATTGCGTTTGCCTTTTAATTGAGTTGTAAACATTGTGCAACTAGAGATAATTGTATTTCTCTACTGGACAGTGTCGTATTATATAGAAAGAAAACTAAATGAATATATCGAACGTTCTATTAATTGCATAGTTGATGAAAAATATGTCAATCAAATTAAAACTTTCTTAATTGAAAATACATATGAACAACAGTAAAAGCACTAATAGAAAGTGGTGTTTCAGTTACATCACAATTCACAATGATATCACGATAAAGTCAAGCTAATTAATTCAAAACAGATAACATTTCTATCGAAAATATAAAGACTGTACAATGAGAAACGCTAAAAAACAAACAAAACAAAAATAATTGCTTTACATTTTTACACCATCCATATGTAGAATGAAATTTTTATTGCATGTTTGGGTTAATTAAATTTTTATTCACAATATTTCCATTTATGTGCACATCTGCAACCGAAATAGTTACTTTAGAAAAAATGGAATAACGGTCCAACAACAACAAGAAAGAATACAAAACAATTATTTATAGAAAAACAATACGCAATAATTACCTACGTCAGTATTACTTATTGTTGGTCGGCAATTATTTTTGTTTATTACTGTGTATTCATTGTTTTTTGTAAAGGCGTATAATCAATATATTTATTGTATCTAGGTATTATTCTTACAATTCTTTAGTTTATTTATTGTAATTTTGAATTATGGCATTTTTTCTTAACGTTTTTCCGTTTTAAATTGAATTTCAAATTAATGGATTAAAATGCCAGTTTAACTGACAATTAATTGAAAGTGAATCTGTACAGAACTGGCGTATTTTGGTCGACTAAGGCTAAATGTACACGGATTTTTCTTGTATGTACCTATACGAAAATCATTGTTGTTCATCATTGAAAATGTTCCTTCAATGCTCTCAACATTTATTTTAATCGTTTATGGAGAGAATAGAAGGATTACAAAAATGTCAACAGCTGACATCAACTTTAAATTCGTGTTTGTTGATTTGTAAAAACTACCTTTTCCAAAATTTAATTAATTTATTAATTATTCAATTATCTATCCTGTACGTAAAAGAATCTTTCGAATTTCTTCGCAATAGAGTACACGCCTTCTAAATGGGCCAACTTGCTTTAGCGTGATACGATATCTTACAACAAATTAATTTAGGGCAAAAGAAAAAAGATCAACCTCACAGCGCTGCTCTTTTTTTCGCGATTGTTGGTAATTCTCTAGAGTCAAGCCGGCCAAGTCGAAGTAGTAGCAGTATACGCAACGATTGCTATAAATTCAAATAGAAATTAGTTCCAAAAGATCTTCTCAGAATTAACTGGAAAATTTTACAATTTTCACCTTAATTGATAATTCGTGTGCTCGTTAATTATTAGAGAGTCTTGAAGGATGTTGTAGAAATCCATATTTCACCAAACTGAACGAAAATTTTGTGAAAATAATGATAATAATTTATCTTACAACTTTCGCTTATCAGTAATTTTGATCACATACGGTGAATGTTGATTTTTTTAAAAGATCTATAACCCAATACTGAAAATTACATCCTCCTGTTTATACTTTCCACTAAAAAAAAATAATACTGAACAGTTATATCCGACACTGTTTTCGTAAAAAAAAATTATCGTAGCTAAGTTTAAATTTTTTATTTCATTTCTTTTTTGTTTTACTATAAACTATCCAAACTATTTCAATTATTTTAATAGTTGTGAATTGCGCAATTTGTTGTTTTTTTTTGGAATAAATAAATAAATAATTTTCTGTTGAGGCATTTAAAATTATTATAACCTCATAAAAACCATGCATGACAAATTTATTTCGTCGATTCAAAAATAAAATAAATAACAAAACAAAATTAATGTTGAAATACTACTTTTAATTAGAAACATTTAAATGAAAATATCCAATTAGTATTTCTATGAATTATAATTTTACTACTGTTGAAAAGCTATAATTTCACAACACACACACAATTCTGTAGTTGTTGTTGTTTCTTTTTTACTTTGATTTAATGAAAGAAAAGGAAAAGAACGTGAAATTTTCGTATAATAAATCATTAAATAAGACTCAACAACATTACTTGGTGGTGTCCATTTACCTTTTACATATACAAATCAGTTAAACAACACCTACACAGACATGGCGAATTCAACTAATAAATCTCTTTCTATCATTCCTCTCTTAACAGATATTTCAAAGATTCATCTTTGTTTGAGGATATTCCTAAAATTGCCATTGTCCCCCATCTTCTACTTATACAACTTTTATCGGCTTGATTTCGGTGGAGAAAATTGTTTGTGGCTTGAAGCTATCCCTCAAAAAAAAAACCAAAAAAAAATTGACGCCTATATGGGTGATGGGTGGGAAATTATGGAAATTGCCCGAAGAAAAACAGATCAATTTTGACACCAACACCAACATTAGTAGGCGTACCTATTAGATGTGAAAATAGATATAAGTTGAGCAATTTTTTGTTGTTGTTGAAATATTTCGGTGCAGGACTATACAGGTGAGTTGCCGTTATGATTTATTGACCAGGAACAGGAAGGTTTCATATATACATCAAGACGGTGGAGGGCAGAGACGTTAGATACCTAATATAATTCATATTGTTGAAAAATTATAAACCATCGCTAATTATCGTTGCTTAAAGTACTCATCAAAACTATAACTGTAATGATGATTGTTGTAGAAACAAACGTTTTAATCGTTTGTAAAATATATTACATGTTGACTGAACTTAACTGTTTTTCCAATACAATAATAATAATGATAATCGATTATAAATTACATGATTTATTATTATCAATTGGTAAGTTGTAATAAAGCACTCCATACACGCATCGATTTATCAACATTGACTTTCGTTCAATAGCAGCCAGATAAAAAGGGGCACACCTGCAGAATTGCAGGTGAGACAGCGAACTAGCATCGAATGAACCAACAATCAGTTGACGATCAACACCATCAACGATCCGTCAACAAATCGATGTGTGTATGTGGCGCTTTAGATTAATAAGAATAACTCACCCATCCTCCTGTCCATATATTACAATTCAAATGGAATGTTGGTGTTGATATTAGAAAAAATATACCAGCAATTAATTGGGCAGCCCCACAAATTACATAAACAGTACTCCATGGTATTTGTAGAGCTGTCCAGATTTGTTTACAGCCTGGACACATTCCAATCTGAAATTATTAGAACAATGAATAAATTTAATCAAATTTCTGTTCTATGCGCCAGTTGGTATTCGAGACATTTTTCTCCAAACGATGATAAGAACAAAAAACAAACAAACAGAATTGACTCAATTATTTCGGAATTGTTAACAGCAGGATTCACACAACATTCAACTACAGGTGGTTGTTGTTGTTGTTGTTGTTAATTTAAATATAGCGACATTATAACAAGTTATGTTGTTCACATGTAAAATTAATTTGACATTTGAGACATGGCTTGTCACTTTAGAATATTGTTATTTTCAGTTTATAAGTTGTTGAAGAAAATGTTTTCTGTTTTTTTTGTGGCATAACGGGTGTCCGTTTTAATTATGTTTCAATGAAACTTTCAATGAATATTCCTTATAAATGAATTGCAGTTGTAATTATGATTGTTATAAAATACTAATTCATTGATTTTGTGTTTTTAGGCTGTTGTGGTTTAAAAGAATCTAACGAATTTCCTTTATATGGTCAGTTGAATGTTAACAAGGAATTTCATATTTGTTTTTATCTGATTTTAGAAAAATTATGGCATTTTAATGAAATTTAAGCTACAGTTTTTAATTAAGAAATAACTCTTCTTTCATACACTATCGGATTGTTTTGAGTTTTGGAATGTCGACCAGTTGATGAAGAGACAGAGATAAAATCGCTAGTTATAACGAATCAGATCTTGGACTTATATAAATGGACCATACGGATATTTGAACGAATACTACATTTAGTATCTACGAGAATTGTTGGAAAAATTCAACAAAGAAAGCATATTTTTTGCAAAATCTACAGGGAGTTATTGAGAGGGCTCAATTGGGTCAGTAACGGTGGGTGCGGTAGTAATTCGACGTTCAATTCATAGAATTTATTTTTTTTAGTTGCTCCAGTAATGCAACACAGTCCAGCAGCGAATTCCATTTTTTGGATGACTTCCACCTATTGTTTCGTCTTTGGCGTGTAATGGAGTATCCATCTTTGATCGACAGTAATAAACTGTCATAGAAAGTCGGTTGAATTGCGTTTAAACAAGTTAAAACATTCTCCAGAAATATTCATACGAATGCGTTTCTAATCGATCGATATTCTTCCGTTTTTGCTCCGATTTAGATCCTTTTGCTAACTCTATCCGCATCTAAGGCTTTGCTCTTATCGATCGTAAAACTTTTTAGAATTTGTTGTTTTGCATTGTTATTATATTTTTGTTTTTACTGCATTTTCTCAATGTTGGCAGACACTTTGTGTGATCAGTTCAATTAAATTAAATTTGAGTGTGTGTGTAGGAGGTGGAAATAAGATTAATTATTGCATCATTAATATAACAATTAATCTGGTAATTGCATGTGAAAAATCATATTAAATTAAATTTTCCCAATTTACAACATTTAAAATCATCTTACAGAACGAAAATTCCGAAAAAGTCTTTATAACATATGGTTGTAAAATACGTTATTTTCCATCATAAAAACTTATAAAAGAGGATGTAATAAAATGATTTTATACCGAAAATTATGAATAAGCTAATTCAACAACATAAAATTAAATAATTTGTGTATATACAGGATTGGCCAAATCAAATAGAAACATTCTAAAAAGAGATAAGTAGCAAAAATTAGTAACCAGCCCATCGTCTCTATATCTCTTTTCAGCACGTACACATCATAAGACTGTTTCATTCCTTCTAGTTGCTCCAATGTTTCTAGATGGAAGCCCAACTCTGTATATACTGTATGTCCTTAGTAAACTGAGGATTAAAATAATAATCCATCCCACAATTTGTCTTATAGCTACAACAATGTATTGTGCAAAATCGTAATTATTCTTTCGTTTGTTTTATAATTTTTATTTTTGTAAAACTAGAAACAATACATGGTGTAATTTTAGAAAGAATACTATAAAATCATGTCGGAAAAGTTGCATTAAAAAAAAACAAACAGTTGCACCTTATCATTATCTCGTCTGTTTATTACGAACGTGAATAGTAATCTGTAGCTAATTAGGAGAGGCCGATTAAAGCTCAGATTAAATTGATGCTACTGGTTATAGGCTTATAGAACACGTGTAATTGAAAAAATTCAAGGTTTTATAATAGAACACACAAAAAAAATATATGTAATGAGATAGAATTGAGATCTATCAGAATTTTACTTCATTGCAATATAATTAACGAGCCTTAACAGTCCAACTTGGTTTGCGAAATAATTTCGTGCAGGATGTGATATTTGGGTCCGAATCGAAATGATACCAAGTTCAAGGTGGATATTTTACGTAATACAAAATTGATTCCCCATCATTTTGTTTTTTTGTTGTTGTTGTTTTTTTAAATAGACAGCTTTCAGGCAGATCATTTATTTCTCATTACCATAATAGTAGGATTTTTTTTCCTATAAAATTGTTTATAATTTATATTAGTAGGTGGATATTATAAATTTATGATGATCATGTCTGGACAATGTTAAGTTTACAGATGCATGACGAAAGGAAGTTGAAAGTACACGAAATAAAGATGATTTTATATAAAAAGAAGAGAAGAATTTAGAAAAAAATCGAATGCATTGTTTCCTTGGAAGGATTTCCGCAAGTTGATCCAAGGATAAAGAATTTATCAACACTTTAACAATAAATGGGAAAAATCTTAGCAATACACAAAAAAAAATAGCAAGAGATTTCTAATGCATGACTTCACTAACACAAATTATATGAAATTGCAACAACAACAACGAGAATTGTGCAGGTGTGATTGGAGCTTCTATCTACCTGTATGTTGCTATGAAAGTGAAACGGAATCTTCTAAAGAAAATGAAGCATTAAAATGATGTTATTATTATCGATGATTATCTGTAATAAATGTAATAAACCGTCTCTAGTTGCATAGATTGGCACAATTCTCGAATCGAATTCTGAATTCATTCATTTCATAACAATTTCATCAATGTGACGACACAATCTGTTTCGTTTCATTTTGATAAAAACAAAGTTTTTCCTGTAGAATCACACATTTAATCCAGTCACGTCGCGGCTTCACCCCCCATTTTTTTCAAGCAATTCCAATAAAAATCACTCCCTGTTTTGTAATGTTATCAAAAATGGAGCACTTACCGAATAGTTTAATACAAGCAAATTATTTTCGTGTAAACCGCACATCTACTCGAGCACTTTGACAATATGAAAGCCGTTCAATTCTGGACTTGTCATCGTCGATAGAAGATTCAAAATGATAAAAATATCGATAAATGAGCATATTTCCAAATCGTTGTTAACATTTAAAAACGTTGACAAGTTCAGAATCTTATCAATATCATGGAATTCTTGAAGTTATCATTAAAATATCTAGAAACTGAATATAAAATACTAGAAGTTCAATTGATTTTCTTTTGCTCAATTATCAAACATCATTTGTGGGATAACATTTTAATTACTATTTGGAGCATAAAATTATAAAGGAATCTCTTTACATTCATTCCTTTCATAAACTTTTATTACAATTTTATGAATTAATTATAGTAATTCGTTACGGTTATTTTTTCTATTTACATTTTAATTAAAATAGCAAAAATTACTGTAATTTACATTTGAATTTTATTATTATTGTTGTGGTTGTTGTTATAGTTTGAATAATTCTGTTTAACGATTAGGTTGTTCTAATGAATTCGACAAACTTGGGAAATCTAACTGGGGATGATGTGATAAGGGAAGAAACAACAAACTTATTCAAAAGCGGACGCTAAATGTTTATCAAAGATAAGAGAGAAAAAAACTAATCTGCAAACAGTCTTTCGCCTGCCTAAAAAAAGTTAGAAAACGTCGTCGTTCACATTTACATGAATCGCTATCAGGGACAGGTACCAATTGTACTTGCTGCCAGGGTATGCCATTCATATAACTCCACATTTTCATATAACAATTATCAGAAACGAATCTATTTTCTGAGACGTCGCCCAGTATATACGGTGGCGGTGCAGTTCGTTTATTAGACGGCCCCAGTGGCGTAACTTCAACTTCAAATTCAATGCTCGAAGGCAAAAGATCAAAGTGG
This sequence comes from Meloe dianella, assembly GCA_028455855.1. NCBI lineage: Eukaryota > Metazoa > Arthropoda > Insecta > Coleoptera > Meloidae > Meloe > Meloe dianella. The sequence goes on from JAPTHL010000039.1 coordinate 3,621,090, forward strand.
CTCCCCAAATGGAAGAAATCAATTTATATCGTTATTTTCATAAAAGAGAATGTTTACAAAAGTAAAATACTTCAAATTCACTCCAACAATAAGTATAAAAATATCAAATTTAATTGTGATGTTCGTCTTCTTCTATAATAGATATGTTTGTTTGATTTCATCGCACCGCCAGTTCTCTTTTCTTTTATTTATAGTAAGTCTTTTTATCATCGCAGGAATGGTTTGGTTTGCTCAAAATTCTTTGTCGAAGTAAGAAAAGAGAGAATCAACTGTCATATTTTTCTTTTATGATCAGCCGTGTGGAAAATTACCACTTTCAAAGCGTGCACTTGTAAATGAGGATTTTCGCCAATGAGAAACATCTTTCCATGTTATTTAATTGTCGTTGCTTAGCAACACTTACACCCTTACACACGATGGGAAGTCGACTGTTTCCGTTCGATCCTAGAATAACATCGTTTCCATTTATACGAAGTCATTTTTATCTAGGAATGAACGGGCCGAATGGCTCAATGGTAAAGGATTTGGATTTACATCCAGAGATCCGGGGTTCAAACCTCGGCAGGGTATGAAAAAGGATTTTCGGAATTTTCCTCAAGGTCCCTCATCGTAGAAATATTTGATGAAATGAGCAGTAACCATTCATTTGAAACAGAATAAGCGACAGGGTGTGGTGAAATGAGCATTAACCATCCCTTTTTACCTAGACGACGTAAACACAATCGTGAATTGAACAGTTTTTATGTCGGTGGGTCCTCTAGCAGCTTGGGCCCGGACGCAACTACCTCCGTGTCTTATGATAGTTACGCCACTGGAAGACCCAATACTTTTTTGCCTTTAATTACATTTTATTGCAGCAACAACAAAAAAACAACGCCGGAAGTGGCTGTAGATTTGCACTATTTTAATAAACGAACAAAGAATAAAGCAGCCGATAAAACAGGTGCACATTATAGTTCAAGAATATTCATTTGGAAAACTTCACGGAATAACTTCAAAGATATGAATTATTGTGTAATAAAAACAATAGTAAACTCTTATATAAAGATAATTTAAAAACGTGACGCATTTATAATTGTAAATGAAAAATTGTAAATTTGATATAAAATGTGGACAAGTATAAAAATTGTCTACATTCTCCATCATTGGCACAGTTGTAAATCATGCATAGTTTCACAGAAAAACACAACAAATCTGCATGTAATAGAAATGAAATTCTCGAGACGCACCGAAGGCACTCTCTTAAAACTAGCACAGAATATTAAAAAGCAGAAATAAAGAGTCAAAAGCAGAATTTTATATCTAAATAGCCACTGAACACAAACGAGAATTTTCCACAAAATTTATGCAACAACGTTGAGATTCTCAAATGTTTTCAATCACCGTATCGATAGAAGATAGAAATGTGATTGTAAAAAAAACGACTGAATAAAAGAAGTGAACGAGTTTATTACGGTTATTAAATAACATATTTCTAACGAGATACTTGATAATGACCATGACAGAGCCGTCAACTTATAAGCCATGCTCGAAGATAATAAAATGTATTGATAATCAACTTCCTTCTAGTTATTATATAATAATAGATAGTAATGGAAATATAAATTTCCATTTTACAGATTGATTATATCGACCAAAACAACAACAACAACAACAACAACAACGAAAAAAGAATAATCTATCAATGTAGAAACTGTAGCTACATAAATACAAAATTATACAACACGTAACAGAATTTTATTAATTATAATTATCGATTGACTGATTAGATTTAATTAAAACATTATTAACACGTTTCGTTTTTTTTTGTCATTGGTGTTGTTCTTGTTTTCATACCAAATGTAATTTTTTTTTGTAACTTTTTTGTTTAATATTAATCAGCACGTATACCTCGTCGGTTGATTATATTTGCAATTAATTACATTTTAACGGTCAATCAATGGCCTTTAATTGATTTTGAATAACAATTGCATATGTAAACATTATTTCAAATAATTCCATTGGGAATCTGGAAGGAAATCATCAATAAAATCTCAAGACTGGTCATAATAACATTTGAATTTGATTTAATTGAAGCAAACAATCAAATTTTCAATCTTAATCAATTCGTTAATGTGATAAAATGGAATAAAAACACAGAATGTCCGACTGAACACTGCTAACCTATACGGGGACGTAATCGTTTTTTTTTTGTAAGAGTTTGGGGCACTTTTTGTGGTGTGACTTTTTCTATATATTTATAATCGATATGTCTAAAGCAAAAACGTGACGGGAATGTTCAACGCCATCCATCTGTGACAAGTTCTTAGGTTCCGGTCAATTTGTTCGATTAGTTACAAATATTTTCACTATCGATTCATGAATGCCTTTTCCACAATATAACGCATAAGTCGTGAACTGTTTAATGTGATCCAGAATTAAGCTGGAATCAACAGATTGACGACTAAGCGATTTTCTACAGAAAACATCATCAACGAAACTGAGTAATCTCCAAATCAGATGCTGTCATCTCCATGCATTGCGACGACAGGTCGTCAGCCTTGCTCCACTATATCGTAAAGGTGTTGATTTTCTTTGCATTGATGGGGACGTTAACCGTGACTCTTAATGACAGTTGTGCTACCGCAAGGCCCCAATCTGACCATGATCGATGGAATTTCGTATGAGAAACACGTAATTTTAGGAACAATTCAATTAAATTTTTTGTCAAACCTTGTCCTTCGTGTTTCCGACGATTAATATAAATTATAATTTGAAAATTTGATGTATGACTTGAGAAATTATCGTTATACGCCTAACACAATCTTCTCTGGGTGGTACATTAATTATTTTTAGCCTCTTATGGTTAATATTAATGAAGCTCTGACGGAGTAGAAACATAAGCAATCGAATGGAAAATCTATAAATATAATGATAAATAGGGAATAGTAATGTAGTCGCTAAAGCAGGACTTCAAAAGTAAGCAAAGATCCAACTATTATTTGCGTACGCGTCAAACAGTTTCCAGCTTCTAGCAGGAACAAACTTTAAATTATCATTAATTCAGTTCGTTTTAGTTAATCTCTATTTAACTCTGAGCAATCGAGATGAGTTTAATTGGGAACTACTGCACCCCTATTTTTCCAAATGTTTGGTCATTTTACAGAACTAATTTTCAGCGATTAGTTTGTTTGTTTAATTTAAGAAACTTTTAACGATTCACCATCACGATGAATGGCGATGAAGATGAATAAATCTAGAAAAATGTCGGTATATTATTCAACACAACTGATGATTCACACATTTTTACGCTCTTGGTTAATTGACTTAAGCCACATTTTATAGGGTCATATAAAATTTCGTTAAGGTTAATTGGATTTGTTTTATAATTATCAAACAACAACAACAACAACAAAAAAAAGAATTAGGCAAGTTTGTTTGGTGATGTAAATACATGAATTTCCTGTGATTTTCTAACAAGTCTATTCTTCCTGATTTGTTGTTGTTGTTGTTGTTGTTGTTGTGCATCAGTCAAAACATTATACAATCAGAGCACTATGTCATATCATTATGATGTAAATAATTGAATCTTAAATGGTGGGAATCTTTTCAGTCACATTAACGATGATTAAATTAATTATCTTTTGTTTGAAAACAAAGATATTTTAGATATTAACAAGTGGATTAATTGTTACAGTTGGAGCCGTGTGAATTGTTGATCAAAATGTTTCCTGAATGTTGTCATCAGAAACAGAGCTCTGTAACAATCACAATAAGCTCCTTTAACTGACAATTACAAATGAAATTGAAGAACCAAACTGTTGTATTTTGCATCAATACAAATCATTGTTTATACCCAGGGCTGCCGAGAGATTCGGGGGTCCCTGGAGAAGACCGTGTATTCGCGCCTGTATATAAATATATTTATACGTACTTATGCAGATGGGGGCGAACAGGGCCAGTTGCTCTTCCCTGAGATCGTATATATACCGAGCTTCCCTGCATGCCTCTCACTTTTCTATGGAGAACAAAAAAGTTTATTCTGGACGATCAAGGGTCCCTAAGAGTAGCCGGAACTAGGGAAAAATACCCCATTCTCTCCCCCGTTTTGTCCAGCCTGTTTATACCTTCATGGGTATCTCTCTTTTGACATAAAATTTAAAAACTTGAAATATTATAACAATTCTCGCGATGAACGTTAAGTTCCCATTACATGTACGTTTTATCCTTGACACAGTGAACTGGTAAAACCGAGAATCGATATTGCTATTTTGTCGAAGGTTTTATCATCAATTGCTTATAAAAAAATTATTTATTACATTCGTTATTGAAGAATTAATGATAGCTGTTGTTGAATTAAAATTGAAAGAGCTGTTGATTAAGAAAAATTTCCAATCAATTATAAGCAATTAAACCAAACACCTGTTCGAATATATTTAATTTTTATTAATGGTCTCTCCATTATAAATGTTATTAATTGATTTATGATTTTAAATTACAGACCTTTACCGTATAAAAATATTCCAATTAGATATTAAAACACATCTCCAGGACCGGAATAAGCTTTAATTTTATTCATTGTCGCTGTTTTTTTAAATGTTAATTTTTAATTAATCTTAATCTCAACTCTCCTCAGTCAATAATTTTCTCACAAATGATTAAAAAGCGAGAATCTTCACGAATTCAAACGATGTCCTTTTTTATGGCCCTATTCTTTAACAAAAAAAAAACTAATCAAACTTAATCGATGGCAATAAATAAAGTGTGTTTATGCTAGTCTCGAACGGTTTCAGGTGTTCCTTAATTATCAGTTAAGTCACCTTCAATAATTCAGTAATAATTGGCCCAGGCAGGTTTACGTGTTTATCTAAACCAAAACACCTATGTTCATCATCATCATCATCATCATCATCATCATGTGAAATGCCACACACATACGATAGTGAAAGAAAAAGAACATTTACTGTCCAGTTATGCTCATCTGTAAGACTTTCAATTTCCATCTATGATGTTAGTACAATGTAATTAGTTCCATAATTTATTCTACACGTACTCAAAAAGGTTATTAATGTTGATGTTTGCATGTATAAACCAAAGTCTCTTCAACCAGTTGTCTAAAATAATAAATAAATAAACGAATAGAAGAAAAAAATTCTATACAACAACAATAACATCGAGTATCTCTAAGATAATGCCAAATAATGGTAGAGATAGCCGAGTCACGACATAGATAATCCACACAAGTATGTGTATGTTAAAGAAGTGCATGAGAAAAATATGAGCATGGTGTGGTACACATTACAGGTTCTTGTCTGGATTGTTGTAGAGACGACAGACAACAACAAATAAAAACCGGTGAACAAACACCGAAAAAAAAACGAAACGAGGATAATAAGTTTTCACCTGTTGAATTAACACGGCTTGTCGACTGATGATGACTCAGGCATAATTCGTTTGTTGTATGGAAAAAGTACGGATTTTTATCGAAAAAACAATTCTCCAGACATGCATATTTATATTCTTTTTCATCATCAACAACAATAACATTGATTATGACGATGAGGATAATGATGATGATGATGATGATACATTCAATATCTATTATTAGCTACCAGAATTAAATTTATCGTCCATTAATGATGGATAATTTCGCGAAATTTTCGAGAAAAAATTATCCTCAATTAAACGTTGTCATTAGAGTAAATGAACGACATTGTTGTTTGTTAATTAGAGTCAAGGTATTCCACTAGTTGTTAATTAGAAACAATTCGATTCTGCTTTTCTGGAAATGTTTGAGAAAGTTACGACTTTTTTGTTAATTTTCCATTATTATTACTATTAAATAATAAATATTCTAAAAGAAGTTAATGTAAAATTAATTATCTTGAAAGTGAATGGTTTTATTATTATCAACGGTATAATGTTGGCAATTATTGTTAAGTCTGTTGTAACGGAGATGATCGTTAAATCATCCAACCACTAAAAGGAGCGGGGAAAAAACGAAAATTTCAAGAAAAAAACTCCAACATTCAATCAATTATAATCATTTGTAAGTTGAGTAATTTCCCTCAATCATTATTGAAGTCGCAGATGTTTTCTTCAATATGAGAAAAAGTTTTATAAATGGTGTTTAAAGAATATATATACAACAACAACGTCGTGTGTAAATTGGATACGCGCAATTCTAAATAAGTAATCAATCTAACAGTGACGCATTATCGTATGAGCAAAAAGAGCAATTGCCACCCGGGTAAAAATGTGGAAATTCAAATTCAAATTTAAAAACTCTGAAACGCCTGTGTAGCGTACGAAATTCCTGCTGAAGGAAAATTCATGAATTCAACATTAGACGTGACACCCCCGAACTTAAATTTGTCCTGGACCCCATGAAACTTTAACGTGCCACTGTTCAATCTCTCCTACATTTGTAACCTTTACTGTTTATAAACATTAATATAAATAAAACATATTTATGATTGGTGTTTATCAACTTATATAATTAATATTTATATTGCTAAGTAATAGAAACCAGTTTAACGGACATTGGAAAACAGAAATAATTCCACATACAAGGGAATATAAATGAAGAGCATCCGCAGATAAACACTCAAATGGTAGACAAAATACGTCTGTACATGAGCTTGTGCTGAGAAAAATGCACCCTTTCATTTTGCTGACGTAGAAGAAATTAATTGTTGCTAACTTTTGGATTCCTTTGCTCCCTTAATCGTTCGGTTGTGCGTCTGTGCATTATTTTAATTCAAACAACTTTTCAATTTCAGTAGTACTTTCATCTAATTTACTGACCGTATAAAACTCATTCATTTTCTAGCTAGAAAGTAATCACGCGATCACAGTCTATATTTGATTCATATTCAGGTGTCGATCACTAAAATTATGCACGATTTCATTGCGTTGCTTTTTCGCTCTACTTCGAAACAGACGAATAAGTCAAATACTATTGGCGTCTTTGTTGGAATCTTTTATAGGTTTTTTTATGTCGAAATATAAGACTTTCAAATAAACGTGACAAAGACAGAATGATATTTCAAACAATACCTTGTTTCTCATTCATTAGCAAAAGTCGATCTTTTCAAGAGAATAATAATATCAATCGGTAAAAGATAGCTGTAGTTGCATTTTTTTGTTGAGTATTTGAACCCCTTCAAACGAACAGATTTGTAGAGCTTTTCATCAACGATTTTGCATACGCGACATGTTGCAAAAATTGTTCTTTAGACTCGTCCAATTTAATCTTGAACGTTGACAATGAGAGCTAGAAATAGAATCGGAAGAGGTTGTTACTCGGCCATTTTTCCTCCAATACATCTTCAAATCTCTATTTGCAATTATTTTTATCGGAAACTCGCTTAAACCTTGGGCCTTTGGTTCTCAAAAATTATTATCATTGAACTTTTTTGTAGAAGTCCCTGGAGCATGTGCTTCTACCGACTTAATCTGGGGAAAACTATGGAAAAATACACGAATGTTCGTAAACAGAAAAACAATCGTTTACTTATTTGCTACTTAATTAACACACGTTAGTAACAATACGATAATAGACCCCACTTACAAAAATGTATTTTTTCATCGATTACGTACACATTTCGCATGGTTTTTTCCATGTATATAAAACAAAGAAAACCACTAATAAATCCGGTAAAGATGATAATTATGAGAAAAACCGTTTAAATAACAGCGAGAATAGTGAATCTCGATATGAAATCATTCAATCGAGGCTTTTTTCAACAATAATAATAATAACAACACACAAGGCTGCAATTATTCTATTACAAAAAAAAAATCCCATTTAACATTTTAATTGGATAATTAGGGCAGATTCAGGTGGAAAAAAAGCTGAAACTAGAAGAACAGAAACAAAAAAGTCTATTAAATATTTGCAATCGCTACATTAAGAAACCAATTAATAATAATAATAATAAAATGAATAGATGAGAGAGAGATTGTTTTCTATTTTGAGAAGCTACCGACAAAGGATATTAAATATTCAAAACGGGAAATTTTCGACAAATAACATCAATTAGTTATGATGGAAATTCTAGTCCTGTAATTAGAAATTTACTATCTGTTTTTAATAATAATCGAAAAACAATCATTACGTAATTTTACGGAACATACAGATTGTCCGCTGATTGAAGGAGTACCGCCAACGAATCTTACGTATTTAGTGTGAGAGAAATGTCGGCGAAATTTCCATCAAACCAAAAACCAAAACCACCGTGATTGCCGGATTAATGCGGAAAATCGATGAAGTCAAACTTTCAACATTTCCTGATTAGTGTTCTTTGTATTTGCTCAACATTATTTTGGATGTTGTTATCTCTAGCAATTGTACGTCAATCATCGAACAGTCCGTATAAATAATGCAATTGTTGTGCCTCGATTGAATAAATGTTATATTTCATAAGACATCTGGACACATACATGCAGACCATGTCGTTATATCACCACAAACCATGAAGAATTTCAATTAATTCCAGAAATTATATAATTGTGGACTTTCATAAATATGTCGTGCAAATAAAAGATCGATTGTTGTTGTTGTTATAGTTATCATAATTTTATCATCATTTGCAATAACCTTCAACGTAATTTTTTTATTATTCAACAAATTGTACGGCCACGTGAACGGTAAAACAATGGGAGAGAAAAAAAAGTTAAACAAAATAACGCAACATAATCAACCACAAAAGTTTGTAATCTTTATTGTTAGCTTTTTATAATGATGATAACAATGGAATTTAATTTCGTTTAATGCAAATATACCGTGATTAAACATAAATGTGAAGAGGGGCACACAAAACGACAACGACAACAACAACCATGATTGCCCCCTTATGTCATAATTATTATCGACTCCACCTGTTCGGTGTTTCCGTAATCTTGTAACATAATCATGAAATGAATCGAAATTCTTCTTAAATTAATGCCAATTGGAGCTGTACTATTAGAAAACAATTTGGGAATTAATACGAAAATCATTACGATTTTAAGTACAGTTATTAAACTAATTGGACTTAAATATCAATAATTACAAAAACGAAAACAACAAAAATTAATAATTAGAAATGGTAGTTTATGACGCCGGTAAATATACTCAATTTGGGTTAATTAACTGATTTAACAGGAATCTATTAAGTATGTAAAAAAATGGAGGAAATCCGCAGTGTTAGCGTTAACGCTGGGTTAGCACCCCCTGAACGCGTGCAGTAGATGTGACTAACTGTTCGTTTGACAGAAACTAAAGTTTAGATCAGCAAGTGAAGCATCGTCGCCTATATAGGAATGAAGGTATAAGTCTAACTATACAACTGAATAGCGTTGCCCCAATTGCTTATACCTTTCTGTTGTTCATCATTGTCTACCTTGAGAAAATCTAGAATGAATCGACACTATCTGTTGATGTACGTACAACTGACCAACAAAGTCGTCAAGCAACTTTACAAAAACAACGACAAGAGCCATTAAACATACACATTGAGATCATTATCAGAATGTAGATTAAGATCGAAACTTGTTTGGAATCTTCAAGTATCGTCTCCTTTCAAAACTTGTAGTATTTCTAAAGAAAAAGAATTACATACAACTTTCTGGGTCGTTGAAGCAAATTAACCAACTTTTCGATCACTCACAAGTGTTACACACACTTACATTCCTTTGAAAACCAACAACAAATAAACTTTTTGTTCGTTGACCACATTATAACAGGAAAAAGGTCAAGTAATTCTTGGAAAATCTCGTACTAAACAGAAAATGACTGTTCGTCAAGCATTTTGTTTCAATTGAAAATCTAAATGTTCCTTACAATAAACTGAAGTGTGATGATTTAATGATTGTATCAGCATCATTTGAATCTCTAATGTAATCAATTTGATTGACCAAAATCTCAATGTGGCCGTTCCATTGTTGATACGTTTTCGCATAATGATGATGATAATGATGGAGATCCTCTTATATTAGTGTTATAATTATTCATACATAAAGCGGAATAATAACAGCGTCGCTTTTAATTAAAACACACATACACATATACGTAATTATACAAGAAACTTGAATATTGTATGGATAGAGAGATGGATGAAGGTGAATAATCTTGTGGAAGGTAATTGGAAAAGTCGTTGAATGTTTCGGGCGTATGCACGTACATTCTCATATGTGTGTATACCTAGTTGTTGAAAACGTGCATCAAGACTTTTTCAACAAAAACACATGCACATAAACGATAAAACCTACAGAGAAAATGTGTGTGTGTGTGTGTGTGTGTGAATGTTAAATGTTGAGAAAGGAAAATAGTTTTTTTTTAAATGAAAGAGCACACCCTATAACGATTGCGTTATTTAATGACTATTTCAGTGAATGCCGGAAGAAACACTGAAATACAAGAAATGTTTTAAATATTCCGATAGATAGAAAACTGATAATTGAATTTTACAGAATTCATGTATTTGCAATAACAAAAGTGGGCCGTTATTTCAATTATTAAAAATTTCATAATAGGATGATTAATGAATTTTTCTCAAGGCATTTGAAATTGTTTCTGTTGACTTCTTTCTCTTATTACGTTAGGTATTTGGTAACAGAAAATATTGCCATTTTTAGAAAATCCATAGAATCAGTGAATGGTTTCATATTAATCTGATCTATTTATTAAAAATAATTTGTATAACACGCGCGAACGTTCACAAGTTTGCTTGTACTTTCTCCAATAGTTATACAAAATACAAAAAAACCCTCCTCTATAAATGCCATCAACTTTACAACCCCTATTTGTACGTCTCTGATTGATATAAAACAAACGACCTATTTATGGTAGTCACGAAATATGCTGTTCGATATCAATTTCTACCATAAAATGGCCTTGTTCCAATTGCAATTGCAGATCGATAAAATGCACACAATAACGAAGAAAAATGGGCAAACTTTCGCGAGTAGACTTCCGTTGGAAAATGCTAGAAACATCCAAGGACTATCTCACGGTTATAAACGATAACTATCTACCCTCTATTCGTACAGCAAATACAAAGCTTTACACACACCTGCCCTTTAAGAATGTCTTTTGTGTGTGTGTGTGTGTATGTGAGTTAAAGTGAACGTTAAAATCTACCTGTTGAAGGTTTGCGTTTGTTTTTTTTTTAAATGGGAAACGGTTGTTTTGAATTGCTAACACATACAATAAATCCACAATGGAGTGTTTTCAATTATTCCACAAACACAGGAATTTATGTGTTCCATCTTGAATAAATCGCGTATCTGATTGTGGAAGATTTGCGATTTGAAATGTCGAATAAAATGAATCGGCGGGGAAAAAAAAGGAAAAGTTTTTACGAACACAAAAAATTCAATTAAGTAATCATTGGAATTTTGTTTGTATGCAAGTTTTGTGTGCGTGTATGTGTGTTGGTTGAAATATCTGTCTACATTTCTATAATTGACCTAAAATCGTACAATACCACAAATCATCTTGGAAAATGACCGATGAAAAAACAAAACCACTCCCAACATAAACTACTCAAACAAGAATAATTACAATAATCGGACTCGTAGACAAAATATTTACAGAAAACAACAAGAAAAAACGAAACATTCCCCACACGTAATAAAACCGCAATATTTTCCCCATTAATTTCGTTTATTTGTTGTATATTTAGTATTTATTCGAATTAGTAGACTTCTAGAAATAAAAAAAAAACACAATAATTAATGATGGTGATATTTATCGTTTCAAATTCCCTTTAAACGTTATTGTTATACGATAGAAAGCTACTCAATTGCTGCGGTGCGTGAGTAATTGTAACAACTGCAATTACTGAAAGCTGTAGAAATGTGTACCTAAAAATAAGAATTGAAATATAAAAACTAACAAAGAGAAACTGTATTGAAAGGCGATTGGGACGTGAAAAAATCTATTTCTGCTTCTCAAATTGCACCTGTACACAAAATAACAGAGAGTATCCGTTTAGAGCTAATTCGATTTTGTTTAGCTCCAATGAATCTGTTCTGTAAATATTGAGATTTCATCCAGCAATGTTTGTTAATTCGCCAACGTTCTATTAGGAACATGATCAATCAAAACAGTGATTTATGTCACTTAACTGTGGTTTAAAATCAATGTTTTAGATAAGAAAGTCGAGTTTGAACTGTACAAGGACCTGAGAAGCTTAAAATTCGTCCCTTAAGATTATTGTTCATCCTATTAAAACTACTTTAATCTCGTTTATCAACATTATTTGCTATAATTTTCAAATTAAAAACAATTTCAATTACCTACATGTTGCATCAACTCAGAAAAAAGAAACAACTACCACAGCAATTATTCGATTACAACATAAAACAATCAAGATGGATATATATTTTTATTCTCTTGTGTACAATTTTAAAAGAACACGTAACACATTTATTATAAATTATATTTAAACATACAAATCCGGTCATATACGAAAGATGAACATAAATTCGAAAAAAAACAAATGGCCCTTTTTTGTGTATAACCAACAACGACCTCCCAACGGTCCCGTTTCTTTAAACTTTTTGTTTTGTTTTCACCTTTCACTGTTGCTCACGTATTTTATTGAAATATACTGGAATAAGTATATCTTATTCTCGATTTATTCCCATTGTCGGTTATTACGAAGTATAAGAGATGAGAAAGCAAAATGAAGAAATATTGTTATAGTGAAGAACAAAACAACAACAACCATGGACCGTTATTTTACGTATGTCCAACGATTGATTATTTGTGGATCAATTCTCGTTAATTGCTAGAAAAACGAGCGTTTTCTCGTTATTATTATTTATAAATAGAAATCGATAATTTGTTGATAATTCAATAGGAATTAATGAATTAACAAATACGTTATCATCCAACTGAATGCAGACACGTAATTAATTAAAGTTCAACATTTCTGTAAACGCACAAAATTGTGGCATTATCATCAATGGTTATTTGTCAAACAATTACAAATTTGCACATTTGTTAATTATTAATCAAACTGTCTGATATTTATTTATTTATTAATAGTCAATTATTTAATAACTAGAAATAATATAATCAACAAAATGTAGTTTAAATAATTTTGAACAAATAATAAATGAAGTATTCTTATCAATATTTTATCAATTTTGTAATATTATCAATCATTTTATTTGAATAAACGAAATTTACATCATTTACAAAAATATTTGTTTAATCAAAGATGGAGAAAAATGGCGAAGGAGCCGATTTATTTTCCCCATATAACATCGAATGAATTTTGAAAATAAATTCAAATCGGCATTAATTCAATTATTATTAGTTTTGAAAAATTTTGGAAATATGCCAATGTTTGTTTTTGGTTTTTGTTTTTGTTTTTTTTAGAAACACACGCTTAAATAACATATTGGAGTATTTTTATGTTGATTAATCAATTAAGGCCGTACTAATTACGACTTAAGTCACTTACAGTTTACTGTTCAGTATACGTTCTTCTTAATTTGCCACAATCCATCACCATATTCGGTATCATATTTCCAACATCAACACTTCAAAATTTAATTAAAAACAAATCGATTAACGCTAATAATTATGGACGGTATTTTATTAATATTTGAAATGATTTCAAATTAAATGGAATACTGATCGGAATTGGTTGCGATCTTAAATGAAAGGCCACTTCACATGTTTAAAATACGCGAGGAGATCGACGGGAGAGATGCGCATTATCGCACAGCCAGAACAACACTGTTTTTCCAACAACGGTTTAAATGTGTGGAGAGTGCAGTGAAGTCTTGACGTCGATTGTGTCGTCGTCGTCGTCGTCGTCGTTAGCGTCGTTTAATAACAGCAGCGATTGGGGCAACAAGAAGCCAATTGCCACCGCTACGTCTGTCATCTCTCCATTACCATCATCATCGAGAAAAGTGCACATTATTGGACAAGTGAAACGATGCACTTGTTTAATGATAGACAAAGTGTGCAACATGCAACAATATTCCACAATGTACACATGATTTATTTGTGAAATTATGATCATTTACACTTATTTGTTGACCTGTCTGGGGCCTTTGAAGATTTAATGATCAACAATTATTTGAAAACAAATTCATAAAAATATACATTTTTTTAATTAATTAACTGTAAACGTGCATGGAAATAAATTTGAAAAAATAAAATTCACGTTGTTAATTAATTTCAGATAATTTATTTAACTTTCTTTACATTGATTGAAAAATTGTCAAATTGAGACGATTTTCACGTTTGGAATTTCGTAAAGTTATTTCGGAGACAATTCAAGTCTTCAGCAATTATTCGGGGTGTCTGGATATGATCCGGAGATTCCAGAATAATTGCCGATCGCGTCCGGGATCGAACACTGAAAAGAATCCAATATAAAAGCACTATCAATCTTTAAAAAATAATAGTTGTAAGCGGTTTCAAGGATCAAATGATTTTCAGATACTTTCCACATTCTGAAATTGTTTCTATTATGGATATTATTGTGTACAGAATGCTCCTTGTTTATATTTCTATGTGAGATCGAAATATAAAGTTTACCATTAATTGTTTTCCTTCAATTTAACAGTAAAAATGATGTGGAACTAAAATAAACTCAAGAATAGGGGAAAGAAATAACAGAATATTTGTACAGCTGTTATTTTTTTATTTGATCATGTTTCCTTTATTTACCAATTTTGATCAACAAGAACGATTTCATAGAGGGTTAATGAAACTAACGAAAACTACCTCTCTCCCTACTCGTTACACAATTCACGATCTGTTTTTATGACTGCTATATTTCGAAAATTCGTAAGCAATCAAATTTCCAACTTGGAAAGTCGATTCTTTCTTTATTTGAGAGAGATTTCTATACTTTCCCAATAATGATGCTTACTGGAATAATTCCTTGTTCCTAATAGTTCTGGACACTTTCAAATTTTAAGTCTTATTAAAACAATTCGTGGAGCATTCTTGAATCCACAGTAAATCTAACGTATTTGACGTTACTAAAGCGTCTGGTATCGCAATCGGAGTAGATGGAAAAGCAAATGCTCGTCATTACCATAAAGAAAACAACAAAAATGCAACATGTTTCCAATAAGGAAATTTCCAAACGAATAATTTAAAGCGATTCGTTTCTTATACGTACATCACTAAGGTTTTTGACAAGAAAGCGACGTAAATCCCTTGAGAAGATCCCAATCGAATACACCACATGCAAATCGTTTAATGAAAGTTGTTATTATAACGTGAGAAATTCGGAAAAAATCCGGATATCCGTCTCTTATATCGATTCTGATGCAGATAAGCTGGCAACATTTCGGTAAATTATTTTCAATTCTCTTATATTTTCCAGATATTCTCGATGGGATACACACTTCTCTCTTGTTTAGAAATCGAAGAAACTTTATTTTCATTTGGATAAGTTGAAAATCTTGGAAACAACACTCGACAGATAGCTTGAATAAAATAAAGCCCACCCACATTTTGGCATTTCCACCAACAGTGCGACAGTGATGGATCGTGGAATAAATGACTGAAGGGCTTTTACGTAGATGCGTTTGTGAAAAATGCTAACAACAAAAGTCGATTAGTTTCAATAAATAAAATTAAATGAGGAACGAACTTTATGTAGTTGTTTGTGTGATTTAAATATAATTAGGATCGTCTAAAGAACTTCACTATCTAATCTATTCTTGTTGGATTATTATGATGATTACACTTTTAAATAATAGCAACGAACAACAGCAATAACAAAGGACCGCCTTTACATTGGCCATTCCAATATGAAATGATAAATGCCTTCAACATATCTACCTGTCATTATATTTCAACCGTAACTGATGTTGTTTTTTATAACGTGAAAAGCTACCTAAAAGAAAATCAATACTAGAAATCCTTATTATTATTATTATTATTGTTGTTGGTTATCGAAATGAAATCGATGATTCAAATTCTCTACAGGTGAAGTCTTTTGCATATTTTTTTTATCATTGCACAAAAGCATCTAAATTTATCTTGGCTTTAATTGAAATTCTCTCGTCTTTGACCCATATTTCAGACTGTGCCAAATTTCGTTAAAGAGTAGGTTAGGATGTAGCAGTTGTGGATTTCCTGTGCGCACCACATCCATTTATCGATTTTCTACCCTCGGTTAACTGTAAACAGTTGAATCAGCAGATTAGGTCGGGATGCTGCAGATGGAAAAATTCGAAAAAATAATGTTAATCAAACAGAGTCAGATAAGTATTTGTTAAACAATCGGAATTAGGGTCGTAATACGTGTTCGATATTGACTAGGTCAGTATAGTAGGAATGTAGGTCATTTATCGACCTTCAGCTATTATTTTTTTTATTAACATTGATTTTGATTTATCGTCTATTGGAAGATGGAAGAAACCAGAAAAAACATATCAATTCATCCGTTTTACCGTTACAAATTGAACACGAAACAAAAATCAGAACGAATCGAATCAGATTTTGGGTTTTATCCACTATGAATGTATTTATTTATTATTAATTTGTAAGATTATAGGAGCACAGTTGTCATGGTTTTAGTCTACGTAAACTAAAGTTTCTAGTCGATTTGAACTATTCTCAATTCTTATTGGCTATAATTATAAGTACGGTCCTGTTTATTGGGTTTAATAATAAAATCGAACATAATTGAATCAATGAATGCAAATTATAGAAGGAAAAGCAGAATATTCATATCCAGTCTTGTTAATTTCAATTTACCTGTTTAAATGGTTGAGATGACAGCTAGCATGTTAACATGTTAGATGCATTTTCCTAATGTGGGTTATTAAATCCGTGTTGATTATTCAGTGGAAATTAACAGGATAATTATAGTGATGTGGAAACGGCCTATTTATTCACGTACAAATAGGTAACTTTCTATTTCCATCACGACAAAATCCGTGAGTGTTAATCCTTTATTAGTTCGTTTATCGAAAACAGATACAGTCGCAAGATGATTCAATTTTATCAATGTTCGGTGGTATTCCGGAGAGATTTCAATTCGAAAAATTGTTTGACTACTTTTCTGAATATTTCCCGACTTAAAAATTTGCCATAGGTTTTATTACAGTGGACCAAATAAAAATCACAAACTAAATGTTGGAGATGATGATCAACAAAATTGACAAGTCACAATCCAAATCGGCAGACCGAGAAGCATATCAATATCGAACACAATCGTATTTATCGAGATCCAAATTCAATTTGACTTTGTGAAAAGGACAAGCTATAACAATAGAGTAACAAAATAATTTATCAGGAGAAACAGTTCATAAATATTGAATACAACGATTGGAAAAAGGCAATACAAAGAATGGGCTAATTGAATTTTTTTTTAATTGATTAATCGAATATAAGCTCGTTTTGGACATGTTTCTCGAAAGCACGTTAGAAAATTTTGTTGCCTTGAATTCGATGATTAATAAATCAAATATTTGCAAACGATCATAAATTTATAGCACCTACACCTTGCAATATGTCAGGATTTCTATTAAATTTTGCGCTAGTAAAACTATGATGAAACAATTTTATTGTTGATCCTTTAAATGGTTAAACAAACTGGAATAGTTATTGTATCTATGCTATTTCTGTTGAACAACACAATTTTCCACTTGTTATCTTATTATTTCAATCGTTAATTTTTGACTTTACTTTGAATTCGCAAAGTTTCCAGCAAAATTGATGGATTTTCCATCTTTTTTAGACAGATTTAATGGATAAAGTGATGTTTAAATTATAGAGAGATTATTTGAGATTAATTAATTTGAGACATGTGAGAATTTTCGGATGTTTCAAACCATAGATAACGTTATCCTATTTATTTAATAATAAATTACAGTGTTTGTGTATTTATTTTTGTAGGACAGTCGACCTAGAATTTCCATTTATCAAAAACAACAAAGACGTATCTATGTACTCACAATTAAAGTTTGATGCTATATCATCAAACCTATCTTTTCAGAGCTCTGTTCTTTCAACAAGAACTTTCATAATAATTATTTGTATTGCTAGATTGTTCAGAAACTTTCACGTGTACGAATGTGGCAAATACGAGTAATCGCAATACACAAGACTTTTCGTACCCACTGATGTGTACATTTCCTGACTAAACAGCGGCAGAAGAGGAGGATATGCTTCATGCTTAACAGTCCCAAGACCTAGACATGCTCCTGGACCAATAACTTCTTAATCCGGCATTGGTTGGCGATATCAAAAGATTTGTATATTAAAATCAGGACAGCCCTTAGACTGGAAGCTTCTAGGGTCCCGCAATGTCGTTCATTTTATTTACAAATGTGAATGAAGAATTTTCGAATGCATAATAACAATAGTATGTCTAATTCAGCAGAAATTAGAAATTCCAAATTTTGATTAAGAAAATTTATACGGCCTCAAAAATCATTTTGCCTCATTGGGCCCGCACTAATTAAGGGCGGTCCTGTTTAAAATCAATATATACCAGGGTCGTTAACATTTATTAAATTCAGTTTATTTGTTTCATTCCATCGTATATAATCTTGGATAAAATGGATTTTGTTCAACTACACTCATATTTAATGCTAAATTAAGTTATATGTGCTAAATTTATATTAAAATTGACGTTTTAGATCAAAAAATTTGTAATATTTTATTGGATATTTGAAAACAATTACAAAAATGACAAATAATGTGTTTCCGAACGATATTGAAAATCCTACAATTTTTGCCGGACTTGTTTTACAATTGAACTGTTTGCCGATGATTTTAAAATATGGCAAACAAATAAAGCCGAATGGAAGCACAAAAGGCAATAAATTTATTAGAGCTATAAAGAAAACCAACTTCTTTCCATTGTTGGAATATTGAAAAGAAACCTGAGACACGAAGGTAGCTGCTCCGGGCCCAAGCTAATAGGGGATTTTCCGATCTAAAAACTATAATTGTTCACGATTGTGTTTAAGTTTATGTTTACGTCGTGTAGTAAAAAATGGTATGTGGTACATTCGAAAGTGCCCAATTGCATTAGGATGTAAGTGTTATTAAGCAACATCAAATAAATAACATGGAAATACGTTTCTCATTGGCTAAAATCTTCATTTCCAAGTGCATGCTTCGAAAACGGTAATTTTCCACACCGCTGATGGTAAAAGAAGAATGTGGCAGTTGATTCGAGGTTTTTAAAAATTAAAAATACTTTCACCAGAAACTGTAAATTGAATGATTGATAAATTCCTATTTCCTTACATCCACAAAGATGATAAAACGTCCTACTATAAATAAAATAAAGGAGAATTGGCTGTACGATGGAATCAAACAAACATATCTATTCTACAACAAGACGAAAATCTGGTATTTTTATACTTATTGTTAGAGTGAATTTGAAATGGTTTACTTTTGCGAACATTGTCCTTTTTCTGAATAACGATTAAAATTGATTCCTTCAATTCTGGAGACCACTTTGATCTTCTGCCTCCGGCCCTAAATATTAAATATTTTCCACATATTTTCGGTGTAGTAGTGACTCATAAAGATTGTTAAATTCTTTCAACAAGTCATCATCAACCGACCCATAATTCTTTCGTTCATATACCAGTTCAGACATTCTTATCTTCAATGAGAATTGAGTTGACCAAGAATTTTAACAATTGTCGATAACATGTTCTTTTGTAATTTCCTTCATTCTATAAATAAAAATTGTGTGCGTGTAATCTTTACGCGCGATTGAAGTAAAACTTGTTTGACGTTTATGGCACATATCATGAAACGATTAAACTTAACTTAAAATATTACAGTTTAGTTATATTCATTAATGATATACTTTACAAAGAATAATATAAAGCTATATTCACATTATGCATTAAAAATAGGTAATATTGTCTACAATTATCTGTAGATTTTGATTTTATACATTTTCACCCTTAAGTGTGGGTATGTGGAATTCATTTAAAAATACGAGAAGATCTATACTCTAACGATTTGAATCTGTGCGACTTGACTTGACCGTTGTCAAATTGACAATTGTGGCTCGATTTCAATTGCTTTAATTGCCTTAAAGTTGACTACATTTAAGTAAACCGAATATAAATAAATATTTGTTTAACACTACTTCAATTTGATTGTAAAGCTTTACACAAATAAGTCTGATTTTTTTCAAAAATTCTTCAATCTTTTCATATTCGCAGAAGTGGACTGGTTACCCTCAACAGTATTTATTTTGAAATACATTCAATGTAAGAACACCGCGTAGATTATAGTGGCAATTATTAGATATGTTCCCACCCACAATTCTAGATTGTTTGGTTGATGACTAGACTACGCATGTCTAGATAGAAACTGATCACAAAGTACTTTCAAACATCACCAGCTGGACCGCATTTCTATTGAATTCATTCAATTTACAATTTCTGAGGAGAGTATATTTGATTTTCTTAAATCAATCGTCCCGTTTTCCATTACCATCTGCTACCGTGTGGAAAATGAGCATTTCCGAAGCATATTTTTGGAAATCTAGATTTCAACCAATGACAGACGTTTTAACATGTTAGCTATTTAAAATTATGGTTGCTTAGCAACATCTACACATTAATGCAATCGAGTACTTTCGGGTGCCCAACACACGATGGAATGTCGGCTGTATCCGTTGGATCGTAGAAAATCGTTTTCATTTATAGTACACTTTTCATATGAAAATTCACGAGCCGAATGGCTCGATGGTTAACGATAGGGATTTACGCCTAGAAGTCCGGGGTTCAAACCTCGGCACGGTATGAAAAAGGATTTTCAGAATTTTCCTCTTCTTATAACCTAAATTGTTAATTTGTACATGCCACAAAGTACATGGACCAGTTAGCAAGATTAGGATATCTGTCCCTAGCCCCCCCCCCTTTGCAGGTCCCTCATCGTAGAAAAGAAGGTGAAATGAGCAGTAACCAACCATCATCCATAAAAGGGCATAAGCGCCCAGGGTTTGGTTGAAATGAGCAGTAAACCATCATCCATAAGTAAAAGGAGGGCATAAGCGCCGGGGTTTGGTTGAAATGAGCAGTAAACCACAATCCTTTTTTCCTTTTAAACATAAAGTTAAACACAATAAGAAATATAAAAAAATCATAGTTTAAAAAACACGCTTTAATGGTAGACTGAACTAATAAGTAAAAGCTCCCTCTCCGGAAGGAAATCGTTAATCCTGATGATCCTGGCCCAGGATAATGGGACAAAATTTCAAATGAATCTGACGCTTTTTAAGTGGGTGATAATCGTGTTCGAAGATTCCGTTGCAAACATACAGGTGAAGCTAATATAAAGCGTGTAAAAAAAACAAGAATTAAATAAACAACAGATTGATTATTTATTTATTTTATACTTTTACACTATCCACTAATTTTATATAAAATTCGTTAATACCACTCCCACTTTTTGACGAATATTCACTCATTAATTAAATTAATTGAGAATAAAAAATTAAAATAAAAGTTAAATCAGCCCATGTCAATCTACCCAGAATTCAAACCTGTTCTCCTATTCCTACAACCAACCAATAGCTGTCCTGATGTTGTAGTCACATGACTGAGAAATATCACCAGAATTAAGATACCAACCTTACATCTACGGAGTTTCTAAATTTCGTCAAATGAAGTTGGAAATTTTAGTATTATTAGGATTTTAGTCGAACTAAATATTTTAAATAGCGGAAACTATTTCGACCGTTACTTCCGTCAGAAAGAAAATCTGAATTACCCCCCAAGTCGCGCCTAAAGAAGTTTTACTTCAATAAAAAAAATCAAATACCTATTTAATCATTAGTCGTATTAAGAGAAGGGTCATATTAAAAAAGGCAAAGAGCTTGTTTTATAACAAGAAAAGTCACGTTCTGTCTGAATTGTTGCCATTCATATAACTGGTCATGCATATAGGTGGTCCTTTTTTGACTCTTCCACTTTACAATCAAAAACTATACAGATATTTAGATATACAGAAAAGTAGCAAAGGATCTTTCAATAACTGCAAAATGATTAAATTGTATCTGAAAGAAGCAATCTTACCATCGTCTAATTGCCGTCGATTTCATTGTCAGTCGTCGCCTGGCGTCTCGACGGCATCATTTCAATTTTGATTAATCGATGTTTGAATGCAACTGGATGGACGTCGATGACGCCAATGCAACGCATGCGTTATTCGTACTGAACACTGAATCAACAACGTCCGTATTGGTAGGCGAGTATAGTCGGCATTTTCGTCAAGAATTATCAAATTTTCCAGTGATAACGTTTAGACGTCAATCGCTTTGAAGAAAAACCCAATATGACGTGGGGCTTTGTTACATGCGGCCCAAATGAGGCTCTTGTCATTAGCGGTAAGTTGGTGTTTTAGTAATTACTATTTTGTTATTGCCAGATATCAAATATCTGTACGCACCTTGCTGATTTGGAGCGCTTGCGTTTCGTCGATTGCCGGCAAATTCAAATCAATAACAATTTCCCAAATTTGACAGATTTTCGTTATTTGTTGTTGTTTATAATTTGGGATAATTCTAAAATACTTGTAATTCGAGATAGTTGTAAATAGGCGTGTGCAGAATCAATAAATAATGGTTCTATATTCCAGGCGGTTACGTCATATGTTTGTGCTATTTATTAATGCCAATTGAATACACTGTAAATGGCATGTTTGTTATTTTTATTGTAGTTAGCAAGGCCATTGTTGATTTATTTAGTCAAAAAATTTAACGCAAGTATATTTGTTCAAGGTATTATCACGATATTTCCAAAAAAAAAATAATAAACACACAACAAAAGTCCTAAATTTATCATTTGCAGTACTAATTAACAGATAAAATACATTATGATGCTTTAAATTGAAACAAAATTTAGTTAATTGAAATGTAAAGCTAGAAAACATCCCAAATTGAAGCGTTATTAATATTAGGGTGTTGTTTTAGTACTTTTATTTTTCAAAGATGAGAATTTTGTATTGATTCTACAACACCTTGATCTATTCGTTAAATTCGAAATAATAACTCAATATTGTGGCAGTTCTAGTTACTTATTTACATACAGATACTTCACTATCAATATTCTTGTCGTTAGTTGTTTCTACATTAAAGATAATTGAATCATACAACAATTGCCTCGAACCAATTTGCAAACCTATCAGTATTGTAGATCGTTGCTATGTTATATATTTATATTAAAGTACTTACTATTTGTAGACACATTAAATATTCCATTGCTCTATCGCTTCCACGCTTTTGCAAAGATTCAGAATAGGAATTGTTTCTTTAGACTGCCTTCTCTACCAGTTTAGCTCAAAAGTACTCTTTTGATAAGCCGAAAACTAGTTTTGTGCTCTTCAAGTACTTATTGAATGGATTGTCAGTTTGTGGCAATTCTTTTTCGATTATTTGAATTTTGAAATCTTAAAATTGGATTTTTTTGGCATCTCAATCAAGATTTGAAATCGTTTATCCAATGATTGTCAAAATTCAGCCTGCCAATATTCCATTAAATATAAACGTTCCATTTGTTTATACTTTTGCTAAATGTAATAAAAATATTGGAGGGATAGAGTTATGTGGAGCAACTGATGCAAATAAACTCTCGTTTATTGGATTCAGTTGGTTGAATCTTTCATTTCTGATAATATCCAAATTTGGATATGTTTTGGTCTTCTAAAAATAATTTCGTTTAATTTTAAACAAATGTTTTGTGTTTGAATTATTAAAGCTAGTCTAAAAAACTAACCAAAGCCTGGCTTCATGTTCGCCCGCAAACCTTTTAATTTCTTCTTTAACGGTGCGAATTCCCATATCTGAGTTGCAAATATGCCATGGAGCGTTGACTATGGTTGGCAACACATGCCCATAACTGAACCAAATAAAAAAAAATGATAACTAAATTTATGAACTATTTTTTCCTTGTTCCATTGTCGGTTACCGTTTGTTTATTATTTTTCTAGATTTATCAGACTTCGTGCAATGAATTGCAAAACATTAAGCATCTCTCCAACCTTTTAATACTAATCGGTATAAATAAATTACTATCATTAGTTTGTATCGCCTACACCACCTGCAATAGTTCACCAATCTATATACCTATAGTTTCACACAATTAGATAGTATTCCTTTCAAATCAATAAATTGTATATTGGATATCGCCAATAATCAGTTCACCATGCTGAGTTTAATTCCAATTTTAATTGGATAAATATCTAGCTAGTTGCATGTATGATTATTTCACGCCTATCCATATTAGACATTTCAATGATTAACATAAACTAAACCAGATGGGATAATATTGTTGTTATTTTGCAGGATGTTGTTATAGTAAGCCATTGTTAGTGCCTGGAGGTAGAGCGTTCATTTGGCCTGCAATTCAAAGAATACAAAGGTACGTAGGCTGATGATAATGTCTTTGTAGTAGTAGAAACAACTTTTTTTCTGTTATCATTTTATTGTTAAGAATATGCCTCAATACAATGACGTTACAAGTGGACAGTCCTACTGTTTATACCAGCCAAGGTGTGCCTATTTCAGTAACTGGAATAGCTCAGGTATACATAATCCGAAATTATTTATAAATTAAACAGATAGTTTAAAATACGATTTTATTATAGGTAAAAATTCAAGGGCAAAATGAAGAGATGTTGCTAGCAGCTTGTGAACAATTTTTGGGCAAATCTGAAGCTGAAATTCAACATATTGCATTAGTTACATTAGAAGGCCATCAAAGAGCTATCATGGGCTCGATGACTGTTGAAGAAATCTATAAAGATCGTAAGAAATTTAGTAAGCAAGTCTTTGAAGTAGCCTCTTCAGATTTGGTTAATATGGGCATTACTGTTGTTTCATATACGTTAAAGGATATTAGAGATGAAGAGGTGAGCGTGTTTGTTTGTGTTAATTATGTGCTAGGTTCTATCAATTACCGATTTATTTCTTTCTTGATTTGCTACAAAAAAAGGGTGCCAAGGTATGTTTATTATATACAGTTTGTTTGTTTGTTTTTTTTTGTCAGAGAGTATAAAAAAGCGGTCAATATTCCTTAAATTTTGGCACCTAAAAATTTGTTAGAATCAAAAAAAAACAATTTACTTATTTATAGGATGTAAAATGGGGATCAGATCCAAGAAAGGCGAGAGTAAGTCCAATTTAACTCCGTAATCATTAACATAAACAAAAATAACTTTCTCTGTATGATATGTTTAACATTGTTAACAGGGGTGTTAAAATTTGGGAATGAATCCGCCAAAAGTAATTGTTAGTGTTTGCATGGCCTTATATTTTATTCATCAAATTAAAAAAGAGAAAAAAAAACAGGCAAATGATTTGTGTAAATATCAACCACCACATTGGCACTGACATTTGCTTTGTTCTACATTATTACTCCACTGTTATTTTCTAATTCATCAAAAAAAAATATTCTGTAGGGTTATTTGAAAAGTCTTGGTATGGCTCGTACAGCTGAAGTGAAACGTGACGCCCGTATTGGTGAAGCTGAAGCACGTGCTGATGCACAAATTAAAGAAGCTATCGCTGAAGAACAACGTATGGCATCTGTATTTTTAAATGATACAGAAATTGCAAAAGCCCGTCGTGATTTCGAATTGAAGAAAGCCGCCTATGATGTTGAAGTACAAACGAAAAGTGCTGAAGCTGAAATGGCATATGAATTACAAGCAGCCAAAACAAAACAACGTATTAAAGAAGAACAAATGCAAATTCAAGTTGTTGAAAGGACACAACAAATCGCTGTACAAGACCAAGAAATGGCTAGACGTGAACGGGAATTAGAAGCAACTGTACGACGACCAGCTGAAGCTGAAAAATATCGTTTAGAGAAATTAGCTGAAGCAAATCATAATCGTGTTATATTAGAAGCAGAAGCTGAAGCTGAAGCATTACGATTGAAAGGGGAAGCTGAAGCATTTGCTATTGGAGCAAAAGCTAAAGCTGAGGCTGAACAAATGGCAAAGAAAGCAGAAGCTTGGAAGGAATACAAAGAAGCTGCAATGATTGACATGTTCCTTGATGTTTTACCTAAGGTAATACACCTTCAAAAACAACAACACATTAAAATAATATTAATTATTAATAATTTTTATAGGTGGCAGCAGAAGTTGCCGCTCCATTATCACAAGCGAAGAAGATTACAATGGTTTCAACAGGATCTGGTGATGTTGGTGCTGCTAAACTCACTGGTGAAGTGTTAGAAATTGTCAATAAAGTCCCACAATTGGTCAAGAATTTAACAGGCGTTGATATATCAAAGGTAAATTGTTTTAAACATGTTTCTGTTGACTATCAATTTTAACAAAACAAATTTTTAGAGTGTTCACGCTGCATAGACTCAACATACTTCATGGAGGACCAAATCTGCAAGCGATTGCATTTAATGGAAACCGGAAAAATGCCACACATTAGCTTTATGATATTAATGATAAAAAAAAATACCAAGCCTTATGAATGTTTCATATTGTGTATATGTCTATTTTTTGTAAATTAGTGTATATCTTCTTATTGTGTTACGTAATTCGTTCACTGACTTTGCAGTTGATTAAAGCAGTGAATAAATTATAAAATTCCTTATCGAATGTTGTAGTTCAGCTAATTGTATTTGCGAAAATACTGTTTTAGTCCTTTAAAGTGCTAATTTCCTGATAATTTGTTAAGTAATCAAGATATTTAGTAAATTGAAGTCCTGTCCTGGAATTAAGATAAAGTGGCATTTCATGTTCATGGCTTAAAGTATAGCATAAGTCGGTGTTGTTTGTATTAGTAGAGAATTCACAACCTCTCTATTAGTACTTTAAAAGACTACAATTTGCTGGACTATATGGTACCAGAATTTTTCTATCTCCTATTTAATGTTAAAATTTTAATCTGAAAAAAGCCAAAAAGATAACATATTTGTTTTCACTGTGTATAATTTTTATTCAAAAGCAAATAAATGCATTAATTTTGATCACCTTTCTTTTTGTAAACATTACACTACTTAGCAGCGGCATTTAAAGCATTGGAATACTTAAATTACAGTCATTTGTAAAAGTTTAAAGGTATCAAACTCTAAACTTTTTTTCAATTTGTCGTAACAGGACCGGCACAGACTTGAATCAATTTTGTTACAATTTAAGTTTAAATCAATAGAACGTTCGTGTAATTACCGGTTCTGCCTTTTTAAGGATGTTCTATAGAAACAGGATATACGACCAAAAGGACTGCACCAAAGGCAACAACCAAACTACCACATATATGCTTATAATTTAATTTTTTTCTGTACATTAATTAATTATGATTAAACGATTAGAAATTTCATAAATTTCAGTCATTTTTGATAGAAAAAAAATACATTAATTAAACAAAAAAAATTCTAAAGCAATAACAATTTATTAATGAAAGTATTAAAAGCATGCAAAAATATACAAATAAGAAGTATATAGCAAGGGAAGTTTGGTTTTTGATTTTTATTATTAAAATTATATCGAAATTCTTCCGTACCAACTACTTCTCATAACCAACAACAATAGTCAAACAATCAATCAGGTAGAGGAATTGGAGGAGAATTTCTAAGGAAAACAAATTTACAAAGGAATGCGAAGCAAGGATATTTTTTTAAATTGGTGGAAAATTGCATGTGATGTATCTAGAACAAATTGAATAATTTACAGAAAAATAAATAATAAACCGTTATGTTGGGTAGATCCGAAGTAGCCAAGCAGTGTATTTGTTTACGATTAGTTTTATTTATTAGGAAGTAGTCCCCTCACACCTTACCCAGTAGGTCGTGTATGTAGGGCTTTTTTCTATACCCTCGCTTTAGAAAGATACGAATTAGTATAGCTAATAATAAAAAAGAAGAAACATATAATATAAAACACATACTTATATCTAATGCTTTAAATATGCTGCTACCGCCACTTGTTTGTATTGGTATATGATTACCATTCTCTAAGCCCAAATGTAAAATTCTTGTGTCTGAACCAATATATCTAATATTGATACTATTATACATATGTTTAAGATAACGTAAAACTTCATCTATATTCCATGAATCATCTGAATTTCTACATTGTGGACAATGTTGTTTTGTTGGGAATTGTACTTTTGGATATTGTGGATCTTCAGTATCATCACCGGATAAACGACGATTCACATCATTATGTGCCATCCATAACCACAAAATTTGTGAATCTAATGATGATACATTTTTCATATCACGACGGATTGCCATCTCTTGAAAATGACGACTACAATCAGCACAACCGAAATAATTCTTTATATAACCGTGCATAGCATCCAAAATTTCACGTGGATTCGTACTCTTTTTCAAACCATTCTGTTCAGCAGCATTTACCGTTAAATAATGGAACAATTTCCATAAACCACAAGGATATCCACGTTTATTCGGCGTACTACCATGACAACCCAACCATTGCGGTTGCGATGAATACACTTGACTGTCTCCATCTTCAGCTTTTCGAACGATTTTAGCAAAATCCCCGCCTGGAAAATACGGATAATTATTCAATTGAAATTAGAGAAAATATAAAAAAATACCATTAACTTCATTTGTATTTGTAACAAGTTCATTTAATTCTTGTAGAAACATCTGTCCACCCTGTCCGAATGGGAAATATTTCTTCAAAACATTCAAATATTGACGTAAAGCTTCTAATTTATCACCTGTTATCGTTTTAATACCACTAATTTCATGTTTTAATGAGTAACGTAATGCTGTTTCTAAATCCACTTGGAAGACAACATCGCCCATTTTCTTAACACGTTCCTTTAAAGCTTGCTGGGCACGTTCGTGCATTAATGTTGCCATATCTGGTACTTCGGCATCTAACCATTTACCCGTATAAATCTCTTTATTTTTGATCGGTTCATTGAGAATATCTATATTTTTCGATTTTAAATAGTTTTTAATTGCATTCTTAACAGTTTCACGTGTATTTCCAGGATCTTCTACTATTTCTCTATTGTTATTGCGATCAATTACAATAACTGTTGGATATTTATCGATTTTTAAATTATTAATTAATTGAGTATTGTTATTCCATGCACTACGTATGAGAACGTTATGTATTTTACGTAAATCTAATGCAATTTCTCTACCTACAAACGAGTCAGGTGATTCAATGATTAAAACAGCATATTGTACAACATCCGGGACGTTATTGAATAATTGTGATGTATTTGTGTGATTATATAATAACAGGTTGGGATAGATTCGTCCTCTATTATCAATTTGTTCATTAATCATCCGTTGAATAATATTATGTCTATGGCCGATCATATCCTCACCTTTTTGCATTTCAATACCGAAATTCTTTTGCTCACCACCAGGCTGATAATGTTCATGGAAATAACGTAATGTTGGATAGCCCATTATCTCATATTCACGGCATATTGGGAAATTCTCATCAACTGAACAATCAATTGCACCAATACGTATCATATCATTCCAATTTTTTATATCTGTACCTAAGGCTTTCCATGATGGTGCGAAACGTTGACAAAAGCCACACCAGCTATTATAAAATTCAATTAACCATGCTTGATTCGAATTGGTGATTGATTGTTGGAAATTATTGATTGTTAATATTTCAATATCATCATCTTGTTGATAAAGGCCTTGTCCTTCCAATAGGTTTTTGTATTTGTTTTGTTCGTGTATACTTAAAGCGGCATTTTTTGAATATGGCAATAAAATTACAAAGAAGAAACTCACGAAATTTAACCAATGCAAAATATTTAATGAATTCATTATTGTTTTTGTTTGTTGGTATTTTTTCAGTTTTAATTAACTTACAACTTGAACGGCAATCTGCAAGAAACGATAAGAATTTTGGAGGTTATGTTATTTTAGAAACGTCACTGACGTCCGCCCGCGCGATTGGCCCAATTTGCACCGATTTACCTGTAATTTTAACTAAACACCTGTAAAATAATTAATATTAATTGGATAATCGAATAATTCGTCTTGGTTACGGTAGGGCTTTTGGGTCTCATAGACTACCCGTAAAGCTATAATAACAAAATTTTGTTGACATGTATATGGTGTAAATAATCAAAATCGTCCCCATAGAGTGGCGCCCCTTCGCAACGGGGCAGGAGGGCCTGGGGGTGTATGGAAACGTTACCAAGTTGAAGACTGTGTGCTTAAAAGTAAGCTATTATTTTAGCTGATAACTAAAAAATATTATTCGTTTTCAAAATAGCTCAGCGGATTTTTAACCGCGGTTGAGAAATTTCACATTATTTGGAATCTCCTTATATTTTCATTATCAGTTAAAATAATAGCTTAAAGAATCTAAAAAAAATCATACTTATCTTTGAGCGCACTGTCTTCAATTTGATGACATTTTCGTCCACCCTTCTTTTTGGGAGTTATCCATTGTACGGGGGTTACAGCTATATGGAAAGTATATGAAGAAACCCAAAAGTCTTACCTTAATCGTAATTGAAAATTACTGTATACTTCTGTAATGTCCATTCAGCTGTTGTTGAGGAGAGAAAATAACATATTAGTTGACCACAATGACCTGCACGTATTTATCGTTGCAAAACAAATCTACTGGAGAGAAAATAGCACCGTTATCTCAACATAATTTACTTTGTTTATAAAACAGTATTTTAATGGTATCATAAAAATATTTATATGTATTAAAACTGCTACATATTTATTTATAAGTTACCTATAATAAATTAATAAAAAAATATAAATGCCTATATTAACTAGTGTTTTTATTTGTCTTTTTGATTACTGTATTTAATGTTATTCTTTCTAATTGATTTGCGTAAATCGTTATATTATAAATAAATATTATATTATTGATAATCAGTTCCACAGGCGCACGCAGGGGTGTTGCAAGGGAGCAATTGCACCGCCCTTCATCTATTTGCAAACAATTTAAATTTCTCTCGTTACAAAGTGATTTGTTGAAAGATTTTATAAAATTGTAATTTTTCTAATTGATAAATTCGTCTATCGCTACGCAACAGTTCCGAAAAACATTCAGTATTTCTCAGTTTTTATTTAAAATTGCACCGCAACTTGCAAAATTTCTGGGTGCGCCACTGATCAGTTCCACCAAAATCGCTTGGTTCTTGTTTCCCAGGAGAGATTCGGCGGGCCCCGAGGAGAGCAGTTGTTCTTCCCTGATATCCTATAAAAAGTCTTTTTTTGTTTCCAAGCTTCGTCGCCTCCCTTTCACCAGGAAAATTTTCTACGGAGAACGAAACAGTTTACTCTGGGCGATCAAGGGCCCTCTCAGAGTAGCCGGTCTCCGGGGGAAAATACCCCACTCTCTCGGCAGTCTTGTCGGGCCTGATCGACACCCTCATGGTCTTGATAAAAAAAATACCTGTGAGGATCATTTTTTTCTTCCATAAATTATAAAGTATTGAAGTCGATTAGATGCAGCCCTGTATATAGCAAGTAGTGGTGCCTTATCCTATGAGTCGAAAGGGGCAAATGCTTTGGACCCCATGAACAAGGAAAATGGCGTGTTATCCTGTGGGCAATAGCCCGGCAACTCCGCTAACATAGCATCCTCAAACCAACGTTTTATGAATTTATTAGTGTAATCATATATAGCTGGGGCGCCTGTGTTTGTGTCTTAGACAATTGCCCCTGAAGAGAAAAAATTCAACGTAGGACATGGGGTCCCCAAATTTAAATTTACCCCATGAAACTATAACGCACCCTCGATCTTTCGCAAACGCATTACTGTAATAACAATATCGAATTTCCTCCGAAGAGAAAATGTCTGAATCCCAGAGTCGGGCCGGGAATAAATTGCGACCGGGGCAAACATGAATTACAACCGCCATTTTCACTGTATCGTCCAACTACTAAAAATTCAAACTCATATGATTTGGCGTGCCATTAGAAACCGCACCCGGAGCGGGTAACCCAACCTTCGGTCCGGCATTGTTGAATCCAAAACTGTACAAATGACCTCCAAAGTCAAATTTGGCTGAAGTCGCATGCAGCTCGAACACCTCAATGATAACACGGTATTACTACAACACGGATGTAGCACATTAACATGTAATATGTTAGGCCAACGAATGAATTTTTTATTTCATAAACTCACGATTTCACAGAGCACGATATTTTTTAAGAGCCTAATCATCGTGTTATACTATTACTCCTATAAATTCTAAAAATTTACATTAGCAGCCGTTACTTTATGATATAAAAAAAAACCCGGAATAGAATAAAAACTGTTTTTTTTTCTTCTAAAAAGTACACCAGTCCCTTGATTTCCACGATGTCGTTTTTCAAAGAGTCCTCTATCGTGTAAATCGAGCCTAAGGAAAATTGTACTTCCACTTTATTGGAGATTCTATGAAATAAAAGTAAAACAGTCCCTTGATTTACAAGGTGATTTTGTTTCAAATTGTTCTCTAGCGCGTTAATTGAGTCTAGAATTACTTACAATCAAACATTGACACTGTTCGTTATCTAAATAATTGTGGTTTTCTTATCTACGCAAATTCGATAATTATTAGAAATGATTTAATAAAATAACTGGAAAATTAACCATAACAACACGACTTTTATTAATACGAAATATTCATGTTATATATATATATATATATATATATATATATATATATATATATATATATATATATATATATATATATATATATAATATATATATATATATATATATATATATATATATATATATATATACATACGACAAAATAAACATAAAAAATAAAACTGTATAGTTTTGACAAAAATCCGACGCCTCTCATTGTCAATTACTTAAACTGTTGTTGCATTCACCTGAGTTACATGGAAGTATTTCAATAAACTCTTCAATAAAGTTCAAGAAATCATAGAGGTAATTCTCACAGATCATTTACCAAATTTAATACATCCACATTAGCAATATGTTAACGTTAAAATACCATTATTATTAATAAAAGAAATAATAACAAATACAATGATTTGACTACTGAAGCATTGGATACGCTTAAAAAAATATATCTATCGTGTAAAAAATTGAATGATGCTCAAAATTCTAATCAGTAATCACAAAAATAATTGTAAATATCTATAAGAGCAATTTAATAGTTAATAAATTAAGAGAAGAAAAAAACAATTAGTAGAAAACAATAAATTTAATACATTCAAAAACATCACGTATTACTCATACTAAGTAAAATCGCTTTCCTTAACATAGCTCTATCGTCATCATCATTACCATTATCATTTGATAAACTCAACATTAATGCCCTTTGTATTTCTTCATCGTCATCCGACGATGATGATGATGATGTTGCACGACTACCAGCAATGCCACTAGTTTCTTGACTTAAACTCAATTTTAAAGCCTTCTCTAATTCATCATCTTCATCATTGATCGGTTTAACAATTTCATCTTGTTTCAAACTTAATTCCAACGCTTTTTGTAAATCATTATCATGGTCTTTTTTATGATTTAAATTACTTGTAGATTGTTGATTATCACAATCTTGACTTAAACTCAATTGTAATGCGGCTTGTAATTCAGAATCATCATCATATGTTTGTGTTGTTTCGAATTTTGTTTTTATAATACGTTCAGGTACAATTGGATTAAAACGAATTATATCATCAGCTTTACATGATGGTAATTTACCAAATACAACAAATATTGAATAACCTTCATTTTTCAATTGTGCTAAATATAATGCTAAATACGTGTCCGATATTAATAATGGTTTTGATAATAACGAATTTAAATTGAACCATTGATTCCCGATTTTTCTAATTGTAAACCAATGATTTTGATAATTACATATAAATGCTTGTTGTTTGATTGGATCACAACATTGAACACGTTCATCTGTACTTGTATAAGGCACCAATTCTAAACCCCATACTTGTAATGCACTACTTATTACTTGTATTGAGAAATAACCACTATCATCCATATTGCCAGATGGTTGTTTCACGAAATTCTTATAATCCTCACTGTCGATACCATTCTCGGCCATACGTTCACGTTCTTCATCATCCAATTTCTTTGCGATTATACTCAAATCAACAGCTGTATAATACGGGCCTTGTAGCAGCGAATTGAGACAATGTTGGGCGCACAGAGAGCCTTCTTGCTATAAATTTATAGGTTATATTTGTAAATTTTTTGATAATTCTACAATAATTACCCTTTCATGGAAAATTGTGTCCATTCTGTTGCACGTTTTTATGTTTAATAAATATTTGTTATTAATAATACCACAGAAATTTCCAAAAATAATAAACAGGATAAACAACCGAGAGTCAAATGCGTCAATTTGACGTAATTTTTAACGTTAAACAAATGATGGAAAATTTTCCAATTTATTTCAACAACAAACATGTGTTTTTGAATTGTCTATTTACTGGACTTCATTGAAATTAAACAAAAAATTACGTGGTTTTTTATTATCTGTTCTAAAATTTCTAAGCTAATTATTTGTAAATAATTCTCTTTTTATATAAAAATAGATCTGTCAACTATACTGAACTTTTTTTGACAGCTACCGACTAGCCAATCAAATTCCAAGGATTTTTACAATGTTGTCAGAGTTACATTGCCAGATAGATATATAGATAGATATACAGAGTGTCTTAATGATATCGTTGGCATCAAATCAATTGTTTTATCAAACAAGATCTCATGAAGAGTCAAAGAGATTTTGGAGCCTTCAGTGTTTCCATAAAAGCTGCCAGATGACTATTTTTTTTATCAGTTTGGTGTCTCTTTTTCTCATTTTTCTTCTGTTAATAAACGTTCAACAAACGAAATATGGCTTAACAAGACCGTGCGGAAAAGAAACTGCACTTGGAGCACATTATGAATTAAGCACCCCTCCTTTTTTGGGTAATCAAGAAATTTAACTGTTAAAGACTTTTTGGCACTCTCTTGGACCTCTTTCGCACTTGCCGTCGCACGGTCCTGTGGCTTACCATCGAACGAAATAAATGCAAATTGCTCAACATTCATTAATCGTTATGCACATTTATTGGAAATTTGATGTTAATTTCGTTCTTCTTATTCAAATGTTGTATTCATTCATCAAATTGTGGCTGCCAATTGTCGAATTAACGAGTAATTCATTTGATTTGTTGTACCATTTGTAGACGATTCTCGACCGTGATATTTGCCAAAATGTTTCCTTTTCTATGCAATATGAATAATTGATTCAATGTCCTTGCTATGAGCAAAATATTCCAGCTTCTAGCTTCTTATGTGGTGTTTTTTAAGGTTTCAAATTTAGTGTCATTGTGTTTAGATATCCATATTACGAATGATTCTAGTTAGATCAAAAGTGTTCCATATGTAACTCATGTGCTTTGGCATCAAATTTGCAAGTTTGATGCCAAAACGCACCCCAGAAAAAGAAATTATGAAGCATGATTGTCGCAAATTTGTTTAACATTGATTGACAAACTCTATATTTTTCTAAACGATACACATTTAGGCAAAAGTTTTTGGTACATCAAAGGAACTCAAATTACAATTTAGAACATCTAAAAGCTGCCCTTAAAGTGATTTTCAGATAAAAAACAGTACTTACAGGTAGATTTAAAGGGCTCTAAATGATGATCTGTACAAGGAAATCTATTTAGGAATATATTCTAATCATTAGAAAACCATACGCCAGTTCTCGCACAGTGTAATTGGAGCTTTAAGATGCAACAAAAGTGATATATTGCGTGTGTGTAAGGACCTTTAAGTCGACTTGGCAACGTTTCAATTTCGTTTAATTTTGTTTTCTTTCAATTCCTGTTGACATTCAACATGGCGGCATGTCGTCAGTGCTGTGCTGTGTCGTGGTGAGTTGAAATTTAACTAAATTTTTCATATTAAATAACATCAAAACGTTATTGAAATGTACGTAAATTGATAAATTAAAATCTAATGAATAGATTTCGATTATTATTAATATAATCGATATATCTTTTATATGATAAAAGTTGATTATAAAATTTGACTGAAATATATATCTTTTATATACATATATGTATGTCTGTATGTATGTATGTATGTATGTTATATGGATAGTTGTTCTAACCCTCCGTTTGTATATGTGTGTGATGATGAAAAAGACAGGTCGGTTTTAGCCGCTTGTTTCTACGCAGTAAATATATATCGTCTGTACATTTTTTTTTGCTTCTTTTGTTCCCCATTTTTGTTGTATTATTCTTTTGTATACTAACAAATCACCTGAATATCTAACAATCAATAACGATTAATAGGAATTTAAATCGTTGATAAATTTATAGTTGGAATAGCAATGTTGTTGTTGTTTACTATATTTGTATACATACCTACATACATATGAATGGAATCTTTTTAATACGAATTCCGTTTGTAACGAATCAATAATTCGGTCGTTGTTGTTCTATCTACCCCTTGCCCTAAATGCACATGTTTCTAAATTTGGAACAAGTCTGCTTTTGTTTTTGTTTTTATTTGTAACGTTTTAAGTGTTTACAATGCCGGTTTACTAAATTTAAATTATTGTTTCATAATAATAAAGCTATTGTTGATATTATCGCTCAACTGTGTTTTTAGAAAAACAAAACAAATTTTGCCAAAATATCAATAATCATAGATTAATTAACGTGTTATCTAGTAAATCTACCCTTAATTTTCTGTATAATATCAGCATTGTCTTGTGTTTCTCCTGCTTCTAGTTGCATTATTAATTGAGTTTCAATTATTCAGTACGTTAACAATGCTGTTTTTTCCTTCTATCTGCGATAATTTGTTGAAAGAAGTCAAGGCTTTTATTCGAGGCTGTAAATCTATATATTTTATTACATTGTGTTTGTGTAAAAAATATCAAATTATCCCGTAAAAAATTATAGTTTCTAAAAATATGATTTTAAAGAGATCAATTGATAGATAGTAAAATCTTGTTGTCGAATTATAATTCAACATTATTATATTTCCTTGTTTGTTAGTTTGTTTTGAATTACATACAATATTTACACTTATCACTTTCGCGGTTTCTAAGATTACAATTATTTATGTATTTTCAATGCTAAAAACTTTAACATTGCTATGTTTCTATTTCTATAATAAAAAACCAACCGGAAGATATAAAAGGCACTATAGTATTATCTAGTGGAAATTAATTAGAATTAATTTATTTTAGTAATTGTTTTATAGTTATATCCTAAATAATACAAAATTGATAAATTAAAAGCGCTTATCGATGAGGAGCGAAGTTGTTTTTCAAATTTTGTCCG